>LR738711.1:757406364-757434923 GCA_902687465.1 Secale cereale
CCATCCGTCGCGGAAGCAGGGATCGCACCGGAGCCGAGCTTGCCGGACCCGAGCGCCGCTCCGGGGAGCAGCCCCCAGCGCAGCCCCCAGCGTAAGTTAGAGGTTTACTGTTTTTGCTCGTCGGGGCGCGCTTAGGGCTTTGATCTCTCTTTCTCTTTTTTTTTTTTTTTGAATGTCTTGGTTCCTCTATCTTCTCTTGTGCAGATGTGGAGCCGCAGCGGGAAGAGCGCCCGGAGATCGTCACCGAGGAGCCGCAGGCCCCGCCGTCCCCGGCAAGGCAAAACTCTCCGGCAAGGGAGAGCGCTCCGCCAAGGGCGGGTACTCCGCCAAGGCAGAGTACCCCGCCAAGGGCGAGCAGCCCGGCGAGGACGGCCACTCCGCCAGGGCCGAGCTCCCCGGCAAGGGAGCCCGCCGCAGAGGACGTCCGCCAAGGTACGTTCTGTACTTGGTTTTCTTGACTTTGCTTCTTTTTGGATCTTTGCTTGATTTTGAACTTCTTTTTCTTCTTCTCCTAGATCTTCCTCCTCCTCCTCCCGCGCCGATGGAGACCGAGGTCATCAATATCGAGGATGAGGAGGGCGCGCAGGGCGGCGGCGATGACGTTCCCGTCGTCGTGGAGATGGCCAAGGCCATCGAGGAGGCGACCGAGGCCACCGAGCCGGCCGCGCAGGAGGCCACTCCGGCCGCTGACGCCGCGACCGGGGAGGGGGACGGCGACCGCACCGCCGACCCGGAGGTGGCGGGAGCACCGGATGCTACACCGGCCGCCGGCCCCTCCACCGGCGAGAAGCAGGCGTACTATCTTCGTGCCCCCAATGGCGTCTTTATCCAAGTGCCTTGGGGGTCTTCATCAAGAGCTCCCGCGGAGGGCGAGGCGTTTGACGGAGAAGTCCTCGCCTCCGCGGGTCTGACAGTCGTCGAGGCGCCCGGCGAAGGAGATGGGCCCGAGGAGGAGAAGCTTCTCCACCAGCTCCTGGCCCTTTACCGGGCCAGGCAGGCGAAGCTTGCCTCCCGGGAAGCCCTTGCTGCCCAGGCCGCCGCCGAAATGGGGAAGCGTGCGGCGGAGCTCAGCGCTGCCCACAAGGCGGGCCTCCGCGAGGTGGCGGAGGAGCGCGAGCGTCTCGCCGGTGAATATCAAGAGTGGCTTTTGGAGAAAGCCGAGGCTGAAGAACAGCAACGGCTCGCCGGGGTGGAGATGTCCCGGCGAGAAGGAGAGCTCGCGCAGCGGAAGGTGGATCTCGACTCCCATGAGGAGGACCTTGCCGCTCGCGAGGCTGCCCTTGGCGGGGAGCTGAAGGAGGCGAAAGCCGCTGCTGCTGCCGCGGAAGACGCCAAGAAGGAGCTTGCCGCCAAGGTTGAACAACTAGAAGCGGCGATGAAGGTGAGCACCGAGAAGGTTGCCGCGCTCATTACTGAGCGCGAGAAGGACGCCCACACCAACGCGGAGCTCCAAGTGAATCTGTCCAAGAGGGGCGATGAGCTTAAGGCCGCCAAGGACTCCATCGAGGACTTGGAGCTGAAAGTCTCAACTCTGAGGGATTCAATTGACGCCGCCAAGCTTCGAGAAGACAAGCTGAAGGAGGAGCTCCGCAAGGAGCGGGCCTTGGTGGACAGCGCCAACAAGGCGTCCGAGCTCTTCCGCAAGAACATTGAGCTGTGGACCGAAGAGCTGGTTTCTTCTGCATCCAACATTGACCAGGAGTTGCTTGCCTTGAAGGTCGAACATCTTATCTACTCGCCGGATCCAGACCTCCCGCACAGCGCCAAGCTCAGCCTCTTCTTCAGAGGCGTCGCTCCGGCCCTTGCAGGTCTCCGGAACCGCATCCCCGCGCAGCTGGCCGAGGAGTCGCGCCGTCTCTGCGCAGGAACTCTGGAGCGGGTCTTGACGAAGATCGTGTACCGCAACCCGGGGATCAACCTCAAGAACGTTCTTTGCAGCTTGCCGGCAGATGCAGACACGGAGGCCCTGAAGGAGCAGGTCAGCCATATCATCGCCAAGGTGGCAAAGCTTGGCAGGAAGGAGGGCGACCGCGTAGACTAGGGCCCCATTTATCTTTATCTTTTCGTTGCTGCACATTATATTACGAACTCATTAGTCCATTGCGACAAGTTATCCTTGTAAGATATTTGCTTTACTTCAATTAATCAGTGCAATGTTATCTTCCTTGTTCCAATCTTTGACTTTGTATGTTCTTCACCCTACGCTCCCGGGGAGCTTGCCGGAAAGGGGCCCTTGCCGCGAGCGCTGAGCGCTGAGCAGCCTGCTGGCCAAGGTCCTCGCCGGCAAGCAACCTCGCCGCAGCAAGTCGCAACGCACTTAGCTTGCTGAGTGTACTCGGAAACGAGGCAAGGGCGCGACACTTGTCGCAGCTCACTTAAATCGTTGAGTGGACTCGAAAACAAGATAAGGGTGCGGCAAGCTACGGGTAGGTTCCTCCGCGCACAGGTTTTCCATACAAAGTGTGATTGTTCAAGGAAGACAACCAAAATTTAAAATTTGAACTGGTCAAATTCTAACAACTTATCTTTCATATGCTGCTTGTTCATGTTGTCCGCTTTCCGGTAAGGCTCTTCTTACTTGAACGGCACTTAGTTCCTCCTCCATCTCCTTCCCCCCCGGCAAACTTGTGCGCGAGGAACGTTCCTTCTGCTTAAGAGAAAAAGGAAAAGGAGAGGGAAACAAGCATATTGCCTTTCGGTGTAATAGTGCTTACCGAATGTCTAAGTGTTGCATCAAATGCCAAATAAAACATGCAAATAGCAAAGAGAAGCATGCAAAAGGCAATCGATGCGAAAACACGAAATCTTTACTGATGCACGGGGTCTGCGCCCGGCTTTGTACAAAGGGTTACATGCAACAGCGGCAAGGCTTGTACAAAAGATGGTTGCCGGAGCGGATCACGGCAACCGCGCCTTAGGGGTGAAACTTGCGAAGATGCTCTATGTTCCAGGAGTTGCTCACCGGTAAGCCTTCTTCGGTCTCGAGGCGGACAGCGCCGGGCCTCGTAACTTGTCTCACCCGATAAGGGCCTTCCCACTTCGGCGTCAACTTGTTGGAATTCTTGGCGGACTGAACACGCCGAAGAACAAGGTCGCCTTCCTCGAGGCTCCTGGCCTTGACTTTGCGGCTATGGTAGCGGCGCAAAGCTTGCTGGTATCGAGCAGCTCGTACAGCAGCCTGGAGACGTCCCTCCTCAAGGAGCAATGCGTCATCTTGCCGCAGTTGCTCTTGCTCGAGCTCATCATAAGCGAGCACTCGAGGAGATCCGTATACGAGTTCCGTGGGGAGAACTGCCTCTGCTCCATAAACTAGAGCAAAAGGTGTCTGCCCGGTGGCTCGATTTGGTGTCGTTCTGATTGACCAAAGAGCCGCCGGGAGCTCCTCTATCCAATTCCTTCCGCACTTGCGCAGCCTGTCAAAGGTCCTTGTCTTGAGTCCGCGCAGCACTTCAGCATTTGCCCTCTCCGCTTGGCCGTTGCTCCTCGGGTGAGCAACAGAAGCGAAACAGACCTTGGCGCCAAGGTCTTGGACGTACTGCATGAAGGTGCGACTAGTGAATTGCGTACCGTTGTCGGTGATGATCCTGTTAGGGATCCCGAAACGGCAAACAATCGACCTGAAGAACCTGACCGCTGACTGTGCTGTCACCTTCCTCACTGGCTCCACTTCTGGCCACTTTGTGAACTTGTCGATTGCGACGTACAAGTACTCAAAGCCCCCGACAGCGCGAGGGAAAGGGCCGAGGATATCGAGCCCCCAGACCGAGAAGGGCCATGACAAAGGGATTGTTTGGAGAGCTTGAGCTGGCTGATGTATTTGCTTTGCATGGAACTGGCACGCTTCACACTTGGTTACTAGTGCAGTTGCATCTTGGAGGGTTTCTTGCCAAAAGAACCCTTGCCGGAAAGCTTTCCCGGCAAGTGCCCTTGCGCCAATGTGGTGGCCGCATATGCCTCCGTGTATTTCTGCCAACAGCTTCTGTCCATCTTCCCTGGAGATGCACTTCAACCTAACACCATTGAGTCTTCTTCTGTACAGCTCGTTATCCACAAACTGATACATACTTGACTGCCTGGTTATCTTCTCTATCTCTTGAGGGTCGTCGGGAAGTTCTCCAGTTTGCAGAAAACGGACGATCTGCTGTGCCCATGCCGGAGCCCGGGGCTCGACGGCAAGGACTAAAGGCTCGAGGGCCGCTGCGGGAACCTCAGCTTCTACGGCAAAGACCTCTGGTCCTGTCGGAGCTGACGGTCCCCCGGCAAGCTCGCCGGGGCGAGGCTTGTCGGGAACACTTGCTTCAACTGCACAAGCCCGAGGGCTTGCAGGAGCAAACTGTTCCTCAGCGTCATTGTTGATCTTGGGAATTTTGGCGGCGGGTTCAGGAAGATCCGCCGGCAAGTAGTCGCCGGAGACCAACTTTCTCTTCTTGGACTGTCCAATTGATGGTGTAACTGATGGTTGAGTCAGCTTGAGCAAAAAGGTCCCTGGTTCCACAGGTAACTTCATCGCGGCGCACTTTGAAAGGCCGTCTGCAATCTCATTTTGAGCTCTCGGGACGTGCTCCATCTGCAGACCTTCAAAGTACTCTTCAAGCTTCCTCACTTCATCGACATATGCTTCCATCAAAGGGCTCTGGTAGCTCTTGTTAACTTGTCGGACCACCAACTGAGAATCTCCCCGTACAATCAGCTTCCTGATCCCAAGTTCGGCCGCAATCCTGAGGCCGGCAAGCAAGCCTTCATATTCTGCAGTGTTGTTTGTCGCTTGCTCCCTGGGAAAGTGCATCTGGATAACATATTTGAGGTGCTCTCCGGTGGGCGCGGTGAGTACCACGCCGGCACCGGCGCCTTGCAGCGAGAAGGCACCGTCGAAATACATTACCCATTCACTTGTCGCTTCTTGCACGGGTACGCTTGTTTCTTGAACTTCTTCTTCTGGTGTTGGGGTCCACTCAGCAATGAACTCTGCCAAAGCTCGGCTCTGAATGGTTGAAGTACTTTCAAATTTGAGTCCGAAGCTTGACAGCTCCAGTGCCCACTCGACGATCCTGCCTGTTGCCTCTGGATTGTGTAATATCCTCTTCAACGGAAAGCGAGTGACCACTGTTATCTCATGGGCTTGGAAGTAGTGGCGCAGCTTCCTCGAGGCCATGAGGAGGCCGAAAAGCAATTTTTGCACACCAGAGTACCTTGATCTAGCTCCCTGGAGAAGGGAACTTACAAAATACACTGGGCGCTGCACCATCTTCTTCCGCACCTCTCCTTGTTCCTGCGCAGAGTCTTCCTTGTCGGGGCCAGAGCTTGTCGGGACAGCCCCCTGCTTGTCGCTAGATTCGCTTGCCGGTGATGCTGTCTCCTCGTCGGACTCCCTCTCCGCTACTAACGCAGCACTAACCACCTGGTTGGTTGCCGCTAAGTATAGCAACAACTTTTCCTGTGGTTTAGGTGCGACAAGTATTGGAGTGGAGGATAGGTACCGTTTCAAGTCCTGCAACGCCGCCTCCGCTTCCGGAGTCCACTTCATGGGACCTGCCTTTTTCAAGATTTTGAAGAAAGGTAGGGCGCGTTCTGCGGATTTTGAAATGAACCTACTGAGGGCAGCAACGCAACCTGCAAGCCTTCTGACATCCTTGACGCGCTTTGGAGCTTCTATCTGCTCGATGGCTTTGATCTTGTCGGGGTTGGCTTCAATCCCCCTCTGTGATACAAAGAACCCGAGAAGCTTGCCGGAGGGAACTCCAAAGACGCACTTCTCGGGGTTCAGCTTGAGTTGTATCCTGCGCAGGTTCTGAAACGTTTCTTCTAAGTCTTGAATCAGTGTTTCTTTGCTCTTGCTCTTCACCACGATGTCATCCATGTAGGCTTCTACATTCCTGTGGATCTGTGGCTCAAAAGCAGTGTACACTACCCTTGCAAAAGTTGAGCCTGCATTCTTCAATCCAAATGGCATGCGGATGAAGCAATAGGTGCCACATGGAGTGATAAATGCAGTCTTCTCTTCATCTTCCTTAGCCATGAAAATCTGGTGATAGCCTGAGTATGCATCAAGAAAACAGAGTAGCTCACATCCGGCAGTGGAGTCAACGATCTGGTCAATGCGCGGCAAAGGGAAAGGATCCTTGGGACATGCTTTATTGACATCAGTGAAGTCTATACACAGTCTCCACTTCCCGTTGGCCTTGCGCACGACGACTGGGTTCGCCAACCACGTCGGATGGATCACACCTCTAACTAGGCCTGCTGCCTCTAGTTTCTTGATCTCCTCATTGATGAACTCTTGGCGCTCCACGGCTTGCTTCCTCACTTTTTGCTTAATGGGCCGCGCATGAGGGCAGACAGCAAGCTTGTGCTCAATCACCTTCCTGGGAACACCGGGGATGTCAGATGGTTGCCAAGCAAACACATCGACATTCGCCCGCAGGAAGGCGACGAGCGCGCTTTCCTATTTGCTGTCAAGGGTGGCACTGATGGTGAAGGTACCACCAGTGCCATCCTCCTTTGCGGACACCTTCTTGGTCGCCGGAGGAGCAGCCATTCCTTTCTTGCTCTTGCCGGTGGAGCTCGATGGAACGTCCTCGACGGCGGCGCAGCACTCCGAAGAGGTGCGGTTGCCGGAGTGGGTCCCAGAGCACTTGCCGGACTTGGTCTTCGTCTTCTTCCCCCCGGGAGCTTCATCGGCAAGAGTATCCTTCTCGGCCGCAGCTGCCGCATCCCGGTAAATCTTGTCGGCGCAAATAAGCGCATCTTTCTTGTCGCTGTGGACAGTGATGACGCTTATCGGCCCCGGCATCTTCAGCACGTTGTAGGCATAGTGGGAAGCTGCCATGAACTTGGCGAGGGCGGGACGGCCGAGTATCCCATTGTAGGGCAATGGAATATCAGCAACGTCAAAGGTGATGCGCTCAGTCCTGAAGTTGAGCTCCCCGCCAAAGGTCACCGGCAGAGTAATCTTTCCCTTGGGCTTGCTCCTTCCCGGGTTGATTCCTTGGAATGAACCGGTCTCTTCGAGCTTGCCGTCTTGAATCTGGAGTTTCTTGATCACAGCAGAGGAGATCAAGTTCAGCCCGGCCCCGCCGTCAACCAACATTTTGGTGACCTTGAGGTTGCGGATGGTGGGGGAAACCAGCATCGGCAAGCACCCGACCGCCGTGGTGCGGTCAGGGTGATCCTCAAGGTCAAAAATGATGGGCGTGCTGGACCATTTGAGGAGCCTGCGCGACTCCACGGGCGGCTCCGCTGCATTCACCTCACGCACCCACTGTTTCAGCTGGCGGTGGGAGGTGTGCAGGGAGGCGCCACCGTCGACGCACAGGACCTCCGTGGCCTTCTGGAACTCCTGCTCGCTGTTCTCGTCGTCCTCCATGTCTTCATCGTCGTCTTCGTCGTTGTCGCGGCCCCGGGGAGGTCGATCTCCTTGCCGCTGCTTGGCCTTGCCGCGGCGTCCTCCCCGGCCATTGAATGGCCGCTTCTTGCTGGGCTCTTCCCCGCCACCTTGGGCCTTCTCCTTGTCGCGCCTCTTGTACTCAGCTTTTTGCTGCTCGACGAGATACTCGACGCGCTTGCAGTTGGAGAGATCGTGACCCTTGGTGCGGTGAATCTTACAGTATTGCTTGTCGGAGCTACCCGGCTTGTCGGCCGCCGCCGCAGGGGCAGGCTCCTTGCCGGAGCCGCCGGCCTGCGCTTGCTTGGCGGGGGCCTCCTTGCCGGACTTCTCGACGGCAAGCACTTCCTTCTTGCCCTTCTTCCTGTTGTTCCGCCGCCGGCTCTTCTTTGCCGGGGCGGCGTCGTCGCTGTCGCTTCCCCCTGCGCCAGCATCCTCCCCGGGGAGTCTCCTCCCCTCTTCTGCACGGGCGCACTTGTCGGCAAGAGCGTAGAGCTCGCTGACGTCCCTGATCTTGGTCATCGCCATCTCCTCACGCATGCGGCGGTTACGCACGTTCTGATGGAACGCGCTGATAACCGCAGCAGGGTGAACGTCGGGGATGTTGTGCTGTACCCGGCTGAAACGTTGGATATACTTGCGCAGGGGTTCGCCTTCCTTCTGGGCCAAAATGTGGAGATCGCTCTCCTGGCCATGGGGTTTGTGGCCGCCGGTGAAGGCGCCAACAAACTGATGGCAGAGGTCGGCCCAAGAAGAGATAGAGCCTTCCGGCAAGTGCATGAGCCACGAACGGACGTTCGGCTTCAGCACGAGCGGGAAGTAGTTGGCTAGGATCTTCTCGTCGCGCCCCCCGGCAGCTTGCACTGCTATGGTGTAGACGCTGAGAAACTCCGAGGGGTGCGTCTTGCCGTCGTACTTCTCCGGTACGTCGGGCTTAAAGTTCTTCATGCTGGGCCACTGGACGCGCCGCAGCTCGCGGGTAAACGCAGGGCAGCCTGCCGCGTACGGCAAGTCGCCTGGTTCACCGGGCGCGGGTGCGTCGACAGTGTTCCCAGCTCTCTTGTCGGATTGTCGCCGAGCTTCTCGGCGGCGCTCGATCGTGGTCCGAGCGTCTTCATCTCGCCGGTCGTCGAGGACCTGGCGCTGGTCCCGACGGGCCCGCGGGTCCGACGAGGCTGTGGAGCCGTCGTCGGGATTGTTCCGGCGGGGCGGCGTCTTCTGCTTCTGCGGCGGGGAGTGCACGCTTGTCGCACCCCCGGCAGTCTTGTCGCCGATAGCCTTCGTCTTCTCGGCCTGCCGCGGCCGTGAGGCCGACGGCTGCTGCGGAGAGTCGTTGTTGGCGAAGTCTATCAGGCTCCGGATAGTGGCCCTCCACTCCTCGGCTTTGTCGGCCGCTGGAGGAAAATCGAGGAGCAGCTGCGCCCTTGCGAGCGCTTCTGCCGGAGTAGTGGGGAACGCGGGCGAGCGGTGCGAGGAGCGGGATACGCTCGGACTTCTAACGACGTTAGAAGGAGCGGGGTCCCGCGCCGGCGCCTTCGCTTTGCTTGTGCCCGGACGGGGGTCCGGGGCGTCCCGCGAACCTCCGGTATGGCCTTGTCCCAGCAAGCGGATACCACCCCCCGTGGTATGGCGCTGCGGGGTCGTCGTATGTTGCGATGGACGTGGCGCGTCCACGGAGACCGAGGTCCGGTCGTCCGTCCTGTTCTTGGATCTGGTGGCACCGTGAGTGTCCTCGCCGGCAACCACCCTTCCGACGGCGTCTCCCCCGCCCACCGTTGGCTCTGGTGGCGGCGGATGAGACGCAGACGGGCCCCCGACCTCCGAAGGCTTCTTCTTCGGGGCCATGGAGTTGTCGCTGATGAAGTTGCTGACGAAACTTGGAGAGGTTGATGGAGAATGCGCCCGCGCGAACGCCGGATCAGGTTCGCACAACCTCGACGCCCCCTACCTGGCGCGCCAAAGATGTCGGGGGAAACTGTCCGCCACGAACACCTATGGGACCGGAGCCCCTTGTCTGTGCGGTACGAGGGCGGAGGGAGCACAAAGAGCAGATCGAGGCAGACGCGCGGGCAGTTTTACCCAGGTTCGGGCCGCACGGATGCGTAAAACCCTACTCCTGCTTGGTTGTGTATTGAGTTTGGGCGCTCGGAGCTTGAAGAAGCAGCTACACGAGCGTGAGAATGATCTAGGTTTCGAACCGAACCCCCTCCACGTTGTGCATGGGCCTCCTTTTATAGTGCAAAGGGGTCACCGACAGGTGTCAACGTAGGAGAAAGGGGTAAAAATGTAAAAGAGGTGGTAGTTGTAACAGTGCGGGAACAGTGGAGCTACAGTACAGAACAGTGGTCTATACCTACTTTAACAGTGGGGGACAAGGGCATTTAATGCCCGTCGCCGTCGACCCCAAAAGCTCCCGCCGTTGCGTCTCCGTCTGCCACGGCGATGGATCCACTGCCGTGGAGTGCCACCGTGTCCCCCAGGCTGCACAGCCATCCGCCACGCGTCCCTGGAGTGGCCCCAGGGCGACGCGTGGACCGATGAGCTGGAGCGCGGGCACACAGCGCACCTCCCCCGGCAAGCACCTTGCCGGGGATCTCGACCTTGCCGGGCCCGGAAGCTTACCGCTCCCCGAGCCCTTGCCGGGTCTTCTAAGATAAAATCTTCTATTCGTCCTGACAAGCTCCTCTTGCCAGGGCCTCGTGCTAGTTAAGCAATCTCGAGCCTGGGACGGCCTTCCCGACAAGCTCCTCTTGCCGGGGTCTTGGTCTTCTGTCTTGTATACTTTGTTTTTGAATGGCTAGATAAGGGGCAGGAAGGTCTCCGGCAAGCGCGTGGTGAACCCTGCCACGGGGAGCTGCCGCTGCCCGTGCACAAGTTGGGGTACTAGGGTACCCCTACCTTAGTACACCGACAGAGCACCGCACCTGCGAGGACTAAAAAAGTCCTAACATAAACTACTAACTAGAGCAGAGGCTCCAGGATTCCCCTCCCCTCCATCGGCCTATGGAGAGGCAGACGGAGGGGAGGCAAATACACGAGCACGCCGGCGAAGTTTGGAGAGAAGAGTTTTCCCTAGCCGCCTAGGATTAGGGAAGTAAAAAACTTCATTGGGCATAACCTAGTTGATACATATTAAAAATCGCCAACCAACAATAGAGTGGGCAAACCTGAAAAGATTAACGGAATTACCACAATCGACAGAGTCAACCTATATCAGCCTAAGTTTACAGTTTGCACAAGCCCTCGATTATCAGGGTAGAATTTGGCTCGTATTATATGGCAAGTAGGTACAGTTCGTTGAGATCAATCCCTATATTTGTCGAAGAGCAGGACAAACATTCTCTAACGAGACACGGGAAGCAGGACATTCACAATAGAGTAATAATTAGAGTAACAAAGAGTAGGACAAACACGTCAGGCAGCTTAGCCACTCTTTAGTCTTATACTCCCTTATCCTAAAATATACTCCCTCCGTCTCATAATATAAGAACGTTTTTAACACTACACTAGTGTAAAAAACGTTTTTATATTATGGGACAGAGGGAGTAAGATGTTATTACATCTAATATGTGAGATGGAGGGAGTATAACTGTTTTCCATTAGTATTAGGTGTGTCAGACAGACAGACGTTGAGCTAAATAAAGAAAGACCCAAGTAGAAATATTACAGCGAACATTCAGCTAGACCGGGAGGGAATATCCGAGCAGCCAAATGCTCTGCTCCACATGGAATGGAAGAGCATCCAGAGTTGGGCGAAACCGGACCATATTACTTGTTGTAGCCTTGGTGCTTTAGTGCTTTATTAAACATTTACTAAAACTGGAGCAAGTAATATGGATCAGAGGGAGTAGAATATCTTATACTAATACTAAGGCCCTGTTCGGAGATCCGCCACTCCGCTTCTGGAGCTGGAGTTAAAAAGCACGGAGCTGGGAAACAGATGCTCCGCAGCTCCTCGTATTTTTAAGAGCTGAAGTGACTCCGAACAGGGCCTAAACATTATAAACGGGGCGAATAGGTACAATCAAAGAAAGCAGTATATTTATCGAAGAGCGAGACAAACATTCCCTAACAAGACACGGGAAAGCAGAAAAAATCACATGACAATAGAGTATTAAAGTATGGAGCAGCTGAGAGTGGATTCATGGCGTATGGTCAAACACGTCAGGCAGCTTAATCACTCTTTAGTCTTCTAATACAACTGCCCCCCATTAGTATTAGGACTTGCATGGCCTTGCGCTGAATAAGAAAGACCAAGTAGGAACATTATAGGGAACATTCAGCAAGGCCCGGAATATCCAAGCAGCCCAGCAGGCAAATGCTCCCCGTGGAAGAGCATCCCAAGTTGGGCGAAACCGGGCAGCCCTCCTGACTGACTGATTGATGATCGATCTAATGGCTGTTCCCGTCGCCGTACGTCGACGTCGGGATCGCGGAGCATCCAACCGGAATATCCCAAACGTCGTCGGTCCTGGTCTTGGGAGCCGTCCCCACCAAATATACTACTGACACCATCCATCTACTCCAAAAGACATGTTGGAGCCTTCCCTCCAACATCCATACTCAACTTAGAATTTGACCTTCGGTTTACGCAAGAGCCAACCCAGCTACCGGACCACAGCCTCTATATATGTAGTGTATCCCTTCCTCTTTCCTTGGTTTGAACTTTGAAGACGGCGTCCGAGCACACTGATTTCTTTTCCTCCAGGAACCAGATGCATCGCTATTGATAGTATTTATTTATATCCCTACTAATCCACAAATATGGTCCTATGCAGCCATGAATGGCCACTGAACAGTACGGCATCTGCATTATTCGATTTTCCAGTTTCACAAATACTCTAGTAGACAGGTCCAAATCGCAGGATGCAAACAATATTGCTGCCCCAAGCCGGATTATATAGGCAACAACAAGTGGTTCATTCATACACACACGGAGCAAATCCTGTTGTGCTCCCTTCACTCTCCAACAGCAATACACGGAAGCATCTACTGGTGTTCACCTTTCTGACATACTCTGTGGAAACATAACGAACATACGGGCGGTACAACAGTGACTAACTGATCTGCCACTAAGCCACGCTCACGGCGACGGTAAACCCGCTCCCACAGTACACGCCGAGCGAAGCAGAAGAACGTGAGCCCTCGCCGCCTAGATTTACTCTCCGAGGAACCACCTGATCACAAGTATCTCCCAAACCCAGTTGCCCGTGCTCTCCCCAGCCCCAGGTGAACAATGCTCCGCTGTCTGACAAAACATGCAACAATGAGCAGCAGTTAGCCCGGCCGCTGCTCATCTTATTCATTTTTAGATTCTGGGATAAATGACCTTTTACCTGTCACCAAAGCTGAATGCTCAGTGCCGGCTGCTATCTGGGTCACCTGCTGTCCATGAATAGAGGGCACCTTCGCTAAATTTGACGCTGAAGATGATTCTGCACAACACGCACATACTTTCAGACAGTGAGGGAGGTGCAAATGCAACATGGTTATCAGATGGAACAAATATGAATCTAATCTAGGAAAGTTAAATGGATATAGAATAGGCGGGGGAGTGTATTGACAGCATGCATTTTGAGCTACTATCTATATGACATACATAATGACAGTATTTTCTCATCATCTGTTCGTGCAGTGTGCACTACTATATCTGCACAACGTTTTTGTACAGTTCACACCAGTCATATTTTCTCGCGAATTTTCACAAGTTCATATGCTGTACATCTATGATTGCCTTTTTTCTCATTCTTTTAAATACAGAAGAGAATGCATTCTTGCCATGGGGTGCAGACAAGTTGTCGCAGTCATGCAGATTTGACTTCCCATCTGAAGGTACCATTTTGTGCAAACAGCTGGCATATTCTCGTTTCAAAGGATGCTGAGCTGCTTGGCAGTATTTACCAGATTAATGTACAAGATACATGTCCCTATTCCATAATTCAAATACGATATAGCATAGCAAAAGTTGTGAGGAGTACCATGATGTGCACTGCTTGCTGTGCTAAGATTCAGTTGCTGCGCTACAGGATTTTCTGACACATTAGGGTCACACTTCTGATGGCGGTAAGCACCAATGGTGTACAATTCACCTCCTGAGATAAATAAAAAAGGTCAACCTTCTGAGAAAGTTTCTGGAAAACATGGTTCAATTATATAAAACAAACACGTACCAGATAAAACTAATGCATGATGCCAACCTAAAGCCACTTGAGAAATACTCAAAGAGGGAAAGGCTGCCCGAGGTTGGTCATCATCATGTTCACCAACTAATGCTCTTCCCCAGATGTACAACTGGCCAGATTCTGTTACATTCAGTGAAAGGGAAATTATGCCAAGTACCAAATAGAAGAGAGTTGGTAACTGCAGATTTCCGATGCTTACCATCCAATGCAGCACTGTGATCTCCATTGGCATATAAATTCACTATTTTACAGTTTGGGAAACCATCAATTAATCTAGGAGTATTATAAAACTTTTGATTTTTGCAAGCAGATTTGCCAACTTGTCCCCGTCTTGCTGAGCCAAATCCATAAACAGAATTATCTGGAAGAAATAAGAACAATGTGTCATTTACTCATAATGCACATGGGCCAAATTTGATTACTGTGTCATTTATCTGGACGAAAGAAGTCTGTTATAAAGGAGAAATGGTATGGTCAATAAACTTCCAGCTGTCTGGTGAAAAGATCATAAGATCATGATGATCTAACTTTTTTCTTTTTCCTCTTTAGTAGCTGCATTTACAGAATTTTTGCTTTCCATAATTTTCAGCAAGTTGCGCCCTGTTTTGCCCACAAAATACAGAATACTGGAATATTGATTAAGTATTCCCTTGCGGATGTCAGAACCTTAGGGAGGGCACAAATGAGTCACTATAGATATTGCGTGTTGCCAGGGACTAAAAAGATTACTGATCAAGTTGTTGTGGAAAAGGTATTACCAGAGTAAATTTGTGTTGTTTCATGAATATGCAGTTTCTTATAAATTAATGTGTCACTGTAACAGTCTGTCATAATTTTACCTACCTTTCAATAGGACAAGAGAATGGCGCATCCCAAATGCAAGCTTCTCAACATGCTTTGTGCTAAAGGATGGCACTTCAGATGGCAAGTTCCTTGACTGATTATCACCAGTGCCAAGCTGTCCAAATGAGCCATCTCCGCACATGAAGAGTTGTCCAGAATCTGAAAATAACAACTAGAAACATCACAGCAAAGATCATCAGTGACAATTCACTTTCCAAACAAAATAAGACAATAGCTCAAAAGCAAAACAAAATAATAAATGACCAGCCATGAGACGTGAAGACCAAAATGGAAGTAAAACGTAAATGAATGGTTTCAGATTTTGGAGACCTGTAGCAAATCCAGAATGGTTCCATCCAGTAGACACAGAGGTTACTGTATAGTTTTCAAAGAACTTAACGAACTTTGGATGAGGGATATTCTCTATGTTCCCATGGCCAAGCTGACCATGAGTACCTCTGCCCCAAGTAAATACTTCACCATCACCTGAAATGTTGAGTAAAGATTTTCAGAAAACTAACCCATACTGGTCTAGTGCCACATCAATGAGGGGAAAATGGCCTCTGATGCATAGACAAGTTTTTTCTGCAGTCGCTGATAAAAATGGCACAACATGGCAACAAGATAACAGTTGCCTCCAACTCCAAGTAAACATATCATCTTCAACAAACATAGTCTGTTGACAATTAAAATGCCCAGGGGCAGATCAGCGTGTCAAAATGCTTTAATCATTCCTACTCACCAAGATGGAAAGCGGACCTGAACTGAAGAGCAGCTTAGTCACTGAACGATACAATGGTGAATCACTGTATGAAACTGGATACAAGATCCTCTCTTGCATTACTAAGTTGGACCAGGAGACAGTTCTAAAACTGTGCGGTAGAACTCTATTCCTACCGAACAGCGTGTCTATCATAAAAGTGCACAATGAACATGTATATGCAAATCCAGCTCAAGGGAACGAGATGAGGATGTCCAGACAAGAGTCACAGGACACAGTCACACAGGGACCTAGAAGTAGGCAAGTAGTTGAGTGTACAAGAAGGAAAACCTGCAATGCAATTCGAACTCTCTGAAACTGTGATGCTATGGTTACCAAAACCCATTGTCGTGCACAAGCTCGTCACCAATCTAAGTATCCAATCGAGTTCAGCTTCTACCCATCTGAGAGCCGTGCAATCACTAGACGTCGAGGACCACGAAGACGTGCAAGCTTGCCTAACCAGATCCTATGGAGAAAGGTCCTACTAAGGTGGGGTGTCTGAACGAAGACGGGGCGTACTTGTGAGGGCGATGGCGTGGGCGCCGCCGCCGGCGACGAAGGAAACACGGCCGCGGCAGCGAGGCGGGAGGAGGAGCGGCTGCGGGAGATGATGGTCCTGGAAGCCGCCGTTCCCCAGCTGCCCGTCCGTGCCCGCGCCCCAGGTCCACGCCCATGCTTCCTCCGGCTCCTCTTCAGCCGCCGCCGCCGCCTTCTCCATGGGGCCCTGAGGAAGAGAGGCCATCTGTGTCGGCTCGATTGACCCGTGGTCTCAATCGAATTACTGAGACTGCACCGTCCGATCGGGAAGCGAATGGCCAGGATTTCGCGCAGGGTGGAGAAGAACTGAAGAAGGTAATCTATGTATCTATCCCCCACAACAGAGGCACTTTAATCCTCTCTTATCGTCCAGATCAATTGTATGCTTTCCTTTAGGGGAGGAATTAAAGATTGTGAAAAGAGCAAAAGATTAGACCCGTAGGTGCGGTTCTTTTTTTATGGTAATGTGTGTCTCATTTATATGTCATAAGGACCATAGTACAGATACACATCATTCTAACAAAACTAAAAAAAAATAGAACGCTAGCCTTCACACAAACACCGATCTGACAAACTAAAAAGATAGTAGAACGCTAGCCTTTACACAAATGAACATCAGCGAAGAAGGAAAAATACAATCAAGACCGATTGATGCTCTAAACTTGACACCAACGTCTGTCACCTGCATCTGGCGCCACCAAAGGAAAAAAATGATGGATCACCTTCTCACCCGAGGTCGACGTGACTCCATCGCTGATATGCAGTTTTGTGGACGTCCAAGGTGAAGTTAAACCATTACCGTTGAACGAATTAGACCGAGGTAACACTCCGGACACGCCATCGAGCTCCAGATCTGACACCCCCGCACAATTAAGACGTCGTAGGAGGAAACCATATGTGCCATCCACGAACCATAAACCAAGCAAACGATCCATCATCTTCCAGATGTTATCGATGCAGACCACAATCCGCATCCGCTCCTGAACTACCTCCAAGCTTCGCGCCGGAGCTGGAGCACACGACGTCGCAACGGCAGAGCCCGAGGACACAGGTCCACCATGAGGGGGTGTTAGTAATATGTGTGTGTACGTATACAGACACATATACTGGAGGTGTTAGTAGGATGTATTGATTTCAACTTCAGTATTTAGAACTAAGTTAAGTCTTCACAATATAATTTTGCTTATAATCAACTAAAGTTTGGCAGACAATATTTATGTATAGAGGAGTTGTTTTTTTTCTTTGAAAAATCGTCTGATTTATTACTGGCATGCAATGTAAGATTATCGAAAGTAACAAAAATTACAACCAAGTCCATGGACCACCCTTATCCCTCCCTCGATAGAGCCGGAAAAACCTAGTTATAGTAGATAGTCAGAAAGTCGTTGTGCTAAGACCCTAAAAAACCAGCGCACTAGAACAACAATCATCGTTGACGATGAGCATCACAGATCAGAAGATTTCTACCTGCAAAGACACCAACGAAAATGAGGCCCAGCCGTGTCCAAACGGACTTGTGAAGGATACATATCCGCACGCCCTTCGTCGGTGCTAGGTGCACCGGTAGAGCGGAGATATTTTTTGTTTGAAAAATGAGGCTTGCCCCCGGCCTCTGCATCTGAACGATGCATGCAGCCATTTTATTAAAAGGTCTCAAAGTAACACACAGTGACACAGTCATAAAAGAAATACAACTCGCATGCGGAGCAAGAAAACATAAAAAGGAAACTCAATACCACAATCGGTATGAAATAAAGGAGAAGCTCCCTAGACTCCTATCCTGCTATGCGACCGACATCCAAACCGGTTGAATATAACCCGTGCTACCATCTCTCATTGGTTGCACCCAGTAACCGATGGCTCCCTAGAGTCTGTAGGAGCTAGTAAGGACCATGTACGGATCCATGATGCGCAAGAATGTTAAAGTATGTTCTCGGTTAAAAATCACAGCATTCCTGCAATTCCATATAGCCCAAATAAGCGCACATATTCCAATCCGAATACGAGACGCCGTAGTATGGTCAACTCCAACTAACCACGTCCCAAATAATGATTCAATACTAACTGGAGGAATGATGTTAAAGGCTATATGAATCATCGTCAGAGTAATTTAGCGAGAGGGCAATCTATGAATAAGTGTTGTATTGTTTCATCATGAGCACAAAAACAACATCGTGTACTGCCTACCCATCGTCGCTTAATTAAATTATCTTTAATGAGGATCACTTGCTTGTGAACAAACTACATAAAAATTCGAGGATATGACTGGAGGATATTATTCTAACTTTGGGGCGCCGCTTCCACCTCATCATCCCAACCAAGACACTAAGGGTGTGTTTGGTAGCCTGCACGGAGGGTGCATGAGCCTAAAAGTTCTTCATTGAACCCACTTTTTGTTGTTTGGTAGAGTGCACGGGCTCTTGTGGGCTATGTTGAACCGGTGCAAAAAGGGGCCTCAACTATGCTCGCTCGAGCACCCCCAGCGAGGCGAGCCGGGGTCAGCTAGGCTGCGTTCGACCCACGCCCCCCTCGAACGACCACCCCTCCCGAACCCCGCCTCTCCCTCGTGACCCTGATAACCCACAAGTGTAGGGGATCGCAACAGTTTTCAAGGGTAAAGTATTAAACCCAAATTTGTTGATTCGACACAAGGGGAGCCAAAGAATACTCTTAAGTATTAGCAGCTGAGTTATCAATTCAACCACACCTGGAAACTTAGTATCTGCAGCAAGATAGTTTAGTAGCAAAATAATACGATAGTGACGGTAGCAGCAATAAAAGTAAAGATAGTGTTTTTTGTAGTTTTTATGATAATAGCAACGGAAAAGTAAATAAGCGGCAAGCAATATAGGTAAAGCTCGTAGGCATTGGATCGGTGATGGGAAATTACGTCGGATGCAATTCATCATGTAGAAGTTATAACCTAGGGTGACACAGAACTAGCTCCAGTTCATCAATGCAATGTAGGCATGTATTCCGAATATAGTCATACGTGCTTATGGAAAAGAACTTGCATGACATCTTTTGTCCTACCCTCCCGTGGCAGCGGGGTCCTATTGGAAACTAAGGGATATTAAGGCCTCCTTTTAATAGAGTACCGGACCAAAGCATTAACACATAGTGAATACATGAACTCCTCAAACTATGGTCATCACCAGGAGTGGTCCCGATTATTGTCACTTCGGGGTTGCCGGATCATAACACATAGTAGGTGACTATAGACTTGCAAGATAGGATCAAGAACACACATATATTAATGGAAACATAATAGGTTCAGATCTGAAAGCATGGCACTCGGGCCCTAGTGACAAGCATTAAGCATAGCAAAGTCATAGCAACATCAATCTCAGAACATAGTGGATACTAGGGATCAAACCCTAACAAAACTAACCCGATTACATGATAGATCCTATCCAATCCATCACCGTCCAGCAAGCCTACGATGGAATTACTCACACACGGCGGTGAGCATCATGGAATTGGTGATGGAGGAAGGTTGATGATGACGATGGCGACGATCTCCACTCTCCGGAGCCCCGAACGGACTCCAGATCAGCCCTCCTGAGAGAGATTAGGGCTTGGCGGCGGCTCCATCTCATGAAACGCGATAATTCTTTCTCTCTGATTTTTCTCTCCACGAAACGGAATATATAGGACCTGGGGATACGTCGGTGGAGCATCGGGGGGGCCTCGAGGCAGGGGGGCGCGCCCTGGGAAGGGGGGCGCGCCCCCACCCTCGAGGACAGGGTGTGGGCCCCCCGGTGCAGATCTTCTTGCAGATATTTTTTATATTTTCTGAAATAATTCTCCGTTGATTTTCAGGCGATTCCGAGAACTTTTTATTTCTGCACAAAAACAACATCATTGCAGTTCTGCTGAAAACAGCGTCATCCCGGGTTAGTTACATTCAATCATGCAAGTTAGAGTCCAAAACAAGGGCAAAAGTGTTTGGCAAAGTAGATACGTTGGAGACGTATCAACTCCCCCAAGCTTAAACCTTTGCTTGTCCTCAAGCAATTCAGTTGATAAACTGAAAGTGATAAAGAAAAACTTTGACGAACTCTATTTGCTCTTGTTGTTGTAAATATCTAAGCTAGCATTCAGGTTTTCAACAAGTTCATGAACTAACCACATTCACAATAACTTTCAGGTCTCAAGACTACTCACATCAATGGCATAATCAACTAGCGAGCAATAATAATAAACCTCGGATGACAACACTTCTCAAAACAATCATGATATGATATAACATGATGGTATCTCGCTAGCCATTTCTGAGACCGCAAAACATAAATGCAGAGCACCTTTAAAGATCAAGGACTGACTAGACATTGTAATTCATGGTAAAAGAGATCCAGTCATGATCATACTCAATGCAAATTAATAGTAATACATGCAATGACAGAGGTGCTCTCCTACTGGTGCTTTTTGATAAGAGGATGATGACTCTGCATAAAAGTAAATAGATAGGCCCTTCGCAAAGGGAAGCAGGGATTTCTAGAGGTGCCAGAGCTCGATTTTTAAATAGAGATTGAATAACATTTTGAGCAGTATACTTTCATTGTCAACATAACAACCCAGAATCTCGATATCTCCCATGCTACGCACATTATAGGTGGTTCCCAAACAGAATGGTAAAGTTTATACTCCCCCAACCACCAACAAGCACACTCCACGGCCAGTCGAGTCCACGGGTTACCGTCCAAACAAGCAACAACCCTGGGGGAGTTTTGTTTAATTATTATGATTTTAAGCATGGGACTGGGCATCCCGGTTACCAGCCATTTTCTCGTGAATGATGAGTGGAGTCCACTCATCGTGAGAATAACCCACCTAGCATGGAAGATATAGACATCCCTAGTTGATACATGAGTTGTTCGAGTATAGAAAACAGAATTTCATTTGAAGGTTTAGAGTTTGGCACATACAAATTTATTTGGAACGGCAGGTAAATACCGCATATAGGAAGGTATGGTGGACTCATATGGAACAACTTTGGGGTTTATGGAAGTGGATGCACAAGCGGTATTCCCGCTTAGTGCAGGTGAAGGCTAGAAGGAGAGTGGGAAGCGACCAGCTAGAGAGCAACAACGGTCATGAACATGCATTAAAATTAATCAACAATGAATGCAAGCATGAGTAGGATATAAATCACCATGAACATAAAATATCGTGAAGGCTATGTTGATTTGTTTCAACTACATGCGTGAACATGTGCCAAGTCAAGTCACTTAAATCGTTCAGAGGAGGATACCACCCATCATACCACACCACAACCATTTTAATATCATGTTGGCCTGCAAGATAGACCATTATAAACTCTCAGCTAATTAAGCATGGCATAAGCAGCTATGATATCTAATTGTCATTGCAAACATGTTTCATTCATAGCAAGCTGAATCAAGAACGACGAGCAAACATATTTACAAAAACAAGAGAGGTCGAGTTCATACCAGCTTTTCTCATCTCAATTAGTTCATCATATATCATCCTTATTGCCTTTCACTCGCACGACAGAACGGTGTGGAAAATAATAATAGTGCACGTGCATTGGACTAAGCTGGAATCTGCAGGCATTTATTACAAGAGAGAAGACAAGGTAATATGGCTCAAGGTTAAATCAACAACAAAGCATATGAGAGCCACTAAGCATTTTCAATCATGGTCTTCTACTCTTAACCCCTAAAGAAGAGAAAAGAAACTATTTACACGGGAAAGCTCCCAACAAGCAAAAGAAGAACGGGAAATCTTTTTGGGTTTTCATTTTTAGTTTCTACTACAAGCAAAGAAAGTAAACTAGCTAGAAGCTGTAACTATTTTTTTTTGTTTTTTTGGGTTTTTCTAGCACACAAGAAAAAGACTAAGAAAGAGAAATTTAAACTAAGCATGGATGGTACAGTGAAAGAGTGTGAGCACCGACAACTAAAATAAGCGTGAACATGAATGTAAAGTCGGTGAGAAACACGTACTCCCCAAGCTTAGGCTTTTGGCCTAAGTTGGTCTATGGCCACGGATCGAAGCTACTCCCTCCAGTGTACTGAGATGTATCCTCTGGGTGCCACTGGTTGGCGAGCTCATCCAGCTCCCACCCATAAACAGACTGGCGGTAAGGATCAAGTGGTGGCTCTGGTTCAGGCTCCGAAGCTTGTGCCTGGCCTTGATACTTGTAGAAGGCATTTGATGTAATGAGGTACTTGCATGTGGACAGATCAAACAAAGATGGTGCAGGCAAGGTAACAATTTCACAGTATATTTCATTAAACCTCAATTTATAATGTAGCTGCATATTTTTGTCTTTAACAATAAAGTCATGAGCTACCATGCTCTTGTAGTCTAGATAAACAGGGGCAAGCAATTTTTCTTCATTCTCATGATGCCTAATAGGTATATTAAAATATTCAGCAAGGCGAGAAGCAAAGATGCCTCCAAAGACGGGCCCTCTTGAGCGGTTAAGACTCAATCGTTTGGCAACGACAGCGCCCAAACTAAAAGTTGTGTCCTGGAACAAGGCATGGCGTAAAATGATAATATCAGAGGCACTGAGATTCCCACTGTTCCCGCGACCAATTAAACACCTACTGGCAAATAAAGTAAGGTAGCGCAGAACAGGGAAGCGTATACTAGTGATTCTTGCCCCAGCAACTTGTCTAGTTTCACCTACCGCAATCATATCAATAAACCCTTTATCGTCTTCATGACGTGGTTCATCAAGTCTACCTTCAAAGGGTACTTTGCAAATTTCACAAAAGTCTAACAATGATATCTCCTTACTCACATCATATAAGCGAAACTCCACCGTAGGTGGTGTTTTCCTAGAATGAAAATGAAAACTTTGTGTAAAAATATTGGTGAGTAAGAGATACTGTTCTTTTTGGTCGTTGAGGAAGTCGGTGAGGCCTGCATTATTTTTCATCCAATAGAAGTCTTCGTAAATACCGGCGGACATCATGAAATCATTACAAGGCCATTCGCACGGTCGAACTTCTGCCATGCGAGGAAGATAATACTTGGGCTTCATATTTTCTTCTTTCTTCTTCTCCTCTGAGCTCTTGCTGGAAGAGCCCCTCAATAATCTTTTTAACATTTTCCTTTTCTGAAAATTTCTGAAATTTTTAATAACTCACAATAAAAGTTAACCAAACTCAACAAGATTGGTAGCAACAACTCCTATAAGTGCCTAGAGGCTATATCATGCATGAGAACTACTTGGGACCAAGAAAATTTGACATGCAAGCTCAAGAACAAGGTCATCACAGCAACATAAATTTGCAACAAATAAAGCACTAGAACAAAAACTAATTGGACCAATGGAGGAGTCACATACCAAGGAAAAATCTTCCCAAACAGTTTGGTGAATGGTGCTTTGAGCAAGGAGATCGAAAATGGTAGCAAAATGAGCTAGAACTCGGGTTTGAGCTGGTTGGGGATTTTTTTGGGAGGAAGAGGAAGAGCATGGGTGAAAGGATAAGTGGAGGGGGGGCACGTGGGGCCCTCAAGGCAGGGGGCGCGCCCTGTGCCCTCGAGGCCACGTGCTGGCTCCCCTCGATGTGCGTTCAGTGCCATATTTTCTTAATATTATAGAAAAAAACATATTTCATTTTCATGGCATTTGGAGAACTTTTATATTCGGGTTATTTTTTTTATTGCACGGATAAGTCTGAAAACAGAAAGATAATGCTAGTTTTGTTTTATTTAACCAAATTAACAGAAAGTAAAAGGAGGGTACAGAAGCTTGTGCTATCTAGATTCACCTATCCCATGTTCATCAGAAGGAATCCATTAACAAGGTTGATCAGGTCTTGTTAATAAACTCTTTCCGAGTAACATGAAACTGGAGAATTTTCGAATAACACTATGTTACCTCGATGGGGATATGTATGTCCCCAACAATAAGTATGTCATATGCCTTCTTGATAGTAGGGATAGGAAACTCAAAACCTCCAATAGTAATAGTCGAAGTTTTTCCAATATAATTGATACTATATACCTGAGGTTGTTTCCTCGGAAAGTGTACCGTATGCTCATTACCATTGACATGAAAAGTGACATTGCCTTTGTTGCAATCAATAACAGCCCCTGCAGTATTCAAAAAAGGTCTTCCAAGAATAATAGACATACTATCATCCTCGGGAATATTAGGTATAACAAAGTCCGTTAGAATAGTAACATTTGCAACCACAACAGGCACATCCTCACAAATACCGACAGGTATAGCAGTTGATTTATCAGCCATTTGCAAGGATATTTCAGTAGGTGTCAACTTACTCAAGTCAAGTCTACGATATACAGAGAGAGGCATAACACTAACACCTGCTCCAAGATCACACAAAGCAGTTTTAACATAGTTTCTCTTAATGGAGCAAGGTATAGTAGGTACTCCTGGATCTCCTAATTTCTTAGGCATTCCACCCTCAAAAGTGTAATTGGCAAGCATGGTGGAGATTTCTACTTCAAGTATCTTTCTTTTGTTGGTAATAATGTCTTTCATATACTTGGCATAAGGATTTGTTTTAAGCACATCAGTCGAACGCATACGCAAAAAGATAGGTCTAATCATTTCAGGGAAGCACTCAAAATCCTCATAATCCTTTTTCTTGGATGGTTTTGGAGGAAAAGGCATGGGTTTCTGAACCCATGGTTCTCTTTCCCTACCGTGTTTCCTAGCAACAAAGTCTCTCTTATCATAACGTTGATTCTTTGATTGTGGGTTATCAAGATCAGCAGCAGGTTCAATCTCTACATCATTATCATTGCTAGTTTGAGCATTATCATGAACATCATTATTAATATTATCACTAGGTTCATGTTCATTACCAGATAGTGTCTTAGCATCAGAAACAGATATATCATTGGGATTCTCAGGTGGGTGAGCTACAGGTTCACTAGAAGCATGCAAAGTCCTATTTTTCTTTTTCTTCTTCTTAGAAGAACTAGGTGCATCTAAGTTAGCTCTCTGAGAATCTTGCTCAATTCTCTTAGGGTGGCCTTCAGGATACAAAGGTTCCTGAGTCATCTTACCACCTCTAGTAGCAACTCTAACAACATAGTCATTATTATTACTATTTAATTCATTGAGCAAATCATTCTGAGCCTTAAGTACTTGTTCTACTTGAGTGGTGACCATAGAAGCATGTTTACTAATAAGTTTCAGTTCACTTTTAGCTCTAGACAGATAATCACTCAAGCGTTCAATCATATGAGCATTGTGTTGTAATTGTCTACCAACATAAGCATTGAAGTTTTCTTGTTTCACAATAAAATTGTCAAACTCATCTAAGCATTGGCTAGCAGACTTATAACGAGGAATATCACCTTCATCAAATCTATACATAGAATTTACCTTTACTACCTGTGTCGAGTTATCAAGACCATGTATTTCTTCAATAGGCGGTAAATTCTTAACATCTTCAGCTTTAATACCTTTTTCTTTCATGGATTTCTTTGCCTCTTGCATATCTTCAGGACTGAGAAATAGAACACCTCTTTTCTTCGGAGTTGGCTTAGGGGCTGGTTCGGGAAGTGTCCAATTATTTTCATTGGCCAGCATATTATTCAATAGTAATTCAGCTTGTTCAACTGTTCTTTCCCTGAAAACACAACCAGCACAACTATCCAGGTGGTCTCTGGAAGCATCGGTTAGTCCATTATAAAAGACATCAAGTATATCATGCATTTCAAGAGGATGATCAGGCAAAGCATTAAGTAACTGGAGAAGCCTCCCCCAAGCTTGTGGGAGACTCTCTTCTTCAGTTTGAGCAAAGTTATATATTTCTCGTAAGGCAGCTTGTTTCTTATGAGCGGGAAAATATTTAGCAGAGAAGTAATACATCATATCCTAGGGACTACGCACACAACCAGGATCAAGAGAATTAAACCAAGTCTTAGCATCACCCTTTAACGAGAACGGAAACAACTTAAGGATATAGTAGTAACGAATCTTTTCATCATTGGTAAACAGGGTGGCTATATCATTCAACTTGGTAAGATGTGCCACAACAGTTTCAGACTCATAGCCATGGAAAGGATCAGATTCAACCAAAGTAATTAACTCAGGATCAACAGAGAATTCATAATCCTTATCAGTAACACATATAGGTGAAGTAGCAAAAGCAGGGTCATGTTTCATTCTAGCATTTAAGGACTTTTCTTTCAGCTTAGCTAATAACTTCTTAAGATCATATCTATCATTGCAAGCAAGAAAGTCTCTAGTAGTTTCTTCATCCATAACATAACCCTTAGGCACAACAGGCAATTCATATCTATTGGGAGTAGTTTCATCATCACTTTCATAAATATCATCAATATTTGCACTCTCCCTAACCTTAGCAATTTGTTCATCTAGAAATTCACCTAGTGGCACAGTGTCAGGCATAGAGATAGTTTCATCATACATAGCAGAAGTAGCATCATCAAGAACATATGACATATCAGATTCAATAGCAGGAGTAGGTGTCGCAAGTTTACTCATAACAGAAGGAGAATCAAGTGCAGAGCTAGATGGCAGTTCCTTACCCCCCCTCGTAGTTGAGGGTAAGATCTTGGTTTTTGAGTCCTTCAAATTCTTCATAGTGATAAGCAGATATAAATCCCAAGTGACTTAAAGAATAGAGCTATGCTCCCCGGCAACGGCGCCAGAAAATAGTCTTGATAACCCACAAGTGTAGGAGATCGCAACAGTTTTCGAGGGTAAAGCATTAAACCCAAATTTGTTGATTCGACTCAAGGGGAGCCAAAGAATACTCTTAAGTATTAGCAGCTGAGTTGTCAATTCAACCACACCTGGAAACTTAGTATCTGCAGCAAGATAGTTTAGTAGAAAAGTAATATGATAGTGATGGTAGTGGCAATAAAAGTAAAGATAGTGTTTTTTTAGTTTTTGTGATAATAGCAACGAAAAAGTAAATGAGCAGCAAGCAATATAGGTAAAGCTCGTAGGCATTGGATCGGTGATGGGAAATTATGTCGGATGCAATTCATCATGTAGAAGTTATAACCTAGGGTGACATAGAACTAGCTCCAGTTCATCAATGCAATGTAGGCATGTATTCCGAATATAGTCATACGTGCTTATGGAAAAGAACTTGCATGACATCTTTTGTCCTACCCTCCCGTGGCAGCGGGGTCCTATTGGAAACTAAGGGATATTAAGGCCCTCTTTTAATAGAGTACTGGACCAAAGCACTAACGCATAGTGAATACATGAACTCCTCAAACTATGGTCATCACCGGGAGTGGTCCCGATTATTGTCACTTCGGGGTTGCCGGATCATAACACATAGTAGGTGACTATAGACTTGCAAGATAGGATCAAGAACACACATATATTAATGGAAACATAATAGGTTCATATCTGAAATCATGGCACTCGGGCCCTAGTGACAAGCATTAAGCATAGCAAAGTCGTAGCAACATCAATCTCAGAACATAGTGGATACTAGGGATCAAACCCTAACAAAACTAACTCGATTACATGATAGATCCCATCCAACCCATCACCGTCCAGCAAACCTACGATGGAATTACTCACACACGGCGGTGAGCATCATGGAATTAGTGATGGAGGAAGGTTGATGATGACAATGGCGACGATCTCCACTCTCCGAAGCCCCGAACGGACTCCAGATCAGCCCTCCCGAGAGAGATTAGGGCTTGGTGGCAGCTCCGTCTCGTGAAACGCGACAATTCTTTCTCTCTGATTTTTTTCTCCACGAAACAGAATATATAGGACCTGGGGATACGTCGGTGGATCATCGGGGGGCTCTCGAGGCAGGGGGCGCGCCTTGTGAAGGGGGGCACGCCCCCCACCCTCGAGGACAGGGTGTGCCCCCCGGTGCAGATCTTCTTGCAGATATTTTTTATTTTTTGAAATAATTCTCCGTTGATTTTCAGGCGATTCTGACAACTTTTTATTTCTGCACAAAAACAACACCATGGCAGTTCTGCTGAAAGCAACGTCAGTCCGGGTTAGTTCCATTCAAATCATGCAAGTTAGAGTCCAAAACAAGGGCAAAAGTGTTTGGCAAAGTAGATACGTTGGAGACGTATTAGACCCCACTTTTTAACCTAGCCGCCCCTCTTCAACCTCGTCGCCGCCGCCGTGGGAGGTAGCACATCCACCCTTCCTCCCTTCTTTCACCTCCTTCTCCCTCCTCCCTTCTAAGGATGGCAATGGGTAGGGTATGGGGCGGGTAGAGCAATACCATACCTGTTGGGGGTCGTAGCAGAAAATCAAAAATTTTCCTACGCATCACCAAGATCTATCTATGGAGTAATCTAGCAACGAGGGGAAAGTGAGTGCATCTACATACCCTTGTAGATCGCGATGCGGAAGCGTTGCAAGAATGCAGATGAAGGAGTCGTACTCGCTGCGATTCAGATCGCGGTTGATTCCGATCTAAGCGCCGAACAACGGCGCCTCCGCGTTCAACACACGTGCAGCCCGATGACGTCTCCCACGCCTTGATCCAGCAAGGAGAGAGGGAGAGGTTGGGGAAGACTCCATCCAACAGCAGCACGACGGCATGGTGGTGGTGGAGGAGCGCGGGACTCCAGCAGGGCTTCGCCAAGCGCTGCGGGAGACGAGGAGGGAGAGAGGTAGGGCTGCGCCAAGCGACAGAGGTCAAAACGTGTTATGGGCAGCCCCAAACCTCACATATATATAGGGGGAAGGGAGGGGCTGCGCCCCCTCTAGGGTTTCCCACCCCTAGGGGTGCGGCCAGCCCTAGATCCCATCTAGGGGGGCGGCCAAGGGGGAGAGAGGGGGAGGCGCACCACTAGGTGGGCCTTAGGCCCATCTGAGCCTAGGGTTTCCCCTTTTTTTCTCCTCTCTTCGCCTTGGGCCCTGTTGGGGGGG
>LR738711.1:757434933-757462146 GCA_902687465.1 Secale cereale
ACCATTCCGGAACTCCTCGTGACGTCCGGGATCTCATCCGGGACTCCGAACAACATTCGGTAACCGCGTACATACTTTCCCTATAACCCTAGCGTCATCGAACCTTAAGTGTGTAGACCCTACGGGTTCGGGAACCATGTAGACATGACCGAGACAACTCTCCGGCCAATAACCAACAGCGGGATCTGGATACCCATGTTGGCTCCCACATGTTCCACGATGATCTCATCGGATGAACCACGATGTCAAGGATTCAATCAATCCCGTATATGATTCCCTTTGTCTATCGGTATAGCACTTGCCCGAGATTCGATCGTCGGTATACCGATACCTTGCTCAATCTCGTTACCGGCAAGTCTCTTTACTCGTTCCGTAACACATCATCCCGTGATCAACTCCTTGATCACATATTGTGCACATTATGATGATGTCCTACCGAGTGGGCCCAGAGATACCTCTCCGTCATACAGAGTGACAAATTCCAGTCTCGATTCGTGCCAACTCAACAGACACTTTCAGAGATACCTGTAGTGCACCTTTATAGCCACCCAGTTACGTTGTGACGTTTGGTACACCCAAAGCATTCCTACGGTATCCGGGAGTTGCACAATCTCATGGTCTAAGGAAAAGATACTTGACATATAGAAAAGCTTTAGCATACGAACTACACGATCTGTGCAAGGCTTAGGATTGGGTCTTGTCCATCACATCATTCTCCTAATGATGTGATCCCGTTATCAACGACATCCAATGTCCATGGTCAGGAAACCGTAACCATCTATTGATCAACGAGCTAGTCATCTAGAGGCTTACTAGGGACATGGTGTTTGTCTATGTATCCACACATGTATCTGAGTTTCCTATCAATACAATTCTAGCATGGATAATAAACAATTATCATGAACAAGGAAATATAATAATAACCAATTTATTATTGCCTCTAGGGCATATTTCCAACAGTCTCCCACTTGCACTAGAGTCAATAATCTAGTTCACATCGCCATGTGATTAACACTCATAGGTCACATCGCCATGTGACTAACATCCAAAGAGTTCACTAGAGTCAGTAATCTAGTTCACATCAATATGTGATTAACACTCAATGAGTTCTGGGTTTGATCATGTTATGCTTGTGAGAGAGGTTGTAGTCAATGGGTCTGCAACATTCAGATCCCTATGTACTTCGCAAAACTTTATGTCATATCGTAGATGCTGCTACCACGTTCCACTTGGAGCTATTCCAAACTGTTGCTCCATTATACATATCCGGTATCTCCACTTAGAGTTATCCGGATAGGTGTTAAGCTTGTATCGACGTAACTCTTTACGTCGAACTTTTTATCACCTCCATAACCAAGAAACATTTCCTTATTCCTCTAAGGATAATTTTGACCACTATCTAGTGATCCACTCCTGGATCACCTTTGTACCCTCTTGCCAGACATGTGGCAAGGCACACATCAGGTGCGGTACTCATCATGGCATACCGTATAGAGCCTATGACAAAAGCATAGGGGACGACCTTTGTCCTTCCTCTTTCTTCTGCCGTGGTCAAGCTTTGAGTCTCACTCAACTTCACACCTTACAACTCAGGCAAGAACTCCTTCTTTGACTGATCTATTTTGAACTCCTTCAAAATCATGCCAAGGTGTGTGTTCTTTTTGAAAGTATCATCACGCGTCTTGATCTATCTCTATAGATCTTGATGCCCAATATGTAAGCAGCTTTATCCAGGTCTTCCTTTGAAAAACTCCTTTCAAACAACCCTTTATGCTTTCCAGAAATTCAACATCATTTCGGATCAACCATATGTCATTCACATATACTTATCAGAAATGTTGTAGTGCTCCCACTCACTTTATTGTAAATACAAGTTTCTAACAAACTTTGTATACCCAAAAACTTTGATCACTCCATCAAAGCATATATTCCGACACCGAGATGCTTGCTCCAGTCCATGGAAGGATCGCTGGAGCTAGCATACCTTTTAGCATCCTTAGGATCGACAAAACCTTTCTGATTGTATCACATACAACCTTTCCTTACGAAAACTGGTAAGGAAACTTGTTTTGTCATCCATCTGCCAGATTTCATAAATGCAGCTAATGCTAACATGATTCCGACGGACTTAAGCATCGCTACGGGTGAGAAAATCTCATCGTAGTCAACTCCTTGAACTTGTGGAAAACTCTTCGCCACAAGTCGAGCTTCATAGACGGTGACATTACCGTCCACGTCCGTCTTAGTCTTAAAGATCCATTTGTCTCAATGGCTTGCCGATCATAGGGCAAGTCCACCAAAGTCCATACTTTGTTTTGATACATGGATCCTATCTCGGATTTATCGGCTTCTAACCATTTGTCGGAATATGGGCCCACCATCGCTTCTCCATAGTTCGTAGGTTCATTGTTGTCCAACAACATGACATCTAAGACAGGATCACCGTACCACTCAGGAGTAGTACTTATCCTTGTCGACCTACGATGTTTGATAGCAACTTGATCCGAAACTTCATGATCACTATCATTAGTTTCCTCTTCAACAGTCGTAGGTTCCACATAAACCTCTTTCTGTGTTGCATTACTCTCCGGTTGAAGTGAGGGTTCGACAACCTCATCAAGTTCTATCTTCCTCCCACTCAAATCTTTCGAGAGAAACTCCTTCTCGAGAAAGGACCCGTTCTTAGCGACAAACATTTTTGTCCTTGGATCTGAGATAGAAGGTATACCCAACCGTTACCAGTGGGTATCCCATGAAGATGTATTTGTCCGCTTTGGGTTCGAGCTTTTCCCGGCTGAAGCCGTAAGCATCGCAGCCCCAAACATTGAGAAACGACAACTTTGGTTTCTTGCCAAACCTTAGTTCATACGGCGTTGTCTCAACGGACTTAGATGGTGCCCTATATAAAGTGAATGCAGCTGTCTCTAATGCATAACCTCAAAATAATAGCGGTAGATCGGTAAGATACATCATAGATCGCACCATATCTCATAAGGTTCGATTACGATGTCCGGACACACCATTACGCTGTGGTGTTCCAGGGGGCTTCAACTGCGAAACAATTCCACAATGTCTTAAGTGATTGCCAAACTCATAATTCAGAAAATATCCCCTTGATCAGATCGTAGGAACATGATCTTCTTGTTATGATGATTCTTAATCTTCACTCTGAAATTGTTTGAACCTTTCAAACGTTTCAGACTTTTGCTTCATTAAGTAAATATACCATATCTACTCAAATCGTCAGTGAAGATGAGAAAATAACGATATCCACCACACGCCTTAATTCTCATTGGATCACATACATCAGCATGTATGATTTCCAACAAGTCACTTACCCGTTTCATTGTACCTGAAAACGGGATCTCGGTCATCCTGCCCATGAGGCATGGCTCGCATGTGTCAAGCGATTCAAAATCAAGTGACTCCAAACGTCCATCAGCATGGAGTTTCTTCATGCATTTTATGCCAAAATGACCTAAGCGGCAGTGCCACAAGAAAGTGGTACTATCATTATTAACTCTACATCTTTTGGCATTAATATTATCATCATGTGTATTACTATGATCGAGATTCAACAAACCATTGGGTGCATGACCATAAAGGTATTATCCATGTAAACAGAATAACCATTATTCTCTGACTTAAATGAATAACCGCATTGCAATGAACACGATCTAATCATATTCATGCTCAATGTAGACACCTGGTAACATTTATCTAGGTTCAACACTAATCTCGAAAATAGAGGGAGCGTGCGATGGTGATCTTATCAACCTTGGAAACACTTCCAACACACATCGTCACCTCGCCCTTAGCCAGTCTCCGTTCAGTCCGTAGCTTTTGCTTCAAGTCACTAGTAATAGCAACTGAACCGGTATCCAATACCCATGTGCTACAAGGAGTACTAGTAAGGTACACATCAATAACACGTATATCAAATATACTTTGTTGAAGTTGCCAGCTTTTCTTATCTACCATGTATTTGGGGTAGTTCCGCTACCATGTGACCATTCCCCTTACAATAGAAGCACTTAGTCTCGAGGTTTGGGTTCAACCTTGGGTTCCTTCATTAGAGCGACAACTGGTTTGCCATTCATGAAGTTTCCCTTCTAGCCCTTGCCCTTCTGAAACTAGTGGTCTTGTTAAACCATCAACACTTGATGCTCCTTCTTGATTTCTACTTTCGCGGTCTTAAGAACCGCTAATAGCTCCGGGATCATCTCCATCCTTTGCATGTCATAGTTCATCACGAAGTTCTAGTAGCTTGGTGATAGTGTCTAGAGAATTCTGTCAACCACTATCTCACCTGGAAGATTAACTCCCACTTGGTTCAAGTGATTTTAGCACCCAGACATTCTGAGCACATGCTCACTAGTTGAGCCATTCTCCTCCATCTTTTTGGCAAAAGAACTTGTCAGAGGTCTTATACCTCTCAACACGGGCATGAGCCTGAAATCCCAATTTCAGCTCTTAGAACATCTCATATGTTCTATGGCGTTCAAAACGTCATTGGAATCCCGATTCTAAGCCGTAAAGCATGGTGCACTAAACTATCAAGTAGTCATCAGGACGTCTCTGTCAGGTGTTCACAACATCCACAGACAACGTTGTAGGGGTTTGCACATCGAGCGGTGCATCAAAGACGTAAGCTTTCTGTGCAGTAGTGAGGACACTCCTCGGACTACGGACCCAGTCCGCATCATTGCTTACAATATCTTTCAACTTAGTCTTTCTCTAGGATCGTATTAAACAGGGAGCTACAACGCAGTTATTGGTCTATAACATTATTTGCGAAGACAACTTAGACTATTGTTCATGACAATGAAGTTCATCTAATGAACTCCCACTCAGATAGACATCTCTCTAGTCATCTAAGTGATACATGATCCGAATCGACTAGGCCGTGTCCGATCATCACGTGAGACGGACTAGTCATCAACGGTGAACATCTTCATGTTGATCGTATCTTCTATACGACTCATGTTCGACCTTTCGGTCTTCCGTGTTCCGAGGCCATGTCTGTACATGCTAGGCTCGTCAAGTCAACCCTAAGTGTATCGCGTGTGTAAATCTGGCTTACACCCGTTGTATGCGAACGTTAGAACCTATCACACCCGATCATCACGTGGTGCTTCGGAACAACGAACCTTAGCAACGGTGCACAGTTAGGGGGAACACAATTCTTGAAATTTTAGTGAGAGATCATCTTATTCACTACCGTCGTTCTAAGCAAATAAGATGTAAAACATGATAAACATCACATGCAATCAAATAGTGACATGATATGGCCAATATCATTTTGCTCCTTTTGATCTTCATCTTCGGGGCTCCATGATCATCATCGTCACCGGCATGACACCATGATCTCCATCATCATGATCTCCATCATCGTGTCTTCATGAAGTCGTCTCGCCAAACATTACTTCTACTACTATGGCTAACGTTTAGCAATAAAGTAAAGTAATTACATGGCATTATTCAGTGACACGCAGGTCATACAATAAATAAGACAACTCCTATGGCTCCTGCCGGTTGTCATTCTCATCGACATGCAAGTCGTGATTCCTATTACAAGAACATGATCAATCTCATACATCATATATATATCATTCATCACATCCTTTTGTCCATATCACATCACACAACACATGCTGCAAGAACAAGTTAGACGTCCTCTAATTGTTGTTGCAAGTTTTTACGTGGCTGCTATAGGTTTCTAGCAAGAACGTTTCTTACCTACGCCAAAACCACAACGTGATATGCCAATTTCTATTAACCCTTCATAAGGACCCTTTTCATCGAATCCGATCCGACTAAAGTGGGAGAGACAGACACCCGCTAGCCACCTTATCCAACTAGTGCATGTCAGTCGGTGGAACCTGTCTCACGTAAGAGTACGTGTAAGGTCGGTCCGGGCCGCTTCATCCCACGATGCCGCCGAATCAAGATAAGACTAGTAACGGCAAGAGAATTGACATGATCTACGCCCACAACTACTTTGTGTTCTACTCGTGCAAGATACTACGCATAGACCTAGCTCATGATGCCACTGTTGGGGGTCGTAGCAGAAAATCAAAATTTTTCCTACGCATCACCAAGATCTATCTATGGAGTAATCTAGCAACGAGGGGAAGGTGAGTGCATCTACATACCCTTGTAGATCGCGATGCGGAAGCGTTGCAAGAACGCGGATGAAGGAGTCGTACTCGCTGCGATTCAGATCACGGTTGATTCCGATCTAAGCGCCGAACAACGGCGCCTCCGCGTTCAACACACGTGCAGCCCGATGACGTCTCCCACGCCTTGATCCAGCAAGGAGAGAGGGAGAGGTTGGGGAAGACTCCATCCAACAGCAGCACGACGGCGTGGTGGTGGTGGAGGAGCGCGGGACTCCAGCAGGGCTTCGCCAAGCGCTGCGGGAGACGAGGAGGGAGAGAGGTAGGGCTGCGCCAAGCGACAGAGGTCAAAACGTGTTATGGGCAGCCCCAAACCTCACATATATATAGGGGGAAGGGAGGGGCTGCGCCCCCTCTAGGGTTTCCCACCCCTAGGGGTGCGGCCAGCCCTAGATCCCATCTAGGGGGGCGGCCAAGGGGGAGAGAGGGGGAGGCGTACCACTAGGTGGGCCTTAGGCCCATCTGAGCCTAGGGTTTCCCCTTTTTTTCTCCTCTCTTCGCCTTGGGCCCTGTTGGGGGGGCGCACCAGCCCACCTGGGGCTGGTCCCCTCCCACACTTGGCCCACGCAGCCCTCTGGGGCCGGTGGCCCCACCCGGTGGACCCCCGGGACCCTCCCGGTGGTCCCGGTACGCTACCGATAGCGCCCGAAACTTTTCCGGTGACCAAAACGGGACTTCCCATATATGAATCTTTACCTCCGGACCATTCCGGAACTCCTCGTGACGTCCGGGATCTCATCCGGGACTCCGAACAACATTCGGTAACCGCGTACATACTTTCCCTATAACCCTAGCGTCATCGAACCTTAAGTGTGTAGACCCTACGGGTTCGGGAACCATGTAGACATGACCGAGACAACTCTCCGGCCAATAACCAACAGCGGGATCTGGATACCCATGTTGGCTCCCACATGTTCCACGATGATCTCATCGGATGAACCACGATGTCAAGGATTCAATCAATCCCGTATACGATTCCCTTTGTCTATCGGTATAGCACTTGCCCGAGATTCGATCGTCGGTATACCGATACCTTGCTCAATCTCGTTACCGGCAAGTCTCTTTACTCGTTCCGTAACACATCATCCCATGATCAAGTCCTTGATCACATATTGTGCACATTATGATGATGTCCTACCGAGTGGGCCCAGAGATACCTCTCCGTCATACGGAGTGACAAATTCCAGTCTCGATTCGTGCCAACTCAACAGACACTTTCAGAGATACCTGTAGTGCACCTTTATAGCCACCCAGTTACGTTGTGACGTTTGGTACACCCAAAGCATTCCTACGGTATCCGGGAGTTGCACAATCTCATGGTCTAAGGAAAAGATACTTGACATATAGAAAAGCTTTAGCATACGAACTACACGATCTGTGCTAGGCTTAGGATTGGGTCTTGTCCATCACATCATTCTCCTAATGATGTGATCCCGTTATCAACGACATCCAATGTCCATGGTCAGGAAACCGTAACCATCTATTGATCAACGAGCTAGTCATCTAGAGGCTTACTAGGGACATGGTGTTTGTCTATGTATCCACACATGTATCTGAGTTTCCTATCAATACAATTCTATCATGGATAATAAACAATTATCATGAACAAGGAAATATAATAATAACCAATTTATTATTGCCTCTAGGGCATATTTCCAACAATACCCATACCCATTTAGTTAATGGGTATAAAACTCTACCCATACCCGTACCATGGGTATGAAACTTTACCCATACCCATACCCGACGGGTACACATACCCATTGGGTACCCAACATGTAGATCAAATAGTACATTGTACACAAGTTATTCGCAATTTTATAGCACATTTGACAGAAAATCATTGATCTCAACTCAATAATAGATGGATGAGTACATGACAATTATCTCAATCCAAATTGACCATTGGTGGTAAATTTAACATAGGTTCATAAGCTCACGACACAACTTTCACATGGGTACTGATACGTCTCCAACGTATCTATAATTTTTGATTGCTCCATGCTATTATTTATGAAGTCTTGGATGTTTAATGGGCTTTATCATACACTTTTATATCATTTTTGGGACTAACCTACTAACCCAAAGGCCCAGTCCAGATTGATGTTTTTTTGCCTGTTTCAGGGTTTTGCAAAAAAATAATATCAAACGGAGTCCAAACGGAATGAAACCTTCGCGAGAGATATTTTTGGAGAAAATCACGCACGAGGGACTTGAGAACCACGTCAGGGGATCAAGGGGTGGCCCACGAGGGTGGGGGGCACGCCCCCCTTCCCAGGGCATGCCCCCTGCCTCGTGGGCCCCCCAAGCACCCCCCGGTGTCCTCCTTCTTCCTATATAAGTCTACGTACCCCGAAACCTTCGACAACAGAGAGAAAACCCTAATTCCACTGCTGTAACCTTCTATTCCCGTGAGATCCCATCTTGGAGCCTGTTCCGGAGCTCCACCGGAGGGGGATCCATCGCGGAGTTCTTCATCATCATAATCATCGCCCTCACCATGAGTTGTGAGTAGTTTACCACAAACCTTCGGGTCCATAGCTAGTATCTAGATGGCTTCTTCTCTCTCTCTCTGGATCTCAATACAAAGTTCTCCTCGGTCTTCGAGGAGATCTATTCGATGTAATCTCTTTTTGCGGTGTGTTTGTCGAGATCCGATGAATTGTGAGTTTATGATCAAGATTATCTATGAAAGATATTTGGTTCTTCTCTGAACTTTTTGTGTGTGCTCATAATATCCTTGCAAGTCTCTTCGAATTATTGGTTTGGTTTGGCCTACTAGATCTATAGTTCTTGCAATGGGAGAAGTGCTTGGCTTTGGATTCAATCTTGCGGTGTCTTTTCCCAGTGACTGTAGGGGCAACAAGGCACGTATTTTATTGTTGCCATCGAGGATAAAAAGATGGGATTTATATCATATTGCTTGAGTTTATCCCTCTACATCATGTCATCTTTCTTAAGGCGTTACTCTGTTCTTATGAACTCAATACACTAGATGCATGATGGATAGCGGTCGATGTGTGGAGTAATAGTAGTAGATGCAGGCAGGAGTCGGACTACTTGTCTCGGATGTGATGCCTATATACAATGATCATGCCTAGATAGTCTCATAATTATTCGCTTTTCTATCAATTGCTCGACAGTAATTTGTTTACCCGCCGTAGAATATCGCTATCATGAGAGAAGCCACTAGAGAACACTATGGCCCCGGGTCTATTCTCAACATATCAATCTACATCTACTTTACTTTTATCGCTTTTATTTGCTGTTCTTATAAACCAAAAATACCAAAAACATAAACTATCATCTCTATCAGATCTCACTTTCGTAAGTGACCGTAAAGGGATTGACAACCCCTTATCGCGTTGGCTGCGAAGTTCTTATTTGTTTGTGCAGGTGCAAGGGACTCGCGCGTGGTCTCCTACTGGATTGATACCTTGGTTCTCAAAAACTGAGGGAAATACTTACGCTACTGTGCTGCATCACCCTTTCCTCTTTGAGGGAATACAACACAAGCTCGAGAAGTAGCAAGAAGAATTTCTGGCGCCGTTGCCGGGGAGGCTTACGCAAAAGTCATATACCAAGTACCTATCACAAACCCTTATCCTACGCATTACATTTATTTGCCTCTCATTTTCCTCTCCCCACTTCACCCTTGCCGTTTTATTTGCCCTTCTTCCGCCGTGTGTTTATCGTTCGCTTGCTTCTTGTTTGCTTGTGTGTGTTGGATTGCTTGCTTGTCACTATGGCTCAGAACAATACCAAATTGTGTGACTTCTCCAATACCAACAATAATGATTTTATTAGCACTCCGATTGCTCCTATTACCGATGCTGAATATTGTGAGATCAATGCTGCTTTGTTGAATCTTGTCATGAAAGATCAATTCTCCATCCTTTCTAGTGAAGATGTCGCTACCCATCTAAACAACTTTGTTGATTTGTGTGATATGCAAAAGAAAAGGGATACATATAATGATATTGTTAAATTGAAGTTATTCTGTTTTCACTTAGAGACCATGCTAAAACTTGGTTTTCCTCTTTGCCTAGAAATAGTATTGATTCGTGGAATAAGTGCAAAGATGCTTTTATCTCTAAGTATTTCCCTCCTGCTAAGATCATCTCTCTTAGAAACGATATTATGAATTTTATGCAACTAGATCATGAGCATGTTGCACAAGCTTGGGAGAGAATGAAATTAATGATACGTAATTGCCCTACGCATGGTTTGAATCTATGGATGATTATTCAGAACTTTTATGCTGGCTTAAATTTTGCTTCTAGAAATCTTTTAGACTCGGCCGCGGGAGGCACTTTCATGGAAACTACCTTAGGAGAAGCTACCAAACTCCTAGATAATATTATGGTTAATTATTCTCAATGGCACACCGAAAGATCTACTAGTAAAAAAGTGCATGCTATTGAAGAATTTAGTGTTTTGAGTGGAAATATGGATGAACTTATGAAATTATTTACTGCTAAGAGTGCTTCTTCTGATCCTAATGATATGCCTTTGTCCACTTTGATTGAAAATAGCAATGAATCATTGGATGTGAATTTTGTTGGTAGGAATAATTTTGGTAACAATGCTTATAGAGGTAATTTTAATCCTAGGCCTTTTCCTAGTAATTCCTCTAATAATTATGGTAATTCCTACAACAACTCTTATGGAAAGATGCCTTCTGAATTTTAAACTAGTGTTAAGGAGTTTATGATCTCGCAAAAGAATTTCAATGCTATGCTTGAAGAGAAATTGCTTAAGGTTTATGAATTGGCTAGAAGTGTGGATAGAATTACTCTTGATGTTGATTCTTTGAAACTTAGATCTATCCCACCTAAGCATGGTATCAATGAGTCTATCAAAGCCATGAGAATTTCCATTGATGAATGCAAAGAAAGAACCGCTAGGATGCGTGCTAAAAGAGAAGATTATATTAAATCGTGTTCTTCTAGTTATCATGAAAATAAAAATGAAGATCTGAAAGTTATTGATGTGTCTCCTATTAGATCCTTGTTTTCTAGTATAAATCTTGATGAAGATAGGATTGGATATGATTCTGCTTTAAGGTGTCCCAATGATTCGGAGTTTTTAGATCTTGGTGCTAAAATTCTTAAAAGTGGGAGTGAAGAGATTAAAACTTTGCATAGTGATGAACCCACTACTTTGGATTTGAAGGGATTCAATTATGACAATTGCTCTTTGATTGATTGTATTTTCTTGTTGCAATCCGTGCTAAATTCTCCGCATGCTTATACTCAAAATAAAGCTTTCACCAAACACATAGTTGATGCTTTGATGCAATCTTATGAAGAAAAACTTGAGTTGGAAGTTTCTATCCCTAGAAAGCTATATGATGAGTGGGAACCCACTATTAAAATAAAAATAAAAGATCATGAATGCTATGCTTTGTGTGATTTGGGTGCAAGTGTCTCCACTATCCCAAAAACTTTGTGTGATTTGCTAGGGTTCCATGAGCTTGATGATTGTTCTTTAAATTTGCATCTTGCGGATTCCACTATTAAGAAACCTATGGGAAGGATTAATGATGTTATTATTGTTGCCAATAGGAATTATGTGCCCGTAGATTTCATTGTTCTTGATATAGATTGCAATCCTTCATGTCCTATTATTCTTGGTAGATCTTTCCTTAGAATGATTGGTGCAATTATTGATATGAAGGAAGGAAATATTAGATTCCAATTTCCGTTAAGGAAAGGCATGGAACACTTTCCTAGAAAGAAAATCAAATTACCATATGAATCTATCATGAGGACCACTTATGGATTGCCTTCCAAAGATGGCAATACCTAGATTTATCTTGTATCGTGCCTAGCTAGGGGCGTAAAACGATAGCGCTTGTTGAGAGGCAAGCCAACTTTATATTTTTTTGTTTTTGTTGCTGTTAGGGAATAAATATTGCATCTAGCCTCTGATTAGATGTGGTTTCATGTTTTTTTTAGTGTTTGTGCCAAGTAGAACCTTTGGGAAGACTTGTGTGAAGTTTATGTGATCTTGCTGTGAAAAACAGAATCGTTAGCGCTAGCTAAAGTGGTCTTCAAATTTTACTGGAGCGTGCTATTTAGTGGATTCTTTTTGCAGATGATTAGTAGACAAATTCCGCAAATTTACCAATTTAGTTTGAATTTTTTGGAGCTCCTGAAGTTGGCAAAACCTGCAGATTACTACATACTGTTCTGTTTTTGATAGATTCTGTTTTTCGTGTGTTGTTTGCTTATTTCAATGCATCTATGAGTAGTATTGGAGGATATGAACCATACAGAAGTTGGAATACAGTAGGTTTAACACCAATATAAACAAAGAATGAATTCATTGCTGCACCTTTGAGTAGTGGTTTGCTTTCTTATACTAACGGAGCTCACGAGAATTTATGTCTAAGTTTTGTGTTGTGAAGTTTTCAAGTTTTGAGTATTGCTTTGATGGACTATGGAACAAGGAGTAGCAAAGGCCTAAGCTTGGGGATGACCATGGCACCCCAAGTAAATTCAATATAATCAAAAGCCTAAGCTTGGGGATGCCCCGGGAAGGCATCCCGTCTTTCGTCTTCATCCATCGGTAACTATACTTGGAGCTATATTTTTATTCGCAACATGTTATGTGTTTTGCTTGGAGCGTCTTGTATAATTTGAGTCCTTGCTTGTTAATTTGTCACAATCATCCTTGCTGGACACACCTATTTGAGAGAGTTAAATATGGCCTAGAAATTGTTAGAACACTCTATGTGCTTCACTTATATCTTTTGAGTAGAATAGTTTTTGCTCTAGTGCCTCACTTATATCTTTTAGAGCACGGTGGTGGTAATATTTTGTAGAAATTGTTGAACTCTCATGCTTCACTTATATCTATTTGAGAGTCTATTAAAACAGCATGGTAATGTGTTTAGGCTAAAGAAACTAGTCTTCACATGATAGACATCCAATGTCAATGTAGTAAAAAAAAATCACACCAAGTGCATTGAATAGAATGAGATGTTGGATGCTTGATAATTGTTTTGAGATATGATGATAGTGATATTAGAGTCATGCTAGTGGAGTTATTATGAAATTGATAAATACTTGTGTTAAGGTTAGTGATTCCCGTAGCATGCACGTATGGTGAACCGCTATGTGACGAAGTTAGAGCATGAGGTATTTGTAGAGTGCCAACCTTTGTGTGGAGGTCGGGGGCACGCGATGGTTAACTCCTACCAACCTCCCCCCTAGGAGCATGAGTTGATTGCTTTGTTTTGATGACTCGTAGATTTTTGCAATAAGTATATGAGTTCTTATGACTAATGTTGACTCCATGGATTATACGCACTCTCACCCTTCCACCATTGCTAGCCTCTCTTGTACCGCGCAACTTTCGCCGGTGCCATAAACCCACTATATCCTTCCTCAAAACAGCCACCATATTATTCCTCAAAACAACCACCATACCTACCTATCATGGCATTTCCATAGCCATTCCGAGATATATTGTCATGCAACTTTCCATCGTTCCGTTCATATGGCACGCATCATATTATCATATTGCCATGCATGATCATGTAGTTGACATCGTATTTGTGGCAAGGCCACCATGCATAATTTTTATACGTGCCGCTCTTGTTTCATTGCACACCCCGATACACCGCCGGAGGCATTCATATAGAGTCATACTTTGTTGTTGTAGTATCGAGTTGTAATATCGAGTTGTAATGAAAGTGTGATGATAATCATTATTAGAGCATTGTCCCATGGGAGGAAAGGCTAAATCTATAAAGCCCCTCCGCAAAAAAAAGAAAAAAATGGGAAAGGCCAAAGAAAAAAGAAAGGCCCCAAAAAAGAAAGGAAAAAGGGACAATTGCTACTATCTTTTTTCCACACTTGTGCTTCAAAGTAGCACCATGTTCTTCATTGTAGAGAGTCTCATGTTTAGTCACTTTCATATACTAGTGGGAATTTTCGTTATAGAACTTGGCTTGTATATTCCAACGATGGGCTTCCTCAAATGCCCTAGGTCTTCGTGAGCAAGCAAGTTGGATGCACCCCCCACTAGTTTCTTTTGTCGAGCTTTCATTCATATCTAGCTCTAGTACATCCGTTGCATGGCAATCCCTACTCACTCACATTGATATCTATTGATGGGCATCTCCATAGCCCGTTGATACGCCTAGTTGATGTGAGACTATCTTCCTCTCTTTTTATCTTCTCCACAACCACCTCTATTCCACCCATAGTGCTATATCCATGGCCTCATGTATTGCCTGAAAGTTGAAAGGTTTGAAAGAATAGAGTATGAAAACAAGTGCTTGGCTGAAATCGGGGTTGTGCATGATATGAATATTTTGTGTGATGAAGAGGGAGCATAGCCAGACTATATGATTTTGTAGGGATAACTTTCTTTAGCCATAGTATTTTGAGAAGACATGATTGCTTTATTAGTATGCTTGAAGTATTATTGTTTCTTATGTCAATATAGACTTTTATCTTGAATCTTTCAGATCTGAACATTCATGCCACAATTAAGAGAATTACATTGAAAAACTATATTGGTTAGCATTCCACATAAAATTCTTTCTTTATCATTTACCTACTCGAGGACGAGCAGGAATTAAGCTTGGGGATGCTTGATACGTCTCCAACGTATCTATAATTTTTTATTGTTCCATGCTATTATTTATGAAGTCTTGGATGTTTAATGGGCTTTATCATACACTTTTATATCATTTTTGGGACTAACCTACTAACCCAAAGGCCCAGTCCAGATTGCTGTTTTTTTTGCATGTTTCAGGGTTTTGCAGAAAAAGAATAACAAACGGAGTCCAAACGGAATGAAACCTTTGCGAGAGATATTTTTGGAGAAAATCACGCACGAGGGACTTGAGAACCACGTCAGGGGATCAAGGGGTGGCCCACGAGGGTGGGGGGCGCGCCCCCTGCCTCGTGGGGCCCCCGAGCACCCCCCAGTCTCCTCCTTCTTCCTATATAAGTCTACATACCCCGAAACCTTCGACAACAGAGAGAAAACCCTAATTCCACCGCCGTAACCTTCTGTTCCCGTGGAGATCCCATCTTGGAGCCTGTTCCGGAGCTCCACCGGAGGGGGATCCATCATGGAGTTCGTCATCATCATCATCATCGCCCTCACCATGAGTTGTGAGTAGTTTACCACAGACCTTCGGGTCCATAGCTAGTATCTAGATGGCTTCTTCTCTCTCTCTGGATCTCAATACAAAGTTCTCCTTGGTCTTCGAGGAGATCTATTCGATGTAATCTCTTTTTGCAGTGTGTTTGTCGAGATCCGATGAATTGTGAGTTTATGATCAAGATTATCTATGAACGATATTTGGTTCTTCTCTGAACTTTTTATGTGTGCTCATAATATCCTTGCAAGTCTTTTCGAATTATTGGTTTGGTTTGGCCTACTAGATCTATAGTTCTTACAATGGGAGAAGTGCTTGGCTTTGGGTTCAATCTTGCGGTGTCCTTTCCCAGTGACAGTAGGGGCAGCAAGGCACGTATTGTATTGTTGCCATCGAGGATAAAAAGATGGGGTTTATATCATATTGCTTGAGTTTATCCCTCTACATCATGTCATCTTGCTTAAGGCGTTACTCTGCTCTTATGAACTCAATACATTAGATGCATGCTGGATAGCGGTCGATGTGTGGAGTAATAGTAGTAGATGTAGGCAGGAGTCAGTCTACTTGTCTCGGACGTGATGCCTATATACAATGATCATGACTAGATAGTCTCATAATTATTCGCTTTTCTATCAATTGCTCGACAGTAATTTGTTTACCCGCCGTAGAATATCGCTATCATGAGAGAAGCCACTAGAGAACACTATGGCCCCTGGGTCTATTCTCAACATATCAATCTACATCTACTTTACTTTTATCGCTTTTATTTGATGTTCTTATAAACCAAAAATACCAAAAATACAAACTATCATCTCTATCAGATCTCACTTTCGTAAGTGACCGTAAAGGGATTGACAACCCCTTATCGCGTTGGCTGCGAAGTTCTTATTTGTTTGTGCAGGTGCGAGGGACTCGCGCGTGGTCTCCTACTGGATTGATACCTTGGTTCTCAAAAACCGAGGGAAATACTTACGCTACTGTGCTGCATCACCCTTTCCTCTTCGAGGGAATACAACGCAAGCTCGAGAAGTAGCAGGTACACTTGTGAATCACGGGTAGGGTTCACATGTTAGTATAAACGGGTAGGGTATGTGTATATCCATGGGTAAAAGGCTATACCCATGCCCTACCCATGACTTGACGGGTAGGATATGGGTATTACCCGTGGGTATAAAATTGTGCCCATACCCTGCCCATGCGGGTACGGTATCCGCGGGTACCCGTACCCATGGGTAAAATTGCCATCCTTACTCCCTTCCTTACTTCCTTCAACTAACCCCCTCCCCCTTCCCCTCCAGCTGCCACACCTGAGCTACGACCAGTTCGTCCACCCCCGTGCCGACGGCGACTGGCGGTGCGCGAGGCCTCGCGGGGCTGCGCTCACGGCGGACGTGGGCGTGACGCGGGGCTGCAGTAGACGCTGGAGTTTGCCAACGAGCTGCTGCTGTTGGTCAACGATCTGGAGATGTGCCGCCCTAGTGCGTGACAGTGGTCCTCGATCTGGAGATACTACCGCCGCTGCACCTCACACACTCCCCGTTGATCCAGTCCTCACTCCGTTTCACTTGTTCCTTCCTCTTGATTTTGATTGGAATTGGTAATAGTTCTGCTGCATGATGCGTTCGTGAGGTTCGGGTTCAGTAGGTTCAGTAGCAGCAGCATCACTACTGAAGCACAAGAAGAAATTGATTTTTTCAGTGTTATGCAATTATTATTGTTCAACTGGAATCCAATAAAGCTATGTAATATGAATCTAGTGATGTTATATTGCTGAGATTATGTTTATTGTTCCAATATGCTGAGATATGAATCTAGTAATTGTTTCTTCATATTTATATATAGCTGAAATAATCTTTCATTGTTCAAATTATGTTGAAACGGTGAAGTTTTATTGCTTGAATTATTAGTGAAATCTAGAAATGTTGTTCGAAATTGTATTAGCACCAAAAACTTTATTGATGCATCCTACCTCATATGTAGGCTACCAAACACAGTCCCGACAGAGCATGTCTCAACACATACATCACAACCAAACAACTACACATGCATGTACCCAACATGTCTAGACTTAGCATGTATCAAAGAGGAATAACTATGCTAAGGTGGGAACAGCTGCCGTGCATGGAGGACGCATGAGGGTAAAGGTTCTCAATCCGACCCACTTTTGCTTGTTTGGTAGGGTGCATGGGCTCACCTGGTCTATACTCATCTCATGCATAAAAGGACCCTCAGCTATGCTCATCTCATGCATCCCAGACAGGGTGCAGGGTGCATGGAGGAAGCTATGCTGGCTCTGACCCTCGTCCCCACCCACCAGACCATATCCAGATATATTTATATTTTCAAAAAATATTCAGAATTTTAAAATATGTTTAAATTTTCGAATAAAGTTCAGAATTTAAAATTTTGTTTAAATTTACAAAAAATATTCAGAATTTCAAAAATTGTTTGAATTTTCAATAAATGTTCAGAATTTCAATTTTAAAAAAAACTTTAAAAATGTTCGGAATTTCAAAAGGAAATCAAAACTTGTTTGATTTTTGAAAAAACCAGAATTTCAAATTTTGTTTAAATTTCCGAAAAAACTCGGAATTTCAAATATGTTTCAATTTTTAAAAATTTCATAATTTCATAATTTATTTTAATTTTCAAAAAATTGTTTAGAATTTCAAATTTTGTTCAATTTTTTTGAAAAATGTTTAAATTTATGTTCACATTTTATTGATTTTGTTCATCATTAAAAAAAGGTATTCGAAATTGTTCATCATGTCTAAACACATGCATGCTGCTAAACAAAGTCTCAGCTCAGCATGTCTCAGCGCATACATCGCTGCCAAACAAGAGCAACTTCATGGACTCAACATGTCTACACTCAGCATATACGAAAGGAGAACAATTAGGCTAGGTCCATATATGTTGCCAAACACACCCTAAAAGTACCTAAAGCAAAGACGTGATCCTTTCCACTGGTGACGGGCCGGGGTCTGCCGCACGGCCACCAGATACTTGGTCACCACCATTCAGGGGTGATTAAAGCGTGCAACTGGGTTCCACATACTTGTAGAGTTTACATCCGTAAACCTCCGAATTTCGAATTTTACATTGACAACATATAATTTTGCAAAGAAAAATTGAAATTTGACATGCGTTCTTCAAATGCAAAATCAACATATTTATGCTTATTGGATGTCAGCCTCTGATGACATTAATACCATCCATCGATCAGTTTGTCGTTGAAGCCACACAATCTGATGTTGATGTCTGGGAAATCTGACTGTAGTATCTGTCAGGTACATATATGTCTCTTCGTGAAAGTTATATTACTCATGTAAATCGTAGCCAGAATAAGGTTAGTAATAACCTAGCTAATTTTGCTCGTATTGAGGGTAGAACCATGACTTGGTTGGGTTCTGGACCTCACGTATCCATAGAGTTGGCTGCGATGGACTGTACAAGTGTGGAGTTTGAGTAATACAAGTTTTGTCACCTGCAAAAAAAAAAGGTACATACATTTCCTACAAAGAGATGGCAGTCGCTGCAAATCTGCGTCCCTGCCGGTCTTCCTTTTGTTTCTCCTCAAAAAGATGACGATCCCCTAATAATACAGTTTCCGAATTCTGCCAACCTGCAAATGCAGACTGTTATCTGAACCCTTATGTTGGCTTAGGTATCACGGGTCTGCACCACGCGTCACTCCGGTGTGCCTGCTGGAAGGAAGGGCCGCATCGACAGAGAAAACTCGAGAGAAGGGCGATCTGGTTGCTACGAATGGTGTCAAAGAAACAAAGAATCCAGCATCTGCACACTGATCGCTTATTATCATCGGTTCGTGCACGTTCCCGGGAGCCAATGAACGCGTGCCACCTTGAATTGTCGACTGATTTCTGATGATTTCACCGGAGACCGGACCATTCTCCTCGTCTCGCCATCTCGAGTTGGCGATGTCGCCTTACTTGCCTCTTCCCAATGAAGAAGAAGAAGAAGAAGAAGAAGATCGTAGTTCGCATTGCATGCAGAGGTTTAGGTTCCCAGCGTCTCTGGTTTCTCAGTTTCTGATGCTGGTTACCGAGTTGTGCCGTTCACATTACAAGGTGGCGCATTAGCATCGAGAGATTGTATACTGCTGTAATGTAAATAGCGACAACAAGCAAAGATAGAGCCCGCATGATGCTCCATTTCCTTGAAGCTAAAGGCAAGAATAATCCACGGAAGGTCAAAAAGGAAGGGCACAATTAAAAGGAAGCAAAGAGATAACGATGCAGTAGCTTTATTCGTTTCCCAGCGCTGCCGCCTAGCTAGCATCGATGAGCACCCGACAGCGGCGCGCAGAATGTTTTGGAAGCACCATTAAAACTGCAATCCACGGCAAATATAGCATCTTCGGTTTGCACTTTGCAGCCGCTATATATACCCCCTCTATGTCAAGCACCGGCCGGTCCACTTCTCCCTCACAAGGCAGCCATCTGCAACTAGAGTTCATAGTCAGTGACCAACATGAGTGATCGGAGGTACGGGTACTCGTACCCACACAACCAAGGTATCACAACCACCTGTTCTAAAATTTCACAAATATATGTTCATGCGTCTTCCTTGCATTGTTGCACTTTCATTTTTTCCTTCTTGTTTGCTCACGCTGCCATGCATAAGTAACGGGAACGCGCACATGCAGGGTATTACAACGGACCGCCGGTGATGGCGCCGCCGCAGTACGCCCCGCCGCCGAGACGGCAGACGGGCTTCCTCGAAGGATGGTACGTACGTCGTAATAAGGAGCTAAGAACCTGATGTTTTTCTTACTTTCCTCTGTGTGAATTATTATGCATGTGAGCACTCACTGATCTGAGATGCTTGCAGCCTCGCGGCTCTGTGCTGCTGCTGCCTCGTCGACGAGTGCTGCTGTGACCCATCCATCATATTCGTGAGCTGATCCAAACACGCACGCACGCGGCCCCAGGTGATTATGCGTGTCGTGTGTTATGTATGTGTCCTTCCCTTCAGCTGGACCAGAGTAGAATTGCAGAAAGAATAGCCAGCCGTCCTGCCGTTCGGTTCAGCTCTCCAGCGCCAGGACAGGACGGGTGGGTGGTGTGTGTATGCATGTATGTATGTGTGTGTGTATGTATGTATGTATGTATGTACGTACGTACGTATCTGATGTGAGCGTGAGTCTACGAATAAGATGAAGAAAAAGAGAAGTTCGGCACCTGCTATGATGTGAGCCTATGACATCCTGAATTTTATAACAAAATAACATCTATCAATATCAGCCACGCATAACCTCACAGGAGACGCACCGGCAAGGTAGAAAGTCAGAACTGAGCGGCATGACGGACGCAAACACACGCCCCTCCAGAGAATTTAATCGCACCGATCCGAGTCAAACAGAGTCAAGCGGAACCTACAGGAAGCGAAGAGGCACATGGTTCGATTTATCAAAAAAAAAAAAGCACATGGTTCGAACAAGAACCTGAAGAGACAGGCTAGCTAAGGCTAGCACTAGCAGTGTACGCAATCTGTGGTAGGAGCCGATGGTTTCGTCTCTCCGGTTACGCGGGGAGTGGCAGCCCGGAGGCGGCATCGGTAGCGATCCACGGAGAATACGTGCAGCGGCGGCTGGGGTTGGAGAAAGGGCATCCTGCCCGTCTTCTGGTGCGTTGCGTTCGGTGGGCGCGGCGTCGAGACTACTCCAGTCTTCCAGCAACCGCAAGAGCTAGCTGCGCCGACCGATGAATATGACCGATCTTCTTAAAAATGATTTAGATCTATTGTCAAAGTTTATGGGAAGTAGAAAGCACCTGGGACGCAATAGGAAACGCATCGACACTCCCAGGCCACTGAACAACCACCACCCGTAGAGAATACGCCATTGTCGTCGCTCGCCTACCGCAGCCGGCTTGACTGTGTCAATGATCGTTGGAAAGTTTCCGTACATGTGCCCTTAAGGACCAGCGGCCTAAAGCCATAGTCGTCGTCATTGCACCCTTGAACAGATATGAAGCACATGGCATCAAATCTCATCACACCACAAGAAACCCTAAGCTCACGACCCCATGGAGCTCCGTCGACTACGTCCAAACAGATGAACCCGAGGAAGATTGGAGCATGGAAGACAAACTCGAAGAAAAGCGCCGCCATCCACCCGAGCACCGCATTTGCAAGGACTACAAAAACTACTCCCTCTGTAAACTAATATAAGAGTGTTTAGATGACTAGGGAGTAGTAACATAAACTACTAACCAGATAGAGGCACCGGGAGTCCGGGACTCCCCTCCCCCGCCACCAGCAGCCGGAGCGGCAAGCAGGGTCCACGAGCTTGACGGCAAAGCCTGAAGGCGGGTAGTGTTTGCCTTAGTCGCAAGGGGATAGGGGAGGATAAGCTAAAGAATAGATTTGTAAAGTTGTGATTTATTATATTACTACTAGATAATACCCCTCGTTTACGTCAGAAACACGTGTTCCAAAAAGGTTTCAAATTTAGTACAAAAGTTCACAAAAAGAGCAAAGCATCTCAAACATAACGAAAATCACATCGAGCTCCCTAGATCAACAAAAAACCACTATCGCCATCAGAACAAGTCGTCGATGCACCGAGACACCCCTATCAGAGCCGACTTGATCTTCTCGATGCATGGCACCCCGAAGTCTTCATCCATGTGCTCCTAGGACTAGCGCCCTGGAACCGCAATCATCGTCGTTGAACTCTTGTATAAATGTAAAGCACCAAACACCAAATCTCGCCATTGCGCATGCACGAATAGAAACCATAACCTCTCGTGCCCAATGAGATGGAAGGAACCTACATGAGAGCTCCGTCGACTATGTCTAGACGGGCGAACTAGGGCAGGATCAGATTTCAGAAGACAAACTCGAAGAAGAAACATCGCCATCCACCCAAACGCCGCACTTACGAGGATAAAAAAAATGTAACCTAAATTACTAGCCGGAGTAGGGACACTAGGATCCCCTCCCCTCCACTGGCTGCCGGAGCGGCAGACATAGGGGAGAAGAATCCATAGACTCGTGACTGAAGCCTCAAAGGCTGAATTTTCCCTAGACACGAAGGGAAAGGTGACAAAACGCTTCGCGTGTAAGGTAGTGGAAGATGTGAACTTTACTCATGAAACATGCGGAAATTACTTCTACTTTTTAATGGGATTTGGTTGTCTAGAATTTGAATATGAGACCAAAGATTAGAAATGAATACTCCATATTTATCTTTTTTTCTTCATGTATGATTTTTCCCTTAAGTGAATCTTTGTAAACTTTGACCAAATTTATGTTAAAAAAATATTAACATCCACAATATGAAAATATATTCCATGATGGATCTAATGCTATTGATTGGGTATTAAAACAAACCTATTTTATGTGAAGTAAAAACAATCAGCGGAATATGATTTATTGTATTTAATTATTATATAGTTGTATTTTTTTTAAACATGAATGTTGAGTGATGTAGAAGTAGTGGATTGATAAAATGCGATGTGTACACGTTGAGAGAATTAGTATAGGTAGAATTTTCCATGCATGTGTATCGAGATAATAAAAGTAATGGAGTTTGAGATAAATAGAAATGGTGGAAATCAATCATTTAGGGCATCTTCAACAGGTTGTATGTAACCTTATTGATAAAAATGTGCATCTGATCAACCAACAAACTATCATACAACTACTCCAATAAATCGCATCTAAGTTAGTTTCTTCGCTTTTGAATACAAGGGTACTATCCCATCTTTTAGATACCGAAAAAGCCAAACCAACTAAAAATTAGCACAATTAACGTGTGAAAAAATTCTCGTGTTCCGGGCTAATTAAACAATGTTGCATATCATGCGTTTTCTCTATGGTTGCAGTTTGAAGTAAAAATCTAACCAATTCTCGGAGAAGAGATAGTGGCCTTGTATATTTGTAAATTATATTTTTGATAACGCCTTGTACACAAAAATGGAGGTAATATCTAATAAGAGGTGATAAAATAATGTGATTGCTCCATATTTCACCCTAGAACTTGTGCGATGGTTGTTGATTAATTTTACTATCTACTCATTTATTACATGCCACATCATTATTGTGTCCTAAAGCGACAAGTGTACCAACACCTATCTTATAACAGTTGAGATGCCCTTAAGAGATCGAGGCCCGCACCTCCTCCATTGATCTCTTAAGGGCATATCTCGTTGCTGGACGACAGAAAGACTTCGAGGACATACATCACCTCCTAACCGCCTGCGTCTTCTCCAAGGAGATTTTGCAGGAAATATGTCCTAGAGGCAATAATAAAGTTGTTATTTGTATTTCCTTATATCATGATAAATATTTATTATCCATGCTAGAATTGTATTAACCTGAAACTTAATACATGTGTGAATACATAGATAAAACAGAGTATCCCTAGTATGCCTCTACTAGACTAGCTCATTGATCAAAGATGGTTATATTTCCTAGCCATAGACATGAGTTGTCATTTGATCAACGGGATGTGACGCGTACACTAATCATGCACGCAAATGTGTACGACCAAGATCAGGGACTCACTAGAAGATATCACAACACAACTCTAGACACAAATTAAAATAATACAAGCTTTATATTACAAGCCAGGGGCCTCGAGGGCTCGAATACATAAGCTCGAATACACAAGAGTGAGCGGAAGCAATAATATCTGAGTACAGACATAAGTTAAACAAGTTTGCCTTAAGAAGGCTAGCACAAACTTAGCAACGATCGAAAAGGCAAGGCCTCCTGCCTGGGACCTCCTAACTACTCCTCGAAGCCGAACTCCACGTAGAAACATCCTTGGGATCCTCTGGGTCCTGGACTCCACCATCTGGTTGCATCAACCGGGAAGAAAGGAGAAAAGGGGAAAGAGGGGGGGGGGGACAAAGCAACCGTGAGTACTCATCCAAAGTACTCGCAAGCAAGGATCTACACTACATATGCAATGATATCTGTGTAAAGGAAAATATATGTGGACTATACTGCAGAATGCCAGAATAAGAGAGGGATAGCTAATCTAATCGAAGACTACACTTCTGGCCACCCCCATCTTGCAGCAGTAGATGAGAGTAGCTGGAAAGTAACAAGTATCCACGCTTCTCGCAGCCTCCGTCTTGTAGCAGTAGAAGGGAGTAGATGGTAAGTTCACCAAGTAACATCGTATAGCATAATCGTACCCGGCGATCCTCCCGCACATCACCCTGTGAGAGAGCAACCACCGAGTTATATCTGGAACTTGTCTGGGTGTGTTTTATTAAGTATCCATTTCTAGTTGTCATGAGGTCAGAGTACAACTCCGGGTCGTCCTTTTACCGAGGGACACGACTATTCGAATAGATTAACTTCCCTGCAGGGGTGCACCACATAACCCAGCACGCTCGATCCCATTTGGCCGGACACACTTTTCAGGGTCATCCCCGCCTTAGAAGATCAACACGTCGCAGTCCTACCTAAGCACAACAGAGAGGTCAGCACGCCTGTCTAAGTCCTAAGCACACAGGGGTCTGGGCCCATCGCCCAATGCACACCTGCATGTTGCGAGGGCGTCCAGTGAGCAGACCTAGCAACCTCCATTACTAAGGAAGTTACGTTACGCGGTCCAACCCGGCGCACACCCCTCAGTCGCTGATGTCAAGAAGGCTTCGGCTGATACCACGACGTCGAGTGCCCATAACTATTCCCACGTAGCTGGTTAGTGCGTATAGGCCAACGGCCAGACTCAGATCAAATATCCAAACTCGTTAAGCGTGTTATTAAGAAATAACCGCGGACAACGACCAGGGCCAGGCCACCTCTCCACTAGGTGTCTCAACCTGCCCTGTCGCTCCGCCACAAAGATCCACTCGGGGGGCCGTCGGGAACTCAGGCCCATCACTACCTGGATGGAGCCACCTGTCCTTTCATCCCCCTCATCGAATCACTTGCAGGTACTCAATGAGCCGACCCGACTTTAGTCACATCATGTGTCATGTAAAGTATGAGTATAGTATATACCCGTGATCACCACCCGAGGTGATCACGGCCCGATAGTATAGCATGGCAGACGGACAAGGATGTGGGGCCACTGATGTAATACTAGCATCCTATACTAAGCATTAGGATAGCAGGTAATGGTATCAACAGTTGTAGCAACAATGATAGGCTATGCAACATAATAGGAGCTATCGAATCAACAACAGTAGCAAACCTAATGCAAGAATAAGAGAGAGGGGAATGGGCGATATCTGGTGATCAAGGGGGGGGATTGCCTGGTTGCTCTGGTAAGAAAGAGGTGTCGTCAACACTGTAGTCGGTCGAGGTAGCAGCGACGTCCGTCTCGTAGTCTACCGGAGAGAAGAGGGGGAAGAAACAATGAATACAGAGCAAACAAAGCATCACAAAATATAATAAGGCAATATGCGGTGCTACGTGTGACCTAACGCGGTACTAAGTGATACTGGCGAGGATGGAAAACATCCGAGAAAGTATTCCCGGTGTTAGATATTTTCGGACAGGTGAAATGGAGGGGGACGGTTGTAGGTTCGCTATGCTAGGGACGTGTGGTGGACGAACGGACTGCGTTTTTCTGATCATTTTTCATATGTAAATTATTTTCATCCGAGTTACGGATTATTTTATATTAATTTTCAAAGTTTTATTCATTTTTTAAATTAACAAAATTAGTTTAATTCGAAGATATGTTTACTGCATCAGCCTGACATCACAGTGATGTCATCAGTCAACCAGTCAGTTGACTGGTCAAACTGACGGTGCGTCCCCATTGTCATTGACTCAACTAACTAATCAGGATTGGATAGTTTAATTAAGTGATTATGTTAATTTAACGGATTTAATTAAGTTAATTAATTATTTCACTAATTAATTATTATTATTATTTTTTATTTTTTATATTTTTTAAAGAGGTGTGGGCCATTATGTCATAGGCCCATGGGGCCTTGGTGGGCGCAGGGCGTAACGGGCGAAGGGGTGCCCGCACGCTCGATCCACCAAGGGGGTGCGGGCGAGGCCGCAACTGCGGGGGCGGTCGCCGGAGTGCGGCCGCGGCGAGCCAGGCGGCTGCGCCGTGGGGGTGCAGGGGCGCGGGTTCGCGCGCCCGGGCTCGGGGCGCGGGGCGAGGGAAAAATCGGGGCGGTGGCGCACACTGAACACGGCCGCGTCGAGCCCGGCACCGACGGGCAGAGGCGAGTGGCAGAGGTAGCGACTGGAGGCGCGGCGCGGGCGATGGGAGGCGAGCGAGGAAAAAATGGCAGTGGCAGGTGCTGGGCAGGGGTCGGCGGCAGCGGGCACGGGACGGCTAGGCGGTTGTGGCGGCCATGGGCGAGCGACAGATGACGCGCGGCGGCGTGGAATGGCGGGCGCGCGGTGGCCGCTGTGGGAAGACCGCGAGGGGTGGCGACGAGCCGGGACTGGAGCGGGTCGAGGGGAGCAGTGGGCACGCGCGTGGGGGGTTGGGCTGTGAGCGTGGCGAGGACGGCGACTGCAGGGCCGGCTCTGAGCGGGCGCAAGGCAGAGCCACGGGCAGCGCGCGGCAGGCACGCGAGGCGGGGAAGAGGAGGACCAGGGGCGAGGCCCGTGCGTGAAGGAGGGCGGCCGGGGGCGCGGGCAGACACCAGGGCGGAGCGGAGCTTGGGCCGCGACGGCGATGCGGCGGGCAGACAACGGGGGCGCAAAGGGAAAAGGTGCGGGAGAGAGAAAGGAGGAGGGCCGGGCCTCACTTTCGGTGTAGGGCAACGGCAACATGCTCGAGGAGGGGGGCGGGGATGATGGCGAGGTCGAGGCAGTGGTGCAGCGACGGGCGACGTGCGTTGACGGCGTCCGGCGCGGAGTGGGGTGACGTTGAGGCGGCGGTGGTGACGAGGTGGCGGAGACGACGAGCAGCGACGGGGCGCCGACTGCCGTCGGGGCAGAGGCGGG
>LR738711.1:757462195-757476755 GCA_902687465.1 Secale cereale
GGGGGGGCGATGGGACGGCTGGCTCGGTGCCCCCTATCCAGATCCACTCGGGGCAGGGTGGGGAGATGAGAGGGAACGAGGGGAGGAGTGGGGGTTACGGGTTTCCGTCGGTGGGGGTTAAGGAGGGGCGGCTGGGCCGGCCTGGTTGGCCCAGATGGCCAGCTGGGCCACGGTCCAGCAGGGCGGGGGAGGTTTTCTTTTCCCCCCATTTTTTTGTTTGTTTTTCTTTTCTCACTTTCCTTTTCTGTTTTATTTTAGTTACACATTATTTTTAGTTTAGGGAAATATGACAATAGCTCCTAAAATATTGTTCCACGATAACCCACTGTCATAAAAGTTTTACCCCTGAATTAAAACAATTTATTATTTTATAAAATACCAAAGGCATTTAAATAATTGTTTTTGCTACTGTTTAAATTAGTATAGTGCATTTAAATATTTTATTTGGATTTAAGTTCTTCACCATAATTACCTATGCATTATTTGGTCCACTCCGAACATTTTAGTTTTAATATTTGAAAACTTTTATTGTTTGCTTGATTTTTAATTAAATTTGAATTGGTTTTGAACTACGCGAGATTAGTAACAGTAATCGTGGTGACGTGGCATCATTACTAGAGGGTTACTGTAGCTTGACTACCCGGGCATCACAATTCTCCTCCACTACAAGAAATCTCGTCCCGAGATTTTAAGAGCTGGAGTAAGGGGGAAAGATCTGGTTACGAAATTCTAACGAGTCTTCTCGATCTTGGTTTCCCTTTTCGAAGAGCTTGATCCCTTTCGTTGATGTCTTCATTTCTCTGCTTCAAGTCATCGTGATCAAGTCGTCATCCTTTCTTCGGGATCTCCATCGTCCAACGAACGCGACCAGGGGGAAAACTATGGAAGAACGCATCTCCCCAAAGCTGGGCATCCGACGGTGAACTCAATGGGAAATACATGAGGTACCCCACGAGTTGTATTTCAATGAATTCGTTGAGTGCAATATATGATGGTACCAAAGTTTCAAATGGGTAGGCAATCATTCGATGCCTAGACAGAAGCTGGAATTGGGGCTTGGACAACGAGAATAACATGGTGTTTGATTCCAGGATGAATAATGGTATATAATTTAGCTCGTGAATCACACACGAAGCCAGGTGCAAAGGATACATTAGAATCCGGGTTGTAAAGAAGAGTTAGGTTTCGATCCAGTGGACCTATGGGTTATGGGCCCACCATGTGGGGTTGAAAGTAGGAAGGGTGGTGACATCTTGCACAGCCGCGACAAAGAGGCATGTCAGTGGATAGCTTGTCAGCTATGTCGGCAACAATGTCGATACCAAGGACGGGGAACGAACAGGACCAATTTCTCGCTTGTTTAAACAAGGCGGACCAATAGGCAAGGTCCTCATCCACCGGAGGTTACTGGAATGCTATCATCAATAGTAACAGGGTCTTACTGACAAGTTGTACACCAAAGTGTTTACATAAGCAGAAAATGATTACTGCTAAGATTATATGTAGATCAAAGAAATGTTAAACAAACAAATGGAAAGGAAAATTGTGATTACACACAATTAATAGCATATCCTTCCCATGAACAAGCAGAAGATGGCATACATGGTAGGAGAGTAAGTACCCAACCATTTAGATAAAGAGGCAAGGATTAATGAAGATGTTACCCATACATCGGTGTTTGGATAACTGACCAAGAAACAATTAGCATTGGGCTTCAAATGCTCTTGTTGAAAATCGGAGTACCACAGAAATGCTTCGAGATAGCATTGACATGGTCTTGAAGCAGAGGTTGGATTTGGATACACAAAGGATTCATCGGGAACAACTTAAAGAATAAGTCTTACAATTTCCTCCTGGAAGAATGGTTATCCTTGCAAAAGAGATTATAATAATAGGTCCTCCAGCCAAGGGTGCTAGGCATGACATCATATTACCGAGTCATCAAAGGACCAATATTATAACTCCTGGAAAGTTGTCCCAGCCATCATAACTGACCGAGATTCGGATCTGATTGGTGTCATGATACCTCAGACTCAGGATGTCCGAGAAGAAAAGTTGCAACACAAATCGATGAAATGGCATTGCAAGATTGTCGGGAAATGAACTATGGGAGTAGGTTCCCGAAACAATAGTTCATCATTAAACCAAGGAGAGGATGAGGAGGTGGTTGCTGATGGGCTCAGCGACAATTCATCGAGAATTCCAAACGGAGGGATTTCCACAATAATGTGAAAAAGAGGATGACACTTATCAATTCAAATGATATAATGTTGTATGCTCGAGGAAAAACATACACCATTAATCATTAGGTGAAAGGTGTGCCCGAAATATGACCTTAGGCAGCAAGATCAATGTTAGAGTGACGATTCAATAACCAATAGACTAAGAACGAACTGTCGATCGTTAACTCCAAAGCAATAGGGTTGCTAGAAGTACAGAACTCAAGCAACATCGTTAGCATATTGGTATCCCGGTTAAAAACAACACGGCGACCTAGGAAGAATGGTGATGACGAGAAGTATCTTCATACCAAGAAATTCTAAGAAGTGGAGCAATCCCCACAACATTCTTGACATAAAAGAAAGTAATACTTTAAGGCAGAACTCAACACTAGCTGGATAGCAAGGAGCCCCACAACAGGAAAAAAGTTTGTGTTGGAGGGAAGGCAATAATGTTGTTGATGATAACACGAATCATCGAGGGGCAAGGAGGGTATTTCTCGTCATGAACGCAGTTGACATCTTGGAAGAAGTCAAAATGTTGAAGGTGATCCGACACATTTGCCGGGAGGTTTCAAGAGGATGCAATCAAACAACAACGGCAACAAGCAAGGGAATGACGAAGTGGCAAGTTATAGGATCAATATATAAGATGCAAGCTCAGAACCAACGTTGCCTTTCGAGACAAGCAACATGATGTTGAAAGCCCGACATAAGTCGTGCTCACACACTGAAGAATTTGTGCAACAGAGAAGGACAAGGTAGCACAGTCAAAGATAGCAAGACCAGGATGCAGCCGATAGTCTAGGAATGACCAGGTTGAGTTCAGAATTTCCTAGTAAAAATACTAGGGTATTTGATTTGTAGCGTGGAATAATTTCACTAGTCGGTGTCCTCGGTTGACAACAACCCAGAACCCGTAGAGTGATTACGACAAATAAAGACATTACTTCAACAAAGTTAGTAAGATGTGGTGCAATGGCAAGGCATCTTTGAGATACCAGGGGGTAATACTCAAAGGTAGAACATGATAGAAGTAGAACCGGGTCATTAAGCTATGACAGTAGATACATCAACCTTGCCAAAAATAGACGAGGCACTGGAATGAATTCCCATCAGATATATCAGATCAGGACAACATTGGTCGTAACCATAACTGTAATGAATCAATTCAAGAATACCGAAGGAATCATACAGCTGGATAATCATTTTGTAAGAAGCTTTCGAGACGGTCTACATCATTTTCATGGGCATGAACACAAAGTTCAAGGTCGACTCCCACTTCTTTAATGCATATCATTTCATTCACCTCTCGCTTTGATAAAACTGTAGTGTTGGAATTTTATCTGGTAGAATACCGGAAGAATATGACTTGTGAAAACTTTCGGGTTCTCACGGATTTATGGGGCATAGGTTCAACCAATCGGGCATCTTAGTAACATATACCACAAGTTTCAAAAGTAAATACACCAGCTCGAAAGCAGAGCATGGTTGGCCAAGCAGAGGATACAATTTACCAAAGGCATTATGTATCAGGGGAAGAACTCACAAGGTGATAGAATACGAAGGACACTGTCGGATAACAATCCAACAATGGATCGGGCGATCCACAACGGAGCTGATGTGAGTATCGATACTCACTCAGAGGAAGAAAGAATGCAGAGGCATCGGATTCAAGAACCACATGATTAGTCTGATGCTTAAATAGAAAGAAATTATGGCTTCCAAAACGAAGGATCAGAAGCAGACGCTCTGATCAAGGATGGATAAGTTGAAAACACTTAGTTGGACAACCAATAAAGGTTTGAATAGCCGAGAACCAACTCATGTCCGGAATGACGTCTGAGTCGGAAAGATAACTTTATAAAGGATAACCTGATGACTGCGTGCATACGCACACATTGAATCAATAGGCTCAAAATGGCTAAGACAAGGGATGTTAACAAAGACTACTAGTCATATGGAATTAACCATAATGCAAGCACGCAAGAATTTCAAGAGTAACAGGCTGCAGAGGATTTTCGAAAGATCGAAAAGTATTCCGAAGAATTTTGTGAGACACGTGAACAATTGAGAAGAACGGATCCTCGATAATTGTGAGGAAATAACCGTAAGGATTTTCATGCGAAAATAATACTGCAAGATATTAAACTCAAAGGATTCTCGAGACAATAGAGAATATTTCGAGGAATATTGTAACAACAAGAGCGATGAGGAATGATCACGAGAATGACATGTGTATGCAGATATCCATAGGGATATATCGGTGGCAATGATTGCCAAAGGTGATAAGCACAAGGGTCTCGGGAAAATATCGAGGGATATCCTCAGAATCTTCTGATGAAGCAGGCGATCTTCCGTAATGAGGGCTCTCCGGGAGAAATAGTTACGAGAACCTAGAGTTAGAGTTAATAAAAATCTTTTTAACCCGAATAGAAGAGAGATCAGATCCCTAGAGTAAAGACGAGGAATAAAAGACCCTAACACCACCCATTGGTGCTGTGGGCCCGTAAGCCACAAAACAAGTTAGTTAATTTGTTTTTCAAAGACTAGACTCAACTTCGGCCAAGGAGTTCGGAAGGGGGATTCCTACATGCAGTCGGCTCTGATACCAACTTGTGACGCCCCCGATTTAACCGTACACTAATCATGCACGCAAATGTGTACAACCAAGATTAGGGACTCACTAGAAGATATCACAACACAACTCTAGACACAAATTAAAATAATACAAGCTTTATATTACAAGCCAGGGGCCTCGAGGGCTCGAATACATAAGATCGAATACACAAGAGTCAGCGAAAGCAATAATATCTTAGTATAGACATAAGTTAAACAAGTTTGCCTTAAGAAGGCTAGCACAAACTTAGCAATGATCGAAAAGGCAAGGCCTCCTGCCTGGGACCTCCTAACTACTCCTCGAAGCCGAACTCCACGTAGAAACATGTTCGGGATCCTCTGGGTCCTGGACTCCACCATCTGGTTGCATCAACCGGGAAGAAAGGAGAAAAGGGGAAAAGAGGGGAACAAAGCAACCGTGAGTACTCATCCAAAGTACTCGCAAGCAAGGATCTACACTACATATGCAATGATATCTGTGTAAAGGGGAATATCTGTGGACTATACTGCAGAATGCCAGAATAAGAGAGGGATAGCTAATCCAATCGAAGACTACGCTTCTGGCCACCTCCATCTTTCAGTAGTAGATGAGAGTAGCTGCAAAGTAACAAGTATCCTCGCTTCTCGTAGCCTCCGTCTTGCAGCAGTAGAAGGGAGTAGATGGTAAGTTCACCAAGTAACATCGTATAGCATAATCCTACCCGGCGATCCTCCCGCACATCACCCTGTGATAGAGCAACCATCGAGTTATAGCTGGAACTTGTCTGGGTGTGTTTTATTAAGTATCCATTTCTAGTTGTCATGAGGTCAGAGTACAACTCCGGGTCGTCCTTTTACCGAGGGACACGACTATTCGAATAGATTAACTTCCCTGCAGGGGTGCACCACATAACCCAGCACGCTCAATCCCATTTGGCCGGACACACTTTCCAGGGTCACGCCCGGCCTCAGAAGATCAACACGTCGCAGCCCTACCTAAGCACAACAGAGAGGTCAGCACGCCGGTCTAAGTCCTAAGCACACAGGGGTGTGGGCCCATCGCCCAATGCACACCTGCACGTTGGGAGGGCGGCCGGTGAGCAGACCTAGCAACCTCCATTACTAAGGAAGTTACGTTACGCGGTCCAACCCAGCACACACCGCTCAGTCGCTGACGTCAAGAAGGCTTCGGCTGATACCACGACGTCGAGTGCCCATAACTATTCCCACGTAGCTGGTTAGTGTGTATAAGCCAACGGCCAGACTCAGATCAAATATCCAAACTCGTTAAGTGTGTTATTAAGAAATAACCGCGGACAACGACCAGGGCCAGGCCACCTCTCCACTGGGTGTCTCAACCTGCCCTGTCGCTCCGCCACAAAGATCCACTCGGGGGGCCGTCGGGAACTCAGGCCCATCACTACCTGGATGGAGCCACCTGTCCTTTCAGCCCCCTCATCTAATCACTTGCGGGTACTCAATGAGCCGACCCGGCTTTAGTCACATCATGTGTCATGTAAAGTATGAGTATAGTATATACCCGTGATCACCACCCGAGGTGATCACGGCCCGATAGAATAGCATGGCAGACGGACAAGGATGTGGGGCCACTGATGTAATACTAGCATCCTATACTAAGCATTAGGATAGCAGGTAATGGTATCAACAGTTGTAGCAACAATGACAGGCTATGCAACATAATAGGAGCTATCGAATCAACAATAGTAGCAAACTGTTGGAAATATGCCCTAGAGGCAATAATAAATTGGTTATTGTTATATTTCCTTGTTCATGATATTTTGTTTATTATCCATGCTAGAATTGCATTGATAGGAAACTCAGATACATGTGTGGATACATAGACAAACACCATGTCCCTAGTAAGCCTCTAGTTGACTAGCTCGTTGATCAATAGATGTTCACGGTTTCCTGACCATGGACATTGGATGTCGTTGATAACGGGATCACATCATTAGGAGAATGATGTGATGGACAAGACCCAATCCTAAGCCTAGCACAGATCATGTAGTTCGTATGCTAAAGCTTTTCCAATGTCAAGTATCATTTTCCTTAGACCATGAGGTTGTGCAACTCCCGGATACCGTAGGAATGCTTTGGGTGTGCCAAATGTCACAATGTAACTGGGTGGCTATAAAGGTGCACTACGGGTATCTCCGAAAGTGTCTGTTGGGTTGGCATGAATCGAGACTGGGATTTGTCACTCCGTATGACGGAGAGGTATCTCTGGGCCCACTCGGTAGGACATCATCATAATGTGCACAATGTGATCAAGGAGTTGATCACGGGATGATGTGTTACGGAACGAGTAAAGAGACTTGCCGATAACGAGATTGAACAAGGTATCGGGATACCGACGATCGAATCTCGGGCAAGTGCTATACCGATAGACAAAGGGAATCGTATACGGGATTGATTGAATCCCTGACTTCGTGGTTCATCCGATGAGATCATCGTGGAACATGTGGGAGCCAACATGGGTATCCAGATCCCGCTGTTGGTTATTGGCCGGAGAGTTGTCTCGGTCATGTCTACATGGTTCCCGAGCCCGTAGGGTCTACACACTTAAGGTTCGATGACGCTAGGGTTATAGGGAAAGTATGTACGCGGTTACCGAATGTTGTTCAGTGTCCCGGATGATATCCCGGATGTCACGAGGAGTTCCGGAATGGTCCGGAGGTAAAGACTCATGTATGGGAAGTCCCGTTTTGGTCACCGGAAAAGTTTTGGGCACTATCGGTAGCGTACCGGGACCACCGGGAGGGTCTCGGGGGTCCACCGGGTGGGGCCACCGGCCCCAGAGGGCTGCGTGGGCCAAGTGTGGGAGGGGACCAGCCCCAGGTGGGCTGGTGCGCCCCCCCACCAGGGCCCAAGGCGCCTCCAAGAGGGGAGGGGGGCAAACCCTAGGGCAGATGGGCCCTAGGGCCCAATCTGGTGCGCCCCCCTCTCCCTCTCCCCCTTGGCCGCCCCCCTAGATGGGATCTAGGGCTGGCCGCCACCCCTAGGGGTGGAAACCCTAAAGGGGGTGCAGCCCCTCCCTTCCCCCTATATATACTTGAGGTTTGGGGCTTCCCAAGACACAGTTTGACCTCTCTCGCTTGGCGCAGCCCTACCTCTCTCCCTCCTCGTCTCCCGCAGTGCTTGGCGAAGCCCTGCTGGAGTCCCGCGCTCCTCCACCACCACCACGCCGTCGTGCTGCTGCTGGATGGAGTCTTCCCCAACCTCTCCCTCTCTCCTTGATGGATCAAGGCGTGGGAGACGTCATCGGGCTGCACGTGTGTTGAACGCGGAGGCGCCGTTGTTCGGCGTTTAGATCGGAATCAACCGCGATCTGAATCGCTATGAGTACGACTCCTTCAGCCGTGTTCTTGCAAAGCTTCCGCATCGCGATCAACAAGGGTATGTAGATGCACTCCCCTTTCCCTCGTTGCTAGATTACTCCATAGATAGATCTTGGTGATGCGTAGGAATTTTTTTGATTTTCTTCTACGATCCCCAACAGTGGTTTCAGAGCTAGGTATATGCGTTGTTTCTTGCACGAGTAGAACACAAAGTAGTTGTGGGCGTCGATTTGTCAATTTACTTGCCGTTACTAGTCTTATCTTGATTCGACGACATCGTGGGATGAAGCGGCCCGGACTGACCTTACACATACTCTTACGTGAGACTGGTTCCACCGACTGACATGCACTAGTTGCTTAAGGTGGCTAGCGGGTGTCTGTCTCTCCCACTTTAGTCGGATCGGATTCGATGAAAAGGGTCCTTATGATGGGTAAATAGAAATTGGCATATCATGTTGTGGTTTTGGTGTAGGTAAGAAACGTTCTTGCTTGAAACCTATAACAGCCACGTAAAAACTTGCAACAACAATTAGAGGACGTCTAACTTGTTCTTGCAGCATGTGCCGTGTGATGTGATATGGCCAAAAGGATGTGATGAATGATATATATGTGATGTATGAGATTGATCATGTTCTTGTAATAGGAATCACGACTTGCATGTCGATGAATATGACAACCGGCAGGAGCCATAGGAGTTGTCTTATTTTATTGCATGACCTGCGTGTCACTGAAAACGCCATGTAATTACTTTACTTTGTTGCTAACCGTTAGCCATAGTAGTAGAAGTAATGTTTGGCGAGACGACTTCATGGAGACACGATGATGGAGATCATGGTGTCATGCCGGTGACGATGATGATCATGGAGCCCTGAAGATGAAAATCAAAAGGAGCAAAATGATATTGGCCATATCATGTCACTATTTGATTGCATGTGATGTTTATCATGGTTTACATCTTATTTGCTTAGAACGACGGTAGTAAATAAGATGGTCTCTCACTAAAATTTCAAGAATTGTGTTGCCCCTAACTGTGCACCGTTGCTAAGGTTCGTTGTTCCGAAGCACCACGTGATGATCGGGTGTGATAGGTTCTAACGTTCGCATACAACGGGTGTAAGCCAGATTTACACATGCGATACACTTAGCACTACTAGGAAAAGGCCTACTAATGGTGCACCTAATTTGGCCATTAATGGCGCATTAGTGGTGCGCCATTAGTGCCACACCATTAGTATATTTTACTAATGGCGCACCTCCGGTGCGCCATTAGTATCTGGTATACTAATGGCGCACCACAGATACGCCATTAGTGTGCACAGTAGTGCGCCATTAGTATGCCTCCCAGGGGGCCATGTATACCCAGGTGCTTTGGCATACTAATGGCGCACGCCAGAAGGATGCGCCATTAGTAACTTCGGCATAGTAATGGCGCACTGCGCAATGATGCGCCATTAGTATCCTTTGGCATTCTAATGGCGCACTGTGATGTGATGCGCCATTAGTATGAATATTAGGTTTTTATTTTTCTGTTTTTTGCACAGGTTACAAAATGTATAATTGGAATATAGACAGCACACATCAACAACAGATTCATCGAATACAATAGAAGATTAGTCTCTGAATACAATTCATCATATTAGTCTCCGAATTGAAAAGACCGAACAAAGATAGAACATTATATTACAAGTCTCGAGACCGCGAGTAGCTAGTTTGTCTTCACATTACAAGTCGATATCGATCATCTAAACTACCATCACATAGAAGAGAGCTGCGGTCATCACGATGAGCATGATCACGATGAAACTCGTCTTCATCCGGTTCCTCCAACGCTCCCTCCCCTCTCCCGCTAGATAGCGGGCGTATCTAGATTCCGCCTCGGCCCTAGTGGTGTACCCTTTGTAACTGTTACCGCTGAATCGGTGAACCTGTCTCCGACACTCCTCCCAGTCGTCGTAGACTCCGGGAACCTTACCCTTGTACACGACATACGACGGCATCGCTATGCACTAGCCAAACGAAACGTTAGTACCAATTCACAGACAATACATAAGCAATATATAAGTATGCAACAGAACGATCAAAAGAGAAAAGCAAGACATTAATAGCATCGATTACATCTATGTTGAACGACTCTCGAAACCAAAGAGACATACTACAAGTTCATTAAAGTTTAATTACAACATGAGCCAATCGATGTTTCAGAAGTAGACACAGCATCACTGCTTTCGACTCGACTCAAGGGACCGGAGCGTGGATGAAGCCGCCGTCTATCGTGGGAGTCATGAAATCACGGGCGTTGTCAGCCTGCATTTGTAGCATTGAGTCGATGTCACTGTTGGACGGTTGGTTCCTGAGGAAGAACTGCCCCGAGGTACGAAGGACATCTTGATGGATGATTTCCGCAAACTCGGACTGGATGCGAAAGAATTCTTGTCTGATGTCCGCGTCCTGGATTGCCGACACGCTCGCGACCCAATCTTTGAGTTTACTCGGTAGCAGAAGTTGATGATGGTCCCGTACGATCGCCTGCATGTGATGGATGGTGTAGTAGGCCCCCTTCTGACCACCAGGCGGCTGCTTGACGCAACAGAACGTCGTATTGTGGGAGAACACGTGCTTGCCGTACTTACGAATAGGCCTGGTGAAGGTGCCTCCAGATTTGGCATAGCCGGGGAGAACATCATCATGAACCTTCTTGACATTTGTGTAGTCTACGTTTGACTGACGTTCCGGGTCGAAATACGTGGCCATGGAATATTTGGGGCTTAGGAGGATGAGCGTGCAATGTGTGTCACTGCAGAAAACATGGAATGTTAAAAGAAAAACGATCGAAATATAAGAATTCATATGTTACGGGGCGGTTGAGGGGGAGGACTTACTCGGGAAAGTAAGGCACGAGGAAGTTATCCTTATCTGGGTTTGACAGAATGACGCCTTCGAGGTAAGAACTCGCGACTTGCCGGTCCCCAGCGCTTCCCAAGATCTTGGCACGCATGTAGAAGGGGTCGACTATCACGATGTCCGGGGTCTTGTCGCGAATGATCCGCATCTCCATACTCAGCGAAAATAGCCGAACGAAGGTGTAGTGCAGTGGATGAAGGTTCAACATAGCGTGGATGTCATCAAACCGCAGGACGATCGTACCCCCGATGGAGTTATCCACAAAGCCCTTGCCCTCTGGCACCTTGGCCGCGAAAACCGGGTATGCCACATCCTTCTCTCTGAGACGCCGCTTCTCCAAAGAAAGAACACTGTCATGCAGACTCCGCATAGCACCGGTTGCAGCATCGAGCATATTTGTCGGTAGCATCGGCCTACCGGCCACAATGGCGGTGATCGTCGCTCCGAGCTGTTGTTGCACTTGCTCTTAGACAATCTCCGGAATCCGCGCCACCTGTAATTTGAGTTCTTGAACCTCACGCGCCTGGCTTTCCGAGCTGGTCTTTTTCTCCTTTCGCCCACCAGCGTTATAGTATGACGACCATTTTGTCGACAAGCCTTTGCCGGTCACACGACCAGCTGACGTCGGCTTACTGAGCTTATCCTTGTTCTTCATTACATTCAACGCCCTATTTAGAGTCGTCTCCCAAGGGTTGCTCTTAGTCGACCCCTCGCTACTGCTTTCAGTCGCCTGCGGAAGGAATGTGAACCATTTAGAAATTTGGCTTCATTAATTAGAATGCAACCATATGGAGCTAATTACGCGGGGGTGTATTCCTTACCAGAACAAGCTCAAGCGCCCTGGTCTTCGAATCCGTGGTAAGCTCCTTTGTTTTTGGGCCCTTCTTGTACCGGGCCCTGACAAAGTTCCTGGTTTGCTTGTCACCGTATTTATCGAAGAGGGGCGGTAGGCCTTGCTCGACACGGTCCGCCTCCTCCTTGTCCCATATAGGCTCCGCCACTCTGTAACCGCCGGGACTGAGTGTGTGTTCCCCTAAGTTCAGCTCCCGCATTTCTTTCCCCCACTGACTTGATTCGGAGTGTGCGGTGCTCGAGCAATTGATCTTGAAGTCGTTGTAGTCATCTTCGGTGATCGAAGGATTTTTCTCCTTGATCTTCTCATAACTCTCACCTTTCTCGATCATTCTCTTCACATTGCTTTTCCAAGTAGACAGGGCCTTGCTCATCTTCGTGAGGGCAGCATTGTTCACTTTATTCCCTTTGAGGCTTGTGTTTTCAAATTCAGCGGGGAATTTGTATCGTTCGTGGACCTTCGTGAAGAGGAGGTTGCGCAAATTCCCTCGGTCAGGATGCCTCAGGTTCTCGGTGTTGATCGAGACGGTGCTCCGGAGAATGCACCCGAGCTGAAGCGAGTACCCCTTGACTATTCGTTCGGGCGCCGTTGGATTCCCGTCGGAGTCCACTTCAGTAACTTCCTCCTTGAGGGTGCGGAGCACGGTCGGGCGCCGGTCCTTCCGTTGCCTCTTCGGTTGGCTACCATCTGTGCGGGCGCCGCCATCATCAGTGGTGGCATCCTCGGCGGCACCATCAGTGGTGGCATCAGTGGGGTCATCCTCGGCGGTACCATCAGTGTTGTCAGGATCGGTGGGGAAGGCGGCGTCCTCATACAAGTGAGGTTCTTCCTCCATCTCCTGGGACAACTCCCAGAATGCCTTGCCGCCCGAACCCCCGGCCTCATCGTTGTTGGCCATGTTTCTCTCTAAATAGGAACAAAGTTTGGTCAAAAAGTTGGTTATTGTCAAGGAACAAGATCATGGTCTCATCATTTAGGGTTTGTCGACACCGAGGCATCCTAAAAGCTAAGCTGGGAAGGAGAATTCTAAGTTGGGCCTAATCACTAGCTTGGCTCTATTGCCGCATATGGTTTAATGCAGCTAGAATAAAGGGGCACTTGATCCTACTTAATTAACTACTAAGATACCCCGGCCCATGCATTAGTCACAAGTACCCCATATGTCCTATTTTTAGCAAAGTCATGCTAAAATTCACGGAAAATTTCAGCATGACCTTTGCTGAAAATAGGACATATGGAGTACCCGAATTTGCCGGAACGGAAGTTAATCGACATTCCAGCAAACTCAAGGGCCTCTCGGGGTACCTGCAAAATCTTGTAGCATGTCTAGCATGTCTAATACCGGCAGCTAATTGTAGCTTTTTGCTTTTCAGTGCCAAATTCTAGCTAGTACCAGTAGTTTTTCTCTTCAGGTAAAATTAACAGCTAGCAGCAATTATTTTCAAATATATATACAAGACAAGAGAGACAACAAAATATATAAGAGAGACAGACACTTGCTGTAATAAAATGAGCCAGATTTGCATTACCTTCCAAAAATAAAGTTGTATGCGTGGACTTATTATTTATCAACCAAAAAAGACACGCGCATATATAGGGTAGCTGCTAGTGTATATACACTTAACTTAATTTGACAGCTCCATCATGCATCAGCTGTAACTCAGCTCCAGGCACCACCTCCAGCAAGCAAGTTTGTTTCTTGCAAGGGTTCATATAGCAAGCAAATTAACTGCTAAGTTGGCCTAGTTAACCTAGTTAATTAATTCGAGAGGGATTTGACCTAGTTAACCTAATTAATCCCTAGCAGTTAATTAATTTGACCTAGTTAACCTCTAGCAAGCAAGTTTGAACCTAATTTGACCTAAATTCGAGAGGGATTTGAACTAAACCTAGCAAAAGAGAGAAGAAGGGCATGGCCGGGAGGGAGGAGAGGAGGAAGAGAGGAGAAGAGAGGCAGAGGGAGGAGGGTTACCTGAGACGGCGGAGACGACGGATGGCGGAGAGGACGGAGGGCGGAGACGGCGGAGACGACGAAGGGCGGAGACGGCGGGGAGGTCGCGGGCCTCCTCTCCTGGTGGACGTCCTCCCCGCGCGAAGGCGACGACGGCGAGCGGAGATAGTGGAGGGGGCGGCGCGTCGCGGGTGGTGGGGGGCGCGGGGGCGCGGCGGTGCGGGGGAGCTGCGGTGGTGAGGGGTGGAGTCGGGGAGAGAGAGGGGATCGATAGCTAGGTTGGGGATGGCCGCGGAGGAGATATGGATGGTGGGGGCGGCGCAATACTAATGGCGCACCACCCCTCGGTGCGCCATAAGAGCATACATACTAATGGCGCACCTCACCCTGGTGCGCTATTAGTATATTTTTTCTGCTCGAGCCAACAGGTTATCTTCCACCTGACCTGATCCACATCAAGTGTCCTCTACTAGCTCGACTGGTCAGCAGCCAGTTCTCACACCAGGAGGTCCTGGGGTTCGATTCCCAGGCTACACAAATTTTTTTATGCATTTCAAATGCTGTTTGATACTTATTTGTGTTTAAATATCTTCAAACTTGTTTAAATGACACCAGGAGTAGGGGAATCGAGGGTGCGGGGGGTCGGCGGCGGCGGCCGGTGGACCGGGGGGTGCTCGGC
>LR738711.1:757476765-757492399 GCA_902687465.1 Secale cereale
GGGGTGCTCGGCGGCGGCGGTACAGTAGGGGAATCGAGGGTGCGGGTGGTCGGCGACGGCGGCCGGTGGACCGGGGGGTGCTCGGCGGCGAGGGGGACCGGATCTGGCGAGGTGAGATAGCGATCGAGATGGGGTGGGGGGTCGAGATCGAGTGTCCATGAAATTTTAAAATATTCATGATAGTTCAAAAAGTGCCCATGAAATACAATCGAGAAATGAAGGCTACGATTTAAATATATACAATCGATCTTAGCTAGCTATCTGTTCACAATCTTCTTGCCCTTCTTTTTCGCAAATGGAGTTCTTCTGTGGAACGGACGTCCTTTAGGTAGGGTGGTCCTGCTTCTTCTCGTGGTGTATGCTGCTACTTCATCATCGTCGTCATGTTCGATCCTCGGGTCGCCGTACTTGTCGAAGTCTTGCTCATTGGCTACTCCATCCATTCCGATGATCTTCCTTTTGCCTCTCCTCACGACAACACGACTGGGCTTTGACGGGTCGGTAATGAAGAAGCATTGGTCAACTTGGGAAGCCAGTACCCATGGCTCATTTTTCGCGGTAACGTTTGCGCCCGCGGTCTTGGATTTGGCTTCGGGTATAACCATGGTGGTGAAATACCGGTCTTCTTTTAGGACGCTCTTGGCCCATCTGACACGGAACATCGGGACCTTCTCTCCAGCGTAGCTCAGCTCCCAGATCTCCTCGATTCTTCCGTAGTATCTGTCCTTGTCATTACCGGTGTAGGATTCCATCGATACCCCGGAGTTCTGATAACCATCGCTCTTCATGTCCTTGGCCTCGGTGTAGAATGTGTAGCCGTTGATATCGTACGCCTCATAGGTCATCAGGTTGTGCTCGGCGCCCTGTGATAAGGCGAATATGAGTTGTTCTTCCACGGAAGAATCCTCATGTAAAGGGTACGACAGAAGCTTCTGCTTGAACCAACGCGTGAAACATGAGTTGTGCTCTTTGATTATATCTCCGTCCATCCTCTTTTTGCCTCGGTCATTGTACGTCTTCTCAATAAAGGTTTTGTGCTCTACCATTCAAGGATCGACCACGTCTATGTGTTGTAGCGCGACTAGGTTTGCTCTTTCAAAGTCGGCGAGTCGACCCTCGAAGTCGACATGCATTTCGCATCGACCATCACAGTGACCCCATCCAGCGAGCCTGCCGAGGTGCCTATTGACGGGCAGACCAATGGGGTTCTCGATGCCTAGATAATTCGTGCAGTAGGAGATGCACTCTTCGGTCAGAAAGCCCCTGGCTATGCTTCCCTCTGGACGTGACATGTTGCGAACGTATCCTTTGATGACACCATTCATCCTTTCGAACGGCATCATGCTGTGCAGGAACGTCGGCCCGAGTTGGATGATATCGTCCACGATATGGACCAGTAGATGCACCATAACGTCGAAGAATGCGGGCGGGAAGTACATCTCAAGCTCGCATAGTATCACCACGATCTCTTCCTGTAGCCTTCTGAGTTGCCTCACGCCAACAGACTTCCGAGAGATGACGTCGAAAAAGTTGCATAGGCCAAATAGGGTTTCACGGACGTGCGCGTCCATGATCCCACGGATTGCAACTGGAAGTATCTGCGTCATTAGCACGTGACAGTCGTGAGACTTCATCCCGCTGAACTTCAGCTTTGCCCGGTCTAGGTATCTGCTTATCTTCCCCGCGTAACCGTAAGGAAGTTGTACTCCTACGAGGCAGGTGAAAAACTGCTCGATCTCCTCCTGACTTAGAGTGAAGCACGCGGGAGGGTAGTCATTTCCGGTCTTCTTGGCCTTTTTGCCTTTGCGACGACTTTCCGTGTCCTGCTTCACCTCATCATCATCATGATCATCATATATAGCGTGAAGCTCCTGCCTGATGCCCATTGATTTCAAGTCTGCCCTTGCTTTCGGCCCATCTTTGGTCCTCTCTAGCATGTTGAGCAGGGTACCAAGCTGACTCTCGCACACGTTCTTCGTGATATGCATTACATCAAGGCTGTGAGGCACACGGTGGATCTTCCAGTACGGCAAGTCCCAGAAAACAGACCTGGTTTTCCATACCTTCAGCAGCGGCTCTGGCGCCTTTCGCTTCTTTCCCGGCTCTGGCGCCTTTTGCTTCTTTCCCGGCAGTGGGCAATCTTTCCAATTTTTCAACAGCTCGTCTATTTCGTCACCGCTCCTCGTACGCAGGCGTCCTCGGGGTTCGGTTTCACCATCGAACAGATCCTTGCGTTTTCTCCACAGGTCATCGTCGCGAAGCCACCTTCGATGTCCCATGAACACGGTTTTCGAAGACCCGGGATCTCTATATAGCTGGCGATACGTTGTGTCATCCATGCACCTAACGCATCCAGAAAATCCGTGGACCACCTGCCCCGCGACATATCCGTAACCGAGATAGTCGTGCACCGTCGTGAGCAGCGCGGCTCTCATAGGGAAATATTCTTTCTTTGCGGCGTCCCACGTATTGGCTGGTGTTTTCCACAGCGTGTCTAGCTCCTCTTTCAGTAGCCCCAGATACAGATTGATGTCGTTCCCTGGTTGTTTCGGTCCTTCAATTAGCATACTCATGTGAATGTACTTCCTCTTCATGCACAACCAGGGGGGAAGGTTGTACATCCACACAAACACAGGCCAGGTGCTATGTGTGCTTCTCTGGCTGCCAAACGGATTGACTCCATCGGTGCTCGCGCCCAGCACGATGTTCCTTGGATCGTTCCCAAATTCTAGGTCTTCGAAGTTCAACGCTTGCCACTGGCTCGCATCCTTAGGGTGACTCAGCATCTTGTCTTTTTTATCTATCTCCGGATCATTTGCGTCATCTTCTCGCTTCTTCTCCTCCCTATCCGCGTGCCAACGCAGGAGCTTTGCTACCTTAGGGTCCGCGAAATACCGCTGCAGACGAGGAGTGATCGGAAAGTACCACACCACTTTTCGAGGAGCTTTCTTCCTCTTCTTGTATCGAGTGATGCCGCACACCGGACATATGGTAGACTCCACGTGCTCGTCCCGATAAATGATGCAATTGTTCATGCACACATGGTATTTCACGTGCGGTAAATCCAGAGGACACACGATTTTCTTCGCCTCCTCCAAACTGGTCGGGCACTTGTTCCCCTTGGGAAGACGTTCGTGCCAGAATGACATGTTCTCGTCGAAGCATGCGTCGGTCATTTTGTGTTTTATCTTCATCTCAAGAGCCATTAGCGTTACTTTCAGGCGGGTATCCTCGGGCCTGCATCCTTCATACAATGGAGTAACCGCGTCCAACTCAAGTTGATCCATCTTGGCTTTCTCTCGGGCGGCAGCTCTTGCATTATCGGTCTGCTTGAGAAGCAGCTCTTGAATATGAGGGTCCTGCACCCTGCCCATCGATGGTCCAGCGTCGTCTGCTCCGCCGGCATCATCATCTTCATGATCATGCCCGTCGTCTGCTCCGGCATCTTCTTCATCATCATGTCCTGCATCTTCTACATGATGACTGTGTACAGCATCACCGTCGTGATCATCTCCTAGGGATTCTTCGTATTCTCGCCTGCCCGAGCCGTGGTGGTTGTCTTGCTACCCTTCCTCATTTCTTGCCCGGCCCCCATGGACGACTTCGTAGTCATCTTCATCACCTTGCCACCAATAGCCATCCATGAAACCACGCAAGAGCAGGTGGTCCCGCACCTGCCCGGAATCTGGGTCCGCAATAAGGCTCTTTAGCTTGCATCTTCGACACGAACATCTTATCTCCGTCTCGTTCTTTTGAAGCATCTCGGCCTTCGTGGACCTCAAAAACCTATTCACGATGCCTTCGGTCATCGTGCGCACCATGGTCGCCTGCGGGGTAGAGCAAAACGATATTTTAGAACCAAGAATTTTTTTGCCATGACTTTCCCTAAAAATAAGACAAAAAAGAATGCTTAATGCCAAAATTCTCACCGAAACGGAAATGAATCAACATTCCGGGAAATATTGGCAACTATCACATTTCAAATACCGGTACACCTCCAAACACAAACACATATGCAACACAACAAACATATGCAACACCACGAACATACATAGATCTTGCTAGGCCATAAAAAGTGCATGTGCACATTGTTGTATGGAGAACAACATAAATATAGCTTCCCCCCTTACTTACCTATCAAAACAAGGTAATTTAACCACTGAATTTGAATGAATCTATGGTGGAAATGAGGTGAAAAAGAGGAGGGACCCGAGACATGCTTTGGAGGAGGAGGTGGAGAGAATGAAGTGGGGAGAAAGTGAGTGTGGGTAGGAGAGGCTGTCCAAAATATCTTGTTGCTGCCCACTTACTAATGGCACACCTTCTATAAATGCGCCATTAGTAATCAAGGTTACTAATGGCGCATCTTCAGATAGTGCGCCATTACTAGTTTTGAAAAAAAAACATACTAATGGCGCACTGTCCCACAGTGCGCCATTACTAGTTTAAACTAGTAATGGCGCACTACTGAACAGTGCGCCATTAGTACTTTTGCAAAAAAAGAATAAAAAATATAATAAAAAAGAACATTAATGGCGCACTTTATAGTTGGTGCGCCATTACTAGTTGCAACTAGTAATGGCGCACTAGTATGTTTGGACAGGCGCACTAGTTCAAAAAAAAACTTTTTGATACTAATGGCGCACTTTTCTGCTGGTGCGCCATTACTAGTTACAACTAGTAATGGCGCACTTTGTCCCGATGCGCCATTAGTATGTTTCGACAGGCGCACTAGTTCAAAAAAAACTTTTTGATTCTAATGGTGCACCCTGTGCCAGGTGCGCCATTAGTAGTTTGAACTCTAATGGCGTATCAGATGTTGGTGCGCCATTATTATATACTAATGGCGCACTGCTTGTCTGGTGCGCCATTAGTATCAATTCCATCTATAGCCCTTTTCCTAGTAGTGTAGGGTTCACTTGATGAGCCTAGCATGTACAGACATGGCCTTCGGAACACGGAAGACCGAAAGGTCGAACATGAGTCGTATAGAAGATACGATCAACATAAAGATGTTCACCGTTGATGACTAGTCCGTCTCACGTGATGATCGGACACGGTTTAGTCGATTCAGATCATGTATCACTTAGATGACTAGAGAGATGTCTATATGAGTGGGAGTTCATTGGATGAACTTAGTTGTCACGAACAATAGTCTAAGTTGTCTTCGGAAATTATGTTGTAGACCAAAAGCTTGCGTTGTAGATCCCTGTTTTAAATACGATCCTAGAGAAAGACTAAGTTGAAATATATTGTAAGCAATGATGCAGACTGGGTCCGGAGTCTGAGGAGTGTCCTCACTGCTACACATAAAGCTTACGTCTTTGATGCACCGCTCGATGTACAAACCCCTACAACGTTGTCTATGGATGTTGTGAACACCTGACAGACACGTCCTGATGACTACTTGATAGTTTAGTGCACCATAGTTTACGGCTTAGAATCGGGATTCCAATGACGTTTAGAACGCCATAGAACATATGAGATGTTCTAAGAGCTGAAATTGGGATTTCAGGCTCATGCCCGTGTTGAGAGGTATGAGACCTCTGACAAGTTCTTTTGCCAAAAAGATGGAGGAGAATAGCTCAACTTGTGAGCATCTGCTCAGAATGTCTGGGTGCTAAAATCACTTTAACCAAGTGGGAGTTAATCTTCGAGATGAGATAGTGGTTGACGGAATTCTCTAGACACTATCACCAAGCTACTAGAACTTCGTGATGAACTATGACATGCAAAGGATGGAGATGATCCCGGAGCTATTAGCGGTGCTTAAGACCGCAAAAGTAGAAATCAAGAAGGAGCATCAAGTGTTGATGGTTTAACAAGACCACTGGTTTCAAAAGGGCAAGGGCAAGAAGGGAAACTTCATGAATGGCAAACCAGTTGTCACACTAATGAAGGAACCCAAGGTTGAACCCAAACCTTGAGACTAAGTGCTTCTATTTTAAGGGGAACGTCACATGGTAGCGGAACTACCCCAAATACATGGTAGATAAGAAAGCTGGCAACTTCAACAAAGTATGTTTGATATATGTTTTATTGATGTGTACCTTACTAGTACTCCTAGTAGTACCTGGGTATTGGATACCGGTTCAGTTGCTATTATTAGTGCCTTGAAGCAAAAGCTACGGACTGAACGGAGACTAGCTGAGGGCGAGGTGACGATATGTGTTGGAAGTGTTTCCAAGGTTGATAAGATCACCATCGCACCCTCCCTCTACCTTCGGGATTAGTGTTGAACCTAGATAAATGTTATCAGGTGTCTACGTTGAGCATGAATATGATTAGATCATGTTCATTGCAATACGGTTATTCATTTAAGTTAGAGAATAATGGTTATTCTGTTTACATGAATAATACCTTTATGGTCATGCACCCAATGGTTTATTGAATCTCGATCATAGTAATACACTTGATAATAATATTAACGCCAAAAGATGTAGAGTTAATAATGATAGTACCACTTTCTTATGGCCCTGCCGCTTAGGTCATTTTGGCATAAAATGCATGAAGAAACTCCATGCTGATGGATGTTTAGAGTCACTTGATTTTGAATCGCTTGACACATGCGAGCCATGCCTCATGGGCAGGATGACTAAGATCCCGTGTTCAGGTACAATGAAACGGGCAAGTGACTTGTTGGAAATCATACATGCTGATGTGTGTGATCCAATGAGAATTAAGGCGTGTGGTGGATATCGTTATTTTCTCATCTTCACTGACGATTTGAGTAGATATGGGTATATTTACTTAATGAAGCAAAAGTCTGAAACGTTTGAAAGGTTCAAGCAATTTCAGAGTGAAGATTAAGAATCATCATAACAAGAAGATCATGTTCCTACGATCTGATCAAGGGGAGATTTTCTGAATTATGAGTTTGGCAATCACTTAAGACATCGTGGAATTGTTTCGCAGTTGAAGCCACCTGGAACACCACAACGCAATGGTGTGTCTGGACGTCGTAATCGAACCTTATGAGATATGGTGCGATCTACGATGTCTCTTACCGATCTACCGCTATTATTTTGAGGTTATGCATTAGAGACAGCTGCATTCACTTTAGATAGGGCACCATCTAAGTCCGTTGAGAAGACGCTGTATGGTTTGGCAAGAAACCAATGTTGTCATTTTCTTAATGTTTGGGGCTGCGATGCTTATGGCTTCAGCAGGAAAAAAGCTCGAACCAAAAACGGACAAATACATCTTCATAGGATACCCAAAGGTAACAATTGGGTATACCTTCTATCTCAGATCCAAGGACAAAATGTTTGTCACTAAGAACGGGTCCTTTCCTGAGAAGGAGTTTCTCTCGAAAGAATTGAGTGGGAGGAAGTGTCAGGCCCAAGATGCGATTCTATCCCGATCACGTGACACTTACGTGATTGGGGCACAACCGCATTTCGGGCGCTTAGCAAGATGGATATGATTACATCGTACCATTACATACATACATGGGGATACAACAATACATACAAGTCACATGAATAAAACAATATCAATACAAAGTATCCGACTACGGATACAAACATGAAAAGCACAAAGACATCCATCTGCTATCCCAGGCTGCCGACCCGGAACCTAACCCAAGACTGAAGAAGAAGAAGAAGAAGAAAGAACTCCAACACAACGATCAACGCTCTCACGTCAAGACATCGGAAACCTGCACCTGCAACTGTTGTTGTAGTATCTGTGATCCACGAGGACTCAGCAATCCCATAACCATGGGTAACAAGACTATCAAAGCTTAATAGGTAGGAAGAGGTAAAGTGGTGAGGTTGCAGCAGCGGCTAAGCATAATATGGTGGCTAACTTACGAGTACAAGAATAAGATGACCATCTACGCAAACGGTCGCAACTAGTAGTGATCGCTAAAGATCCTGAACTACTTACGAGTCAAACATAACCCCACCGTGTTCTCTTCTCAAAGTGAAAAGAGACAGTCACGGTTACTCACACAGTTGTGTGTTTTACTTCGGATCCTCTGTCAAGTTTTCTACAACCGGACATTAACAAATTCCAATCTGCCACATAACCGTGGGCACGGCTTTCGAAAGATCATAACCCTGCACGGGTGTCCCAACTTAGCCCATCACAAGCTCTCACGATCAGCTGAAGTGATAAATATAATATCATCACCCCTTATCTTAGGGAAATCCGATCAGGCTCGGCATCCAGGTGCACAAGACATTTCGACAATGGTAAAACAAGTCTAGCAAGATCTCCCGGCGTGCCGACACCCTGATAGTAGCCGCGCTTATCTCGTCTCAGGCCACAACCGGATGGGCGATCCTACAGGTAAAACCAATCCTCGAGTTTCCCCGTGGTGGCCCCGCATAACCCCCGTTTGGGACCAACACCATCAGCACTGCCCCCCCTGTTATGTAGAATTAAGAACCCGTGGACATGACCCCCTATGCAATTAATTAATTAATTAAGTTTTTATTATGAGCAAATTAAAAACCAATGTTGGGCCTTGCTGGAGGAGTTTTATTCAAAGACGAACTGTCAAGGGGTCCCCATATACCCATCGTGTAAGGAACGCAAAAATCAAGGAACATAATGCCGGTTTATCGGCGCCTAAGGTGGCATGAGTGGAACAAAACACCGAGCAAAAGGCCAAGCCTTCCACCCATGCCCAGTATATAGGTGTGTTATTATATATATATATATAACAAATTGTGATATTCCAACAACAAGTTCCCTCCTGGAACGATCTTCATCTTCACCTGCAACTAACAACGCTATAAGAGGGGCTGGGCAAGCGGGTAACATAGCCAAACAGTGGTTTTGCTAGGAAGGTTTCAAAGGTTAGAGGTTTCATGGCAACAAGGAGAGACTGACAATAAAGATGGGTAGCGCGACAAATAACGATAGCATCGAGACAACTAAGCAATGGCAATGATAGTAAAAGTATCCAAGGGTATGGTCATCTTGCCTGAGATCCCGCAAGGAAGAAGAACGGTTCCGTGAAGAAGACGGAGAAGAAGCCTTGAAGAAGAACCACGGGTAGACGAACGAATCCTCACGAACGCAACGGAACAAGCACTAACGAGAAGAAGCAAGCAACACGGTAAACAAACCACTCAAGAACATGACAACATGCACTACCAAGTAGGATGCATGACAAGTCTACATATGATGCACATCAAGTATATGCAGGAAGCAAAACACGGCAAGGTAGGAAGCACAGCAAAACAACACAAGTCTATATATATGATGCAATACATGGCAAGGTATGATGCATGGCAAGTCTATACAGGAAGCACAGCAAGTCTATACAGGAAGCATAACATGGCAAGGTAGGAAGCATAGAAAACAACACAAGTTTATATGATGCAATACATGGCAAGGTATGATGCATGACAAATCTATACAGGAAGCACAACAAGTCTATACAGGAAGCATAACATGGCAAGGTAGGAAGCATAGAAAACAACACAAGTTTATATGATGCAATACATGGCAAGGTATGATGCATGACAAATCTATACATGAAGCACAGTTGTTAAGTTATGAATAAAACCACTTTAGTAGGTCATATAAACAAATCTAAACAAACAACAAATTTAAACATTTCTAACATGAAAGAAAGTTGCAGATTATGAAACTAGATGAAATTCTAAGCAATTTGCATATATAGTTTGATTAATTCCGATGCATGGTTAATTACTTATTAGCAAAGCAATATAAAGACATTCCTATAGATATGCATGCACTTGATATTTGACAAGAGCACATAATAAAAAAAACGCTGCGGGCCGAATGCAACACACTTGCAAGGCCCGAGATGGATCTAGCCCGAAATGGATAAGTGTGTGTGAGCAAAAAAAATAAAAGGAAGCAGTGCAGAAAATAGGGGCTCCTCAGATTCGAACCCCAGACCCCTCAGATCGATCGTGGCTGCGCTAGCCACTGGGACAGCTATGGATTCGTGTTAAAAAGGGAGATCGAAAGTTAATAAAGCATACCTGTATCACTACCTGGGCCAAAACTGAAGCGTGCGCACGGGGACTCGCCGGCGATGGGAGCCAACAACAACATCTGTTGTGGTTGCAGATGACCCGCGGGGGTGCGTAATCCTGCTAGGGAGGCTACGCTGGGGCGCGCACGGGCATGCAGCAAGGGGTGGCGTGGTGCAGGAGGTCGGGGACGGGGTTGCAAGCTCTAGGAGGATGGGCACCAGCTCGGGCAGCAGGCATCCATGGCGCTGCATCGGGAGTTTGACAGGGAGATGTGAGGCAAGGAAAGGTTCAGGGAAAAATGGAGGAGCAGCAGCAGGGCATCTCACCGGCGGAAGAGGTGCGGCGGCGCGGAGGAGTTCCGGGGATCCAAGGCGACAGCCGCGTGCACTGAAGCAGAGGCAAGGCGCTGCTAGAGACGAACAGGGGATGCACCTACAGGGGAAGCAGGGATCCATGCAGGTCGGCTTGGCGTCCATGGCAGCAGCGAAGACATAATTCAACGGAAAAGATTATGGGGAGGAGAAGCTCTTCACCGTGGGGGTGCTACTGGAGTCGATCGGGCTCGACGGTGACCGAAGACGGTGGGAGGACGCGCTGACGAAGACGCAAAGGAGGGAGTAGGCGAAGACGACGCGCTCAGGGAAGGAGTTGAAGTAGGGGAAGACGATGGTGACGTAGGGGATGGAGTCCTCGGGGTGGGCTTGTTGTCTGAATGGAACCGGGGGCGCGCTGCGGGGCTCGCGGACATCGAGGAGGAGGCCGGGTAGCATCTACGCCAGAGGGAAGCTTGGCCAGGTCTCGGCCATGCCAATCGGGTGCAGCGGGAGGAGGGACAAGACGGGGTCCTGCGGGATGGCGGCGCGATGGAGGAAGGAGAAGGTAGGGGGGAAACCCTAAGGCAAGGCGGAGGCGGCTTTATGGGAGGGATACGGGCGTCGTGGCAAGCCACGGTGGCCATGTGCGAGCGCCCCTGGAGGTTTTACTGTGAGAGAAAAGAGATCGGGAGGAGGAAGAAAAACAGGGGAAGGAGAGGCTGCAGGTGGGGCCTGGACGGGTGTCCAGCGTGGATTCACCACGGGAGAGTGGAAGGAGGCTGCGGGAGGAGAGCTGGGCTGCAGGAGGCGCTGGAGCTGGGCCGGGCTGCTGCTGCGATGGGCTGCTCTTTGTTTCTCTCTTTTCCGTTAAGCAATTTCTTCAAACAGAAATGCAAGAAAAGGCCAGGGAGTTTGGCAAGGAATTAGGATGAGATAAAATATATCTGGAATTCTGGATTTATGTAGCATTTGAATATATTGTTTTGGGCATTTTTAGAGGTAGAAAAATAATTCAAGTTTGAATACAATTCAAACTTGAGCCATTTTAAAACCCAACCAAAACAACTTCAAAATGATGAATTTTGACAGAGCGGTCAAAGACATGGTGTATGATTTATAGGACAAATTTGGACATTTACTGGGATAGGAAAATGTCACTTGCAATAAATGGGTGGGAATTGAAAGGAAGAAGCTAGTGATGGGGTGTTGCACTTGATGATGGTTTAGATGGAAAGGTAAGATGAAATAGGAAAGAAGATGAGGAGAAGGAGTTCACAAAGATAACAAGCACACCACATATATGCATCTACAATGATGATCATGATGCAAATGCAACAAAATAACAAAGACAATATCACATCATAAAGCATATGGCAAAGCAAGTGAGATGACCATGGCAATAGAAAAGAAGCATGGCCCAATGCAATATGACGATGATGAGCATGGCATATGCAACAATTAAAGGTACAATGCAAAACAAGATGACAATGGCAAACATACCCTGACCAAGAAACAAAACACAAGGATGACATGGCACTAACAACGAATAACTGACTGACACCTGGCGCACCGGTCTCGGGGTGTCACAACACTCCCCTGCTAACAAGAGATCTCGTCCCGAGATCTTAGGAACGAGACGGGAAGGAAAAGGAAGAACAAAGTTCTTCGAGGACAAAAGAGTGAAAGAAAAGAACCTTGAGATGATGAACAACTTCGAAAGAAAGAATATAATGGAGATGAATGAGAAAGAGAAGCTCCATTAGAAAAGAGGAACAAGGAACACGAGAACCAATTAGGTTGGAAGGCATGAAACATGAGCTGAAGGAACAAGAATACATTGAAAACCACTCTGGTTAAAAGAGATAGAAAAGAAATCTTCACGAAGGGATTCGGGCAGCACTCCGGCTGAAACTGAAAGAAAAGCATACCGGTTGGATATGAATGGAATGGAACAAGAACTTGAGAAGATGGAACGATGCTCGACGAGAGTAACAACACAAAACCTCCGGAAGAATTGAAATGATGGAATTAGAAGAACGGAGAAGAAGATGACAACTTCCATCATGAATGAATTGAAAGTGAATCATCAAGAGAAAGGCTTGAACGGAGTTGTCGAGAAAATCAACAACAAAAGAATAAGCTTGTTGTGGACTTATTTAATCATCTCAAAAGTTGAGGTGAATTATGCCGCAACCAAAAAATTGAATAGCTTAGATGAAGGAAGAAATGCAAAACTCCACTGAAATGGATACGGAGAATTATTTACATCTCGGGACACAAAAGAATAATACTTGAGCTGCTCCGGAAGAATTATGAATATATGAAGAATGCATTTAATCGTGATGAACCACCATGAAGAACTCCGGTAACAAAAGGGTGATGATATAGAAATGACGGATGAAAGGAATAAGATTAAAGCCTTGCTATGATTAGACGGGATAGCCGAGGAAAACTTTGAACTCCGGGGAAGAAAAAGAATAAAACACCTGGAACTAGAATTTATTCATCAAGAATAAACTCCGAAGGAAAGGATTAAACAACTTGATGAAAATAATAAGAATTATGGTATGCTTATCCTACACCAATTGAATTGATGAGAAGCAATTGATTCGCATACTACTTATTCTCAATGAAATTGATTAAGGAAGGATATATCGCGAACTTGCGAAAATCTTCATGAAACACCGGTAGGATTGGAATAAAATGAATGGATTGATATGATAACACCGGAAAAGAATTCTTGAGCAACCACCGTAAGGAATTAAAACCGAGTGAAGAAAATGAATGAACCACCGGGAAGAATTAAAATCGAGTGAAGAACGAGAATGACCACCGTAAGGAATGAAATTGAACGATGCAAGAGGACAAGCCACCGTGAAGAATTGAAATTGAGTGAACGCAAGAGAATGAATCGCCGGGAAAAAGGATAAGTACTTGAGAAAAAATTTGAATGACGAGAACGAAGAGATCACGAACTGATTAAAGAATACTTGAATGAAGCACCGGAGAATGTGAGACGAACGAAGAGGCATTAAGAAGAATATTGGGAGGACGAAGTTGAAAACTGAGAACGAAGAAATCTTCTGAAATGATGGCCTTCGGAGGAACACAAAGAAAAGAAATCATGAAAATACTCCGGATGAACGCAATGTGGAAAAAGGTTGAACCACCGATGAAAAGAATTTGAAAACGATCTCGGAAGGCATATGACTAATGGGATCCATACTTACGTCACACTTGAAAAGAATTTCGGAACACTCCGGGAAATATTAGAAGAGTCAGGTAAGATCCTGGGAAAAACCTGTGGGTTATGAGCCCACCGAAGAGAAAAACCACCGTTGAAAAAGGATTGAAAGGAGATGATGCACCGGAACGATTGAAAGACTCGAATGAGGTGACAACCTCGAATGAATTAGAACACAGATGAATATCCTGAGATTTATTCGGAACTCCGGAACAATTAAATGGCGAGAGGTAAACAATCAAGGTGAAGCAATTGAGCTGAGGAAAAAAGAATATGATGAACACCGAATACTTGAATTGAAATCCACCGGAAAAGAAAAGAGATGAAGAATATCAAACGAGAGGAGAATTCACCGGAGAATAAAGGAGATAAATGATGACGAACTGGACGAGAATTCACCAATTGAATAACTGAGGAAAGGAATACAAAGACTTCACACGAGTAGGATGGATACTCGATTAAGGACTCCGGCTCCGAGAAGAAAAAAGGGTGGGCGGGTGGGAAAAGAAAAAAACAACAACGGACGGGGAAACAATATCGGTTAAAGAACTAAGGTTGCACTTGCAAAGAAGAAGAGGGTTGAATCCACTTGACGAGAGATGCACCAGATGAAAGAACTAACAACGCAACGAACGAAAACTAACCGCGAGATCCTAAAAAAAATTTGAAGGGGAAGAGGAGTAATTCAAAACACCTACGTCAAGATTCCTCACCAGAGCGACGAAGGGGCAGGGGAGTAAAAAGAATTCCTACTCTCCGATATAACTAGACTCCGAAAAAGTTTTCTGCTACACTCAACAACGGCCAAGCTATGATCAATCAAGGGGGCTCCTATGGTCGGTCGAGGCTCTGATACCAACTTGTCAGGCCCAAGATGCGATTCTATCCCGATCACGTGACACTTACGTGATTGGGGCACAACCGCATTTCGGACGCTTAGCAAGATGGATATCATTACATCGTACCATTACATACATACATGGGGATACAACAATACATACAAGTCACATGAATAAAACAATATCAATACAAAGTATCCGACTACGGATACAAACATGAAAAGCACAAAGACATCCATCTGCTATCCCAGGCTGCCGACCCGGAACCTAACCCAAGATAGAAGAAGAAGAAGAAGAAAGAACTCCAACACAACGATCAACGCTCTCACGTCAAGACATCGGAAACCTGCACCTGCAACTGTTGTTGTAGTATCCGTGAGCCACGAGGACTCAGCAATCCCATAACCATGGGTAACAAGACTATCAAAGCTTAATAGGTAGGAAGAGGTAAAGTGGTGAGGTTGCAGCAGCGGCTAAGCATAATATGGTGGCTAACTTACGAGTACAAGAATAAGATGACCATCTACGCAAACAGTCGCAACTAGTAGTGATCGCTAAAGATCCTGAACTACTTACGAGTCAAACATAACCCCACCGTGTTCTCTTCTCAAAGTGAAAAGAGACAGTCACTGTAAGAACCCGGGGACATGACCCCCTATGCAATTAATTAATTAATTAAGTTTTTATTATGAGCAAATTAAAAACCAATGTTGGGCCTTGCTGGAGGAGTTTTATTCAAAGATGAACTGTCAAGGGGTCCCCATATACCCATCGTGTAAGGAACGCAAAAATCAAGGAACATAATGCCGGTTTATCGGCGCCTAAGGTGGCATGAGTGGAACAAAACACCGAGCAAAAGGCCAAGCCTTCCACCCATGCCCAGTATATAGGTGTGTTATTATATATATATAACATATTGTGATATTCCAACAACAAGTTCCCTCCTAGAACGATCTTCATCTTCACCTGCAACTAACAACGCTATAAGAGGGGCTGAGCAAGCGGGTAACATAGCCAAACAGTGGTTTTGCTAGGAAGGTTTCAAAGGTTAGAGGTTTCATGGCAACAAGGAGAGGCTGACAATAAAGATGGGTAGCGCGACAAATAACGATAGCATCGAGACAACTAAGCAATGGCAATGATAGTAAAGGTATCCAAGGGTATGGTCATCTTGCCTGAGATCCCGCAAGGAAGAAGAACGGTTCTGTGAAGAAGACGGAGAAGAAGCCTTGAAGAAGAACCACGGGTAGACGAACGAATCCTCACGAATGCAAC
>LR738711.1:757499040-757699563 GCA_902687465.1 Secale cereale
CAAGTCTATACAGGAAGCATAACATGGCAAGGTAGGAAGCATAGAAAACAACACAAGTTTATATGATGCAATACATGGCAAGGTATGATGCATGACAAATCTATACAGGAAGCACAGCAAGTCTATACAGGAAGCATAACATGGCAAGGTAGGAAGCATAGAAAACAACACAAGTTTATATGATGCAATACATGGCAAGGTATGATGCATGACAAATCTATATAGGAAGCACAACAAGTCTATACAGGAAGCATAACATGGCAAGGTAGGAAGCATAGAAAACAACACAAGTTTATATGATGCAATACATGGCAAGGTATGATGCATGACAAATCTATACAGGAAGCACAGTTGTTAAGTTATGAATAAAACCACTTTAGCAGGTCATATAAAAAATCTAAACAAACAACAAGTTTAAACATTTCTAACATGAAAGAAAGTTGCAGATTATGAAACTAGATGAAATTCTAAGCAATTTGCATATATAGTTTGATTAATTCCGATGCATGGTTAATTACTTATTAGCAAAGTAATATAAAGACATTCCTGTAGATATGCATGCACTGGATATTTGACAAGACCACATAATTAAAAAAAAACGCTGCGGGCCGAATGCAACGCACTTGCAAGGACCGAGATGGATCTAGCCTGAAATGGATGAGTGTGTGTGAGCAAAAAAAATAAAAGGAAGCAGTGCAGAAAATAGGGGCTCCTGAGATTCGAACCCCAGACCCCTCAGATCGATCGTGGCTGTGCTAGCCACTAGGACAGCTATGGATTCGTGTTAAAAAGGGAGATTGAAAGTTAATAAAGCATACCTGTATCGCGACCAGGGCCAAAACTGAAGCGTGCGCACGGGGACTCGCCGGCGATGGGAGCCAACATCAACATCTGTTGTGGTTGTAGAGGACCGGCGGGGGTGCGTAATCCTGCTAGGGAGGCTACGCTGGGGCGCGCACGGGCGTGCAGCAAGGGGTGGCGTGGTGCAGGAGGTCGGGGACGGGGTTGCAAGCTCCAGGAGGACGGGCACCAGCTCGGGCAGCAGGCATCTATGGCGCTGCATCGGGAGTTTGACAGGGAGATGTGAGGCAAGGAAAGGTTCAGGGAAAAATGGAGGAGCAGTAGCAGGGCATCTCACCGGCGGAAGAGGTGCGGCGGCGCGGAGGAGTTCCGGGGATCCAAGGCGACAGTCGCGCGCACTGAAGCAGAGGCAAGGCGCTGCTAGAGACGAACAGGGGATGCACCAACAGGGGAAGCAGGGATCCATGCAGGTCGGCTTGGCGTCCATGGCAGCAGCGAAGACATAATTCAACGGAAAAGATTATGGGGAGGAGAAGCTCTTCACCGTGGGGGTGCTGCTGGAGTCGACCGGGCTCGACGGTGACCGAAGACGGTGGGAGGACGCGCTGACGAAGACGCAAAGGAGGGAGCAGGCGAAGACGATGCGCTTCGGGAAGGAGTTGAAGTAGGGGAAGACGATGGCGACGTAGGGGATGGAGTCCTCGGGGTGGGCTTGTTGTCTGAATGGAACCGGGGGCGCGCTGCGGGGCTCGCGGACGTCGAGGAGGAGGCCGGGTAGCATCTACGCCAGAGGGAAGCTTGGCCAGGTCTCGGCCATGGCAATCGGGTGCAGCGGGAGGAGGGACAAGACGGGGTCCTGCGGGCTGGCGGCGCGATGGAGGAAGGAGAAGGCAGGGGGGAAACCCTAAGGCAAGGCGGAGGCGGCTTTATGGGAGGGATACGGGCATCGTGGCAAGCCACGGTGGCCATGTGCGAGTGCCCCTGGAGGTTTTACTGTGAGAGAAAAGAGATCGGGAGGAGGAAGAAAAACAGGGGAAGGAGAGGCTGCAGGTGGGGCCTGGACGGGTGTCCAGCGTGGATTCACCACGGGAGAGTGGAAGGTGGCTGCGGGAGGAGAGCTGGGCTGCGGGAGGCGCTGGAGCTGGGCCGGGCTGCTGCTGCGATGGGCTGCTCTTTCTTTCTCTCTTTTCCGTTAAGCAATTTCTTCAAACAGAAATGCAAGAAAAGGCCAGGGAGTTTGGCAAGGAATTAGGATGAGATAAAATATATCTGGAATTCTGGATTTATGTAGCATTTGAATATATTGTTTTGGGCATTTTTAGAGGTAGAAAAATAATTCAAGTTTGAATACAATTCAAACTTGAGCCATTTTAAAACCCAACCAAAACAACTTCAAAATGATGAATTTTGACAGAGCGGTCAAAGACATGGTGTATGATTTATAGGACAAATGTGGACATTTACTGGGATAGGAAAATGTCACTTGCAATAAATGGGTGGGAATTGAAAGGAAGAAGTAAGTGATGGGGTGTTGCACTTGATGATGGTTTAGATGGAAAGGTAAGATGAAATAGGAAAGAAGATGAGGAGAAGGAGTTCACAAAGATAACAAGCACACCACATATATGCATCTACAATGATGATCATGATGCAAATGCAACAAAATAACAAAGACAATATCACATCATAAAGCATATGGCAAAGCAAGTGAGATGACCATGGCAATAGAAAAGAAGCATGGCCCAATGCAATATGACGATGATGAGCATGGCATATGCAACAATTAAAGGTACAATGCAAAAACAAGATGACAATGGCAAACATACCATGACCAAGAAACAACACACAAGGATGACATGGCACTAACAACGAATAACTGACTGACACCTGGCGCACCGGTCTCGGGGTGTCACAACACTCCCCTGCTAACAAGAGATCTCGTCCCGAGATCTTAGGAACGAGACATGAAGGAAAAGGAAGAACAAAGTTCTTCGAGGACAAAAGTGTGAAAGAAAAGAACCTTGAGAGGATGAACAACTTCGAAAGAAAGAATATAATGGAGATGAATGAGAAAGAGAAGCTCCATTAGAAAAGAGGAACAAGGAACACGAGAACCAATTAGGTTGGAAGGCATGAAACACGAGCTGAAGGAACAAGAATACATTGAAAACCACTCCGGTTAAAAGAGATAGAAAAGAAATCTTCACGAAGGGATTCGGGCAGCACTCCGGCTGAAACTGAAAGAAAAGCACACCGGTTGGATATGAATGGAATGAAACAAGAACTTGAGAAGATGGAACGATGCTCGACGAGAGTAACAACACAAAACCTCCAGAAGAATTGAAATGATGGAATTAGAAGAACGGAGAAGAAGATGACAACTTCCATCATGAATGAATTGAAAGTGAATCATCAAGAGAAAGGCTTGAACGGAGTTGTCGAGAAAATCAACAACAAAAGAATAAGCTTGTTGTGGACTTATTTAATCATCTCAAAAGTTGAGGTGAATTATGCCGCAACCAAAAAATTGAATAGCTTAGATGAAGGAAGAAATGCAAAACTCCACTGAAATGGATACGGAGAATTATTTGCATCTCGGGACACAAAAGAATAATACTTGAGCTGCTCCGGAAGAATTATGAATATATGAAGAATGCATTTAATCGTGATGAACCACCATGAAGAACTCCGGTAACAAAAGGGTGATGACATAGAAATGACGGATGAAAGGAATAAGATTAAAGCCTTGCTATGATTAGACGGGATAGCCGAGGAAAACTTTGAACTCCGGGGAAGAAAAAGAATAAAACACCTGGAACTAGAATTTATTCATCAAGAATAAACTCCGAAGGAAAGGATTAAACAACTTGATGAAAATAATAAGAATTATGGTATGCTTATCCTACACCAATTGAATTGATGAGAAGCAATTGATGCGCATACTACTTATTCTCAATGAAATTGATTAAGGAAGGATATATCGCAAACTTGCGAAAATCTTCATGAAACACCGGTAGGATTGGGATAAAATGAATGGATTGATATGATAACACCGGAAAAGAATTCTTGAGCAACCACCGTAAGGAATTAAAACCGAGTGAAGAAAATGAATGAACCACCGGGAAGAATTAAAATCGAGTGAAGAACGAGAATGACCACCGTAAGGAATGAAATTGAACGATGCAAGAGGACAAGCCACCATGAAGAATTGAAATTGAGTGAACGCAAGAGAATGAATCGCCGGGAAAAAGGATAAGTACTTGAGAAAAAATTTGAATGACGAGAACGAAGAGATCACGAACTGATTAAAGAATACTTGAATGAAGCACCGGAGAATGTGAGACGAACGAAGAGGCATCAAGAAGAATATTGGGAGGACGAAGTTGAAAACTGAGAACGAAGAAATCTTCTGAAATGATGGCCTTCGGAGGAACACAAAGAAAAGAACTCATGAAAATACTCCGGATGAACGCAATGTGGAAAAAGGTTGAACCACCGATGAAAAGAATTTGAAAACGATCTTCGGAAGGCATATGACTAATGGGATCCATACTTACGTCACACTTGAAAAGAATTTCGGAACACTCCGGGAAATATTAGAAGAGTCAGGTAAGATGCTGGGAAAAACCTATGGGTTATGAGCCCACCGAAGAGAAAAACCACCGTTGAAAAAGGATTGAAAGGAGATGATGCACCGGAACGATTGAAAGACTCGAATGAGGTGACAACCTCGAATGAATTAGAACACAGATGAATATCCTGAGATTTATTTGGAACTCCGGAACAATTAAATGGCGAGAGGTAAACAATCAAGGTGAAGCAATTGAGCCGAGGAAAAAAGAATATGATGAACACCGAATACTTGAATTGAAATCCACCGGAAAAGAAAAGAGATGAAGAATATCAAACGAGAGGAGAATTCACCGGAGAATAAAGGAGATAAATGATGACGAACTGGACGAGAATTCACCAATTGAATAACTGAGGAAAGGAATACAAAGACTTCACACGAGTAGGATGGATACTCGATTAAGGACTCCGGCTCCGAGAAGAAAAAAGGGTGGGCGGGTGGGAAAAGAAAAAAACAACAACGGACGGGGAAACAATATCGGTTAAAGAACTGAGGTTGCACTTGCAAAGAAGAAGAGGGTTGAATCCACTTGACGAGATATGCACCAGATGAAAGAACTAATAACGCAACGAACGAAAACTAACCGCGAGATCCTAAAAAAATTTGAAGGGGAAGAGGAGTAATTCAAAACACCTACGTCAAGATTCCTCACCAGAGCGACGAAGGGGCAGGAGAGTAAAAAGAATTCCTACTCTCCGATATAACTAGACTCCGAAAAAGTTTTCTGCTAGACTCAACAACGGCCAAGCTATGATCAATCAAGGGGGCTCCTATGGTCGGTCGAGGCTCTGATACCAACTTGTCAGGCCCAAGATGCGATTCTATCCCGATCACGTGACACTTACGTGATTGGGGCACAACCGCATTTCGGGCGCTTAGCAAGATGGATATCATTACATCGTACCATTACATACATACATGGGGATACAACAATACATACAAGTCACATGAATAAAACAATATCAATACAAAGTATCCGACTACGGATACAAACATGAAAAGCACAAAGAAATCCATCTGCTATCCCAGGCTGCCGACCCGGAACCTAACCCAAGACAGAAGAAGAAGAAGAAAGAACTCCAACACAACGATCAACGCTCTCACGTCAAGACATCGGAAACCTGCACCTGCAACTGTTGTTGTAGTATCCGTGAGCCACGAGGACTCAGCAATCCCATAACCATGGGTAACAAGACTATCAAAGCTTAATAGGTAGGAAGAGGTAAAGTGGTGAGGTTGCAGCAGCGGCTAAGCATAATATGGTGGCTAACTTACGAGTACAAGAATAAGATGACCATCTACGCAAACGGTCGCAACTAGTAGTGATCGCTAAAGATCCTGAACTATTTACGAGTCAAACATAACCCCACCGTGTTCTCTTCTCAAAGTGAAAAGAGACATTCACGGTTACTCACACAGTTGTGTGTTTTACTTCGGATCCTCTGTCAAGTTTTCTACAACCGGACTTTAACAAATTCCCATCTGCCACATAACTGCGGGCACGGCTTTCGAAAGATCATAACCCTGCAGGGGTGTCCCAACTTAGCACATCACAAGCTCTCACGATCAGCTGAAGTGATAAATATAATATCATCACCCCTTGTCTTAGGGAAATCCGATCAGGCTCGGCATCCCGGTGCACAAGACATTTTGACAATGGTAAAACAAGTCCAGCAAGACCTCCCGGCGTGCCGACACCCTGATAGTAGCCGCGCGTATCTCGTCTCAGGCCACAACCGGATGGGCGATCCTACAGGTAAAACCAATCCTCGAGTTTCCCCGTGGTGGCCCCGCATAACCCCTGTTTGGGACCAACACCATCAACACTGCCCCCCCTGTTATGTAGAATTAAGAACCCGGGGACATGACCCCCTATGCAATTAATTAATTAAGTTTTTATTATGAGCAAATTAAAAACCAATGTTGGGCCTTGCTGGAGGAGTTTTATTCAAAGATGAACTGTCAAGGGGTCCCCATATACCCATCGTGTAAGGAACGCAAAAATCAAGGAACATAATGCCGGTTTATCGGCGCCTAAGGTGGCATGAGTGGAACAAAACACCGAGCAAAAGGCCAAGCCTTCCACCCATGCCCAGTATATAGGTGTGTTATTATATATATATATATAACATATTGTGATATTCCAACAACAAGTTCCCTCCTGGAACGATCTTCATCTTCACCTGCAACTAACAACGCTATAAGAGGGGCTGAGCAAGCGGGTAACATAGCCAAACAGTGGTTTTGCTAGGAAGGTTTCAAAGGTTAGAGGTTTCATGGCAACAAGGAGAGGCTGACAATAAAGATGGGTAGCGCGACAAATAACGATAGCATCGAGACAACTAAGCAATGGCAATGATAGTAAAGGTATCCAAGGGTATGGTCATCTTGCCTGAGATCCCGCAAGGAAGAAGAACGATTCTGTGAAGAAGACGGAGAAGAAGCCTTGAAGAAGAACCACGGGTAGACGAACGAATCCTCACGAATGCAACGGAACAAGCACTAACGAGAAGAAGCAAGCAACACGGTAAACAAACCACTCAAGAACATGACAACATGCACTACCAAGTAGGATGCACGACAAGTCTACATATGATGCACGACAAGTATATGCAGGAAGCAAAACATGGCAAGGTAGGAAGCATAGCTAAACAACACAAGTCTATATATATATGATGCAATACATGGCAAGGTATGATGCATGGCAAGTCTATACAGGAAGCACATCAAGTCTATACAGGAAGCATACCATGGCAAGGTAGGAAGCATAGAAAACATCACAAGTTTATATGATGCAATACATGGCAAGGTATGATGCATGACAAATCTATACAAGAAGCACAACAAGTCTATACAGGAAGCATAACATGGCAAGGTAGGAAGCATAGAAAACAACACAAGTTTATATGATGCAATACCTGGCAAGGTATGATGCATGACAAATCTATACAGGAAGCACAACAAGTCTATACAGGAAGCATAACATGGCAAGGTAGGAAGCATAGAAAACAACACAAGTTTATATGATGCAATACATGGCAAGGTATGATGCATGACAAATCTATACAGGAAGCACAGTTGTTAAGTTATGAATAAAACCACTTTAGCAGGTCATATAAACAAATCTAAACAAACAACAAGTTTAAACATTTCTAACATGAAAGAAAGTTGCAGATTATGAAACTAGATGAAATTCTAAGCAATTTGCATATATAGTTTGATTAATTCCGATGCATGGTTAATTACTTATTAGCAAAGCAATATAAAGAAATTCCTGTAGATATGCATGCACTGGATATTTGACAAGACCACATAATTAAAAAAAAAACGCTGCGGGCCGAATGCAACACACTTGCAAGTCCCGAGATGGATCTAGCCTGAAATGGATGAGTGTGTGTGAGCAAAAAAAATAAATGGAAGCAGTGCAGAAAATAGGGGCTCCTGAGATTCGAACCCCAGACCCCTCAGATCGATCGTGGCTGCGCTAGCCACTAGGACAGCTATGGATTCGTGTTAAAAAGGGAGATTGAAAGTTAATAAAGCATACCTGTATCGCGACCAGGGCCAAAACTGAAGCATGCGCACGGGGACTCGCCGGCGATGGGAGCCAACAGCAACATCTGTTGTGGTTGCAGAGGACCGGCGGGGGTGCGTAATCCTGCTAGGGAGGCTACGCTGGGGCGCGCACGGGCATGCAGCAAGGGGTGGCGTGGTGCAGGAGGTCGGGGACGGGGTTGCAAGCTCCAGGAGGACGGGCACCAGCTCGGGCAGCAGGCATCCATGGCGCTGCATCGGGAGTTTGACAGGGAGATGTGAGGCAAGGAAAGGTTCAGGGAAAAATGGAGGAGCAGCAGCAGGGCATCTCACCGGCGGAAGAGGTGCGGCTGCGCGGAGGAGTTCCGGGGATCCAAGGCGATAGCCGCGCGCACTGAAGCAGAGGCAAGGCACTGCTAGAGACGAATAGGGGATGCACCTACAGGGGAAGTAGGGATCCATGCAGGTCGGCTTGGCGTCCATGGCAGCAGCGAAGACATAATTCAACGGAAAAGATTATGGGGAGGAGAAGCTCTTCACCGTGGGGGTGCTCCTGGAGTCGATCGGGCTCGACGGTGACCGAAGACGGTGGGAGGACGCGCCGACGAAGACGCAGAGGAGGGAGCAGGCGAAGACGACGCGCTCCGGGAAGGAGTTGAAGTAGGGGAAGACGATGGCGACGTAGGGGATGGAGTCCTCGGGGTGGGCTTGTCGTCTGAATGGAACCGGGGGCGCCCTGCGGGGCTCGCGGACGTCGAGGAGGAGGCCGGGTAGCATCAACACCGGAGGGAAGCTTGGCCAGGTCTCGGCCATGGCAATCGGGTGCAGCGGGAGGAGGGACAAGACGGGGTCCTGCAGGCTGGCGGCGCGATGGAGGAAGGAGAAGGCAGGGGGGAAACCCTAAGGCAAGGCGGAGGCGGCTTTATGGGAGGGATACGGGCGTCGTGGCAAGCTATGGTGGCCATGTGCGAGAGCCCCTGGAGGTTTTACTGTGAGAGAAAAGAGATCGGGAGGAGGAAGAAAAACAGGGGAAGGAGAGGCTGCAGGTGGGGCCTGAACGGGTATCCAGCGTGGATTCACCACGGGAGAGTGGAAGGAGGCTGCGGGAGGAGAGCTGGGCTGCGGGAGGCGCTGGAGCTGGGCCGGGCTGCTGCTGCGACGGGCTGCTCTTTCTTTCTCTCTTTTTCGTTAAGCAATTTCTTCAAACAGAAATGCAAGAAAAGGCCAGGGAGTTTGGCAAGGAATTAGGATGAGATAAAATATATCTGGAATTCTGGATTTATGTAGCATTTGAATATATTGTTTTGGGCATTTTTAGAGGTAGAAAAATAATTCAAGTTTGAATACAATTCAAACTTGAGCCATTTTAAAACCCAACCAAAACAACTTCAAAATGATGAAATTTGACACAACGGTCAAAGACATGGTGTATGATTTATAGGACAAATGTGGACATTTACTAGGATAGGAAAATGTCACTTGCAATAAATGGGTGGGAATTGAAAGGAAGAAGCTAGTGATGGGGTGTTGCACTTGATGATGGTTTAGATGGAAAGGTAAGATGAAACAGGAAAGAAGATGAGGAGAAGGAGTTCACAAAGATAACAAGCACACCACATATATGCATCTACAATGATGATCATGATGCAAATGCAACAAAATAACAAAGACAATATCACATCATAAAGCATATGGCAAAGCAAGTGAGATGACCATGGCAATAGAAAAGAAGCATGGCACAATGCAATATGACGATGATGAGCATGGCATATGCAACAATTAAAGGTACAATGCAAAACAAGATGACAATGGCAAACACACCATGACCAAGAAACAAAACACAAGAATGACATGGCACTAACAACGAATAACTGACTGACACCTGGCGCACCGGTCTCGGGGTGTCACAGGAAGATAGAACTTGATGAGGTTGTCGAACCCTCACTTCAACCGAAGAGTAGTGCAACACAAAAAGATGTTTCTGTGGAACCTACGACTATTGAAGAGGAAACTAATGATAGTGATCATGAAGCTTCGCATCAAGTTGCTATCTAACCTCGTAGGTCGACAAGGATATGTACTACTCCCGAGTGGTACGGTGATCATGTCTTAGATGTCATGTTGTTGGACAACAATGAACCTACGAACTATGGAGAAGCGATGGTGGGCCCGTATTCCGAAAAATGGTTAGAAGCCGAGAAATCCGAGATAGGATCCATGTATCAAAACAAAGTATGGACTTGCCCGATGATCGGCAAGCCATTGAGATAAATGGATTTTTAAGAAGAAGATGGACGTGGACGGTAATGTCACCGTCCATGAAGCTCGACTTGTGGCGAAGAGTTTTTCACAAGTTCAAGGAGTTGACTACGATGAGATTTTCTCACCCGTAGCGATGCTTAAGTCCGTCGGAATCATGTTAGCATTAGCTGCATTTATGAAATCTGGCAGATGGATGTCAAACAAGTTTTCTTACCAGTTTTCGTAAGGAAAGGTTGTATGTGATACAATCAGAAAGGTTTTGTCGATCCTAAGGATGCTAAAAGGTATGCTAGCTCCAGCGATCCTTCCATGGACTAGAGCAAGCATCTCGGAGTCGGAATATACGCTTTGATGGAGTGATCAAAGTTTTTGGGTTTATACAAAGTTTGTTAGAAACTTGTATTTACAATAAAGTGAGTGGGAGCACTACAACATTTCTGATAGGTATATGTGAATGACATATTGTTGATCCGAAATGATGTAGAAATTCTGGAAAGCATAAAGGGTTGTTTGAAAGGAGTTTTTCAAAGGAAGACCTGGATAAAGCTGATTACATAATTGGGCATCAAGATCTATAGAGATAGATCAAGACGCCTGATGATACTTTCAAAACGAACACACAACTTTGACATGATTTTGAAGGAGTTCAAAATAGATCAGTCAAAGAAGGAGTTCTTACCTGAGTTTTAAGGTGTGAAGTTGAGTAAGACTCAAAGCTTGACCACGGCAGAAGAAAGAGGAAGGACGAAGGTCGTCCCCTATGCTTTTGTCATAGACTCTATACAGTATGCCATGCTGAGTATCGCACCTGATGTGTGCCTTGCCACATGTGTGGCAAGAGGGTACAAAGGTGATCCAGGAGTGGATCACTAGATAGTGGTCAAAATTATCCTTAGAGTAATATGGAAATGTTTCTCGGTTATGGACGTGATAAAGAGTTCGACGTAAAGAGTTACGTCGATGCAAGCTTAACACCTATCCGGATAACTCTGAGTGGAGATACCGGATACGTATAATGGAGCAACAGTTTGGAATAGCTCCAAGTGGAACGTGGTAGCAGCATCTACGATACGACATAAAGTTTTGCGAAGTACATAGGGATCTGAATGTTGCAGACCCGTTGACTACAACCTCTCTCACAAGCATAACATGATCAAACCCAGAACTCATTGAGTGTTAATCACATATTGATGTGAACTAGATTATTGACTCTAGTAAACTATTTGGATGTTGGTCACATGGCGATGTGACCTGTGAGTGTTAATCACATGGCGATGTGAACTAGATTATTGACTCTAGTGCAAGTGGGAGACTGTTGGAAATATTCCCTTGAGGCAATAATAAATTGGTTATTGTTATATTTCCTTGTTCATGATAGTTTTTTATTATCCATGCTAGAATTGTATTGATAGGATACTCAGATACATGTGTGGATACATAGACAAAACACCATGTCCCTAGTAAGCCTCTAGTTGACTAGCTCGTTGATCAATAGATCGTCACGGTTTCCTGACCATGGACATTGGATGTCGTTGATAACGGAATCACATCATTAGGAGAATGATGTGATGGACAAGACCCAATCCTAAGCCTAGCACAGATCGTGTAGTTCGTATGCTAAAGCTTTTCCAATGTCAAGTATCCTTTTCCTTAGACCATGAGGTCGTGCAACTCCCGGATACCGTAGGAATGCTTTGGGTGTGCCAAACATCACAACGTAACTAGGTGGCTATAAAGGTGCACTACGGGTATCTCCGAAAGTGTCTGTTGGGTTGGCATGAATCGAGACTGGGATTTGTCACTCCGTATGACGGAGAGGTATCTCTGGGCCCACTCGGTAGGACATCATCATAATGTGCACAATGTGATCAAGGAGTTGATCACGGGATGATGTGTTACTAAACGAGTAAAGAGACTTGCCGATAACGAGATTGAACAAGGTATCGGGATACCGACGATCGAATCTCGGGCAAGTGCTATACCGATAGACAAAGGGAATCGTATACGGCATTGATTGAATCCTTGACTTCATGGTTCATCCGATGAGATCATCGTGGAACATGTGGGAGCCATCATGGGTATCTAGATCCCGCTGTTGGTTATTGGCCGGAGAGTTGTCTTGGTCATGTCTACATGGTTCCCGAGCCCGTAGGGTCTACACACTTAAGGTTCGATGACGCTAGGGTTATAGGGAAAGTATGTACGCGGTTATCGAATGTTGTTCGTGTGCCAAGTGTGGGAGGGGACCAGCCCCAGGTGGGCTGGTGCGCCCCCCCACCAAGGCCCAAGGCGCCTCCAAGAGGGGAGGGGGGCAAACCCTAGGGCAGATGGGCCCTAGGGCCCAATCTGGTGCGCCCCCCTCTCCTTCTACCCCTTGGCTGCCCCCCTAGATGGGATCTAGGGCTGGCCGCCACCCCTAGGGGTGGAAACCCTAAAGGGGGCGCAGCCCCTCCCTTCCCCCTATATATACTTGAGGTTTGGGGCTGCCCAAGACACGGTTTGACCTCTCTCGCTTGGCGCAGCCCTACCTCTTGTTGGAAATATGCCCTAGAGGCAATAATAAAAGAGTTATTATTATATTTCCTTGTTCATGATAATCGTTTATTATCCATGCTATAATTGTATTGATTGGAAACTCAAATACATGTGTGGATAAATAGACAGACTTTGTGTCCCTAGTGAGCCTCTACAGGACTAGCTCGTTGATCAAAGATGACCGCGGTTTCCAGGTCATAGACATGAGTTGTCATTTGATAACGGGATCACATCATTAGGAGAATGATGTGATGGACGAGACCCAAACGTTAAACATAGCTTTTGATCGTGTCAGTTATCGCTATAGTTTTCTGCATGTCAAGTATGAGTTCCTATGACCATGAGATCATGTAATTCACTGACACCGTAGGAGTGCTTTGTGTGTGCCAAACGTCGCAACGTAACTGGGTGACTATAAAGGTACTCTACAGGTATCTCCGAGGGTGTCTGTTGAGTTGACATGGATCGAGACTGGGATTTGTCACTCCGTGTGACGGAGAGGTATCTCCGGGCCCACTCGGTAATACGTCATCTCAATGAGCTCAAAGTGACTAAGTAGTTGGTCACGGGATTATGTATTATGGTAACGAGTAAAGAGACTTGCCGGTAACGAGATTGAACTAGGTATAGAGATACCGACGATCGAATCTCGGGCAAGTAACATACCGACGAGACAAAGGGAATTGTATACGGGATTGCCTGAATCCTTGACATCGTGGTTCATCCGATGAGATCATCGAGAAACATGTGGGAACCAATATGGGTATCCAGATCCCGCTATTGGTTATTGACCTGGGAGTGTCTCGGTCATGTCTACATGGTTTCCGAACCCGCAGGGTCTACACACTTAAGGTTCGGTGACGCTAGGGTTGTTAGTGAGAATAGTGCATGGTTACCGAAGGTTGTTCGGAGTCCCGGATGAGATCCCGGACATGACGAGGGTCTCCGGAATGGTCCGGAGACGAAGATTGATATATAGGATGAAAGGTTTCGGAGTCCGGAAGTGTTCCGGGGAGCATCGGGAAATCGGCGGAGTACCGGAAAGGGTTTCGGGGGTCCCGGAAGTGTTTCTGGGCCTAATGGGCCACAAAGGGGGGACACCACAGCCCTCATAGGGCTGTGCGCCCCCCCCTGGGCCCTCTCCTCATGCGCAAGGGGAGGTGAACCCTCCTAGGGCAGCCGCACCCCCCCTGGCTTGGGGGGCAAGGCGCCTAGGGGGGGAAACCCTAGGGCTGGCCCTTGGCCGCCGCCCCCCTGCCTTGGCCGCCGCCCCCCCCTTGCCCTGGCCGCCGGCCCCCTAGGGGAAACCCTAGGGCGCCCCCCTCTCCTCCTTCCCCCTATATATAGAGAGGTAGAGGGAGGGCAGCCAACACAAGTTCGTGCCTCGGTGCTGCCCTCCCTCTCCCATAACATCTTCTTCTCCCGCGGTGCTTAGGCGAAGCCCTGCTGGAATTCTTCTACACCATCACCACCACGCCGTCGTGCTGCCGGTTCTCCATCAACCTCTCCTCCACCCCTTGCTGGATCAAGAAGGAGGAGACGTCCCCGAGCCGTACGTGTGAAGAACGCGGAGGCACCATTGTTTCGGTGCTTGGATCTTCAGCGATCTGAATCGCGGCGAGTACGACTCCATCAACCGCGTTCTCAACGCTTCCGCTTAGCGATCTACAAGGGTATGTGGATCCTACTCTCCCCTCGTAGTTGCATCTACTAGATTGATCTTGGTGAACGTAGAGAAAATTTTTTGTTTTCCATGCAACGTTCCCCAACAGTGGCATCATGAGCTAGGATCTTGCGTAGATGCTTTCTCGAGTAGAACACAAAAGGGTTTGTGGCGTTGATGTTTAAATTGCTGCCCTCCTTAGTCTTTCTTGATTCAGCGGTATTATGGGATGAAGCGGCCCGGACCAACTTTACATGTCCACGTACATGAGACCGGTTCCATCGACAGACATGTGACTTTTGTTGCATAAGATGGCTGGCGGGTGTCTGTCTCTCCTATCTTAGTTGAATCGGAATAGAACAAGGCGGTCCTTGTAGAAGGTTAAATAGCAACTTGAATATCACCGTTGTGGCTTTGCGTAGGTAAGAAGCGTTATTGCTAGATACCCATAACAGCCACGTAAAACATGCAACAACAAATTAGAGGACGTCTAACTTGTTTTTGCAGGGTATGTATGTGATATGATATGGCCAATGACATGATGAGTTATATTTGATGTATGAGATGATCATGTTGTAATAGTTAATATCGACTTGCATGTCGATGCATACGGCAACCGGCAGGAGCCATAGGGTTGTCTTTAATTTTTGTATGACCTGCGTGTCAATCATTAAGCGCTTTGTAATGCTTTACTTTATCGCTAAACGGTAGCAATAGTAGTAAGAGCATGGTGGGCGCCGACAACCCTGATGGCGACACGATGATGGAGATCATGATGATGGGGATCATGGTGTGGCGCCGGTGACGATGGAGATCATGCCGGTGCTTTGGAGATGGAGATCAAAAGCACGAGTTGATGGCCATATCATGTCACTTATGATTTGCATGTGATGTTAATCCTTTTATGCATCTTATTTTGCTTAGGACGACGGTAGCATTATAAGATGATCCTTCACTAAAATTTCAAGATAAAATTGTGTTCCCCCCGAGTGTGCGCCGTTGCGAAGGTTCGTCGTTTCGAAGCACCACGTGATGATCGGGTGTGATAGACTCTACGTGCGCATACAACGGGTGCAAGCCAGTTTTGCACATGCAGAACACTCGGGTTAGACTTGACGAGCCTAGCATGTACAGACATGGCCTCGGAACACGGAGGACCGAAAGGTCGAGCATGAGTCATATAGTAGATATGATCAACATGTTGATGTTCACCATTGACACCACCTCATCTCACGTGATGATCGGACTTGGGTTGGTGAATTTGGATCATGTCACGCTCGAATGACCAGAGGGATGTCAATTTGAGTGGGAGTTATAAATAATTTGATTAGGTAATAACTCACTTATCATGAACAATAGTCTAAAATGTCTTTGCAAATTTTTGGTTGTAGATGGCTCGCGCAGTAGCTCCCCTGAATTTTAATGCGTTCCTAGAGAAAGCTAAACTGAAAGATGACGGGAGCAACTTTGTGGACTGGCTCCGCAATATGAGGATCATCCTCACAGCTGCCCAAAAGGTTTATGTCCTAAATGCACCGCTAGGTGACCCCCCCGCTCCTACAGCCCCTGCAGACGTTTTGAACGTCTGGCAGACACGTTCGGATGACTATTCGATAGTGCAGTGTGCCATGTTATACGGCTTGGAAGGAGGACTTCAAAGGCGTTTTGAACGTCATGGTGCATATGAGATGTACCAGGAGTTGAAGTTCATCTTTGAGAAGAATGCTAAGATCGAGAGGTATGAGACCACCGATAAATTCTTTGCTTGCAAGATGGAGGAGAATTCGTCTGTCAGTGAGCACTTACTGAAGATGTCTGGGTACTATACCCGCATAGCTGATCTGGGACTTGTGTTCCCGGATGAGGCTATCATTGACAGAATTCTCCAGTCACTCCCTCCAAGCTACAAGAGCTTCGTGCAGCAGTATAACATGCAAGGGATGAACAAGACCATCGCCGAGCTGTTTTCGATGCTGAAAGTCGCTGAGGCAGACATCCAGAAGGAGTATCAAGTGTTGATGGTCAATAAAACCACCAGTTTCAAGAAGAATGGCAAGGGCAAGAAGGGTAACTCTAAGAAGGGTGGAAAAGCAGTTGCTAATCCAGTGAAGAAACCCAAGGCTGGGCCCAAGCCAGAGACTGAGTGTTTCTATTGCAAGGGGAACGGCCACTGGAAGCGGAACTGCCCCAAGTATCTGGCGGACAAGAAGGGGGCCAACAACAACAAAGGTATATGTGATATACATGTTATTGATGTGTACCTTACCAACTCTCGTTGTAGTGCCTGGGTATTTGATACCGGTTCGGTTGCTCACATTTGCAACTCTAAACAGGAACTGCGGAATAAACGGAGGCTGGCGAAGGACGAAGTGACGATGCGCGTGGGAAATGGTTCCAAGGTTGATGTGATCGCCGTCGGCACGCTCGCTCTTCGATTACCATCGGGATTAGTTATGAACCTGAATAATTGTTATTTAGTGCCTGCGTTAAGCATGAACATTATATCTGGATCTTGTTTATTGCGAGACGGTTACTCATTTAAATCAGAGAATAAAGGTTGTTCTATTTATATGGGTAATATCTTTTATGGTCATGCACCCGAAGTGAGGGGTTTATTCTTATTGAATCTCGATAGTGATGATACACATGTTCATAACGATGCCAAAAGATGTAGAGTAGTTAGCGATAGTACCACTTTCTTGTGGCACTGCCGTCTGGGTCATATCGGCGTAAAACGCATGAGAAAGCTCCATGCTGATGGACTTTTGGAGTCTCTTGATTTTGAATCACTTGACACATGCGAGCCGTGCCTCATGGGCAAGATGACAAGGACCCCGTTTTCAGGAACAATGGAACGGGCAAGTGACTTATTGGAAATCATACATACTGATGTGTGTGGTCCGATGAGTGTCACGGCGCGCGGTGGATATCGTTATTTTCTCACCTTCACTGACGACTTAAGTAGATATGGGTATATTTACTTAATGAAGCATAAGTCTGAAACTTTTGAAAAGTTCAAGCAATTTCAGAGTGAAGTTGAAAATCATCGTAACAAGAAGATCAAGTTCCTACGATCTGATCGAGGGGGAGAATATCTGAGTTATGAGTTTGGCAATCACTTAAGAAAATGTGGAATTGTTTCACAGTTGACGCCACCTGGAACACCACAGCGTAATGGTGTGTCCGAACGTCGTAATCGAACCCTATTAGATATGGTGCGTTCTATGATGTCTCTTGCCGATTTGCCACTATCGTTCTGGGGATATGCGTTAGAGATAGCTGCATTCACTTTAAATAGGGCTCCATCTAAGTCCGTTGAGACAACACCGTATGAACTATGGTTTGGTAAGAAACCTAAGTTGTCTTTTCTCAAGGTTTGGGGTTGCGATGCTTATGTCAAAAGGCTTCAGCCAGAAAAGCTCGAACCCAAAGCGGACAAATGTGTCTTCATAGGATACCCAAAAGAAACTGTTGGGTACGCCTTCTTTCTCAGATCCGAAGGCAAAGTGTTTGTCGCTAAGAACGGGTCCTTTCTCGAGAAAGAGTTTCTCTCGAAAGAATTGAGTGGGAGGAAGGTAGAACTTGATGAGGTTATTGAACCTCTGCTTCAACCAGAGAGTTGCGCAGCACAGAAAGATGTTTTTGTGGAGCCTGCAGCGGTTGAAGAGGAAGCCAATGATGATGATCAAGAAGCTTCTGATCAAGTTACTACCGAACCTCGTAGGTCGACAAGGGTACGCACTGCACCTGAGTGGTATGGTAACCCTGTCTTGGAGGTCATGTTGTTAGACAACGGTGAACCTACGAGCTATGGAGAAGCGATGGTGGGCCCGGATTCCGACAAATGGTTAGAGGCCATGAAATCCGAGATGGGATCCATGTATGAAAACAAAGTATGGACTTTGGAAGTATTACCTGAAGGGCGGAAGGCAATTCAGAATAAATGGATTTTTAAGAGGAAGACGGACGCTGACGGTAATGTCACCGTGTATAAAGCTCGACTTGTGGCAAAGGGTTTTTCACAAGTTCAAGGGATTGACTACGATGAGACTTTCTCACCCGTAGCGATGCTTAAATCCGTCCGAATCATGTTAGCAATAGCTGCATATTTCGATTATGAAATTTGGCAGATGGATGTCAAAACAGCGTTCCTTAACGGTTTTCTTAAGGAAGAGTTGTATATGATGCAACCAGAAGGTTTTGTCGATCCAGAGAATGCTGACAAAGTATGCAGGCTTCAGCGTTCCATTTATGGGCTGGTGCAAGCATCTCGGAGTTGGAATCTTCGCTTTGATGAGGTGATCAAAGCGTTTGGGTTTATACAAGTTTACAATGAAGCTTGTATTTACAAGAAAGTGAGTGGGCGCTCTATAGCGTTTCTAATATTATATGTGGATGACATATTGCTGATTGGAAACAATATAGAATTTTTGGATAGCGTGAAGGGGTATTTGAACAAGAGTTTTTCGATGAAGGATCTCGGTGAAGCTGCTTTCATATTGGGCATCAAGATCTATAGAGATAGATCAAGACGCTTGATAGGACTTTCACAAAGCACATACCTTGATAAAGTTTTGAAGAAGTTCAAAATGGATCAATCCAAGAAGGGGTTCTTGCCGGTATTGCAAGGTACAAAGTTGAGTAAGACTCGGTGCCCAGTGACTGCGGAAGATAGAGAAAAGATGAGTGTCGTCCCCTATGCTTCAGCCATAGGCTCTATCATGTATGCAATGCTGTGCACGAGACCAGATGTCAGCCTTGCCATAAGTATGGCCGGAAGGTTTCAAAGTAATCCTGGTATGGATCACTGGACAGCGGTCAAGAATATCCTAAAGTACCTGAAAAGGACTAAGGATATGTTTCTCGTTTATGGAGGTGATCAAGAGCTCGTCGTAAAGGGTTACGTCGATGCAAGTTTTGACACTGATCCGGATGACTCTAAGTCTCAAACCGGATACGTATATATTCTCAACGGGGGAGCGGTAAGCTGGTGCAGTTCCAAGCAGAGCGTGGTAGCTGATTCTACATGTGAAGCGGAGTATATAGCTGCCTCGGAGGCGGCAAAGGAAGGTGTCTGGATGAAGGAGTTCATGACAGATCTTGGAGTTGTGCCTAGTGCACTGAACCCAATGACTCTGTTTTGTGACAACACTGGTGCCATTGCTCTAGCCAAGGAACCAAGGTTTCACAAGAGGACCAGACACATAAAGCGACGCTTCAATTCCATCCGCGATTCGGTCAAAGAGGAGGACATAAACATTTGCAAAGTACACACGGATTTGAATGTTGCAGATCCGTTGACTAAGCCTCTTCCACGGGCTAAGCACGATCAACACCAAGACTCTATGGGTGTTAGATTCATTACCTTGTAATGCTAGATTATTGACTCTAGTGCAAGTGGGAGACTGTTGGAAATATGCCCTAGAGGCAATAATAAAAGAGTTATTATTATATTTCCTTGTTCATGATAATCGTTTATTATCCATGCTATAATTGTATTGATTGGAAACTCAAATACATGTGTGGATAAATAGACAGACTTTGTGTCCCTAGTGAGCCTCTACAGGACTAGCTCGTTGATCAAAGATGACCGCGGTTTCCAGGTCATAGACATGAGTTGTCATTTGATAACGGGATCACATCATTAGGAGAATGATGTGATGGACGAGACCCAAACGTTAAACATAGCTTTTGATCGTGTCAGTTATCGCTATAGTTTTCTGCATGTCAAGTATGAGTTCCTATGACCATGAGATCATGTAATTCACTGACACCGTAGGAGTGCTTTGTGTGTGCCAAACGTCGCAACGTAACTGGGTGACTATAAAGGTACTCTACAGGTATCTCCGAGGGTGTCTGTTGAGTTGACATGGATCGAGACTGGGATTTGTCACTCCGTGTGACGGAGAGGTATCTCCGGGCCCACTCGGTAATACGTCATCTCAATGAGCTCAAAGTGACTAAGTAGTTGGTCATGGGATTATGTATTACGGTAACGAGTAAAGAGACTTGCCGTAACGAGATTGAACTAGGTATAGAGATACCGACGATCGAATCTCGGGCAAGTAACATACCGACGAGACAAAGGGAATTGTATACGGGATTGCCTGAATCCTTGACATCGTGGTTCATCCGATGAGATCATCGAGAAACATGTGGGAACCAATATGGGTATCCAGATCCCGCTATTGGTTATTGACCTGGGAGTGTCTCGGTCATGTCTACATGGTTTCCGAACCCGCAGGGTCTACACACTTAAGGTTCGGTGACGCTAGGGTTGTTAGTGAGAATAGTGCATGGTTACCGAAGGTTGTTCGGAGTCCCGGATGAGATCCCGGACATGACGAGGGTCTCCGGAATGGTCCGGAGACGAAGATTGATATATAGGATGAAAGGTTTCGGAGTCCGGAAGTGTTCCGGGGAGCATCGGGAAATCGGCGGAGTACCGGAAAGGGTTTCGGGGGTCCCGGAAGTGTTTCTGGGCCTAATGGGCCACAAAGGGGGGACACCACAGCCCTCATAGGGCTGTGCGCCCCCCCTGGGCCCTCTCCTCATGCGCAAGGGGAGGTGAACCCTCCTAGGGCAGCCGCACCCCCCCTGGCTTGGGGGGCAAGGCGCCTAGGGGGGGAAACCCTAGGGCTGGCCCTTGGCCGCCGCCCCCCCTGCCTTGGCCGCCGCCCCCCCCTTGCCCTGGCCGCCGGCCCCCTAGGGGAAACCCTAGGGCGCCCCCCTCTCCTCCTTCCCCCTATATATAGAGAGGTAGAGGGAGGGCAGCCAACACAAGTTCGTGCCTCGGTGCTGCCCTCCCTCTCCCATAACATCTTCTTCTCCCGCGGTGCTTAGGCGAAGCCCTGCTGGAATTCTTCTACACCATCACCACCACGCCGTCGTGCTGCCGGTTCTCCATCAACCTCTCCTCCACCCCTTGCTGGATCAAGAAGGAGGAGACGTCCCCGAGCCGTACGTGTGAAGAACGCGGAGGCACCGTTGTTTCGGTGCTTGGATCTTCAGCGATCTGAATCGCGTCGAGTACGACTCCATCAACCGCGTTCTCAACGCTTCCGCTTAGCGATCTACAAGGGTATGTGGATCCTACTCTCCCCTCGTAGTTGCATCTACTAGATTGATCTTGGTGAACGTAGAGAAAATTTTTTGTTTTCCATGCAACGTTCCCCAACACCTCTCTCCCTCCTCGTCTCTCACAGTGCTTGGCGAAGCCCTGCTGGAGTCCCGCGCTCCTCCACCACCACCATGCCGTCGTGCTGCTGCTGGATGGAGTCTTCCCCAATCTCTCCCTCTCTCCTTGCTGGATCAAGGCGTGGGAGACGTCATCGGGCTGCACGTGTGTTGAACGCGGAGGCGTCGTTGTTCGGCGCTTTGATCGGAATCAACCGCGATCTGAATCGCTATGAGTACGACTACTTCATCCACGTTCTTGCAACGCTTCCGCATCGCGATCTACAAGGGTATGTAGATGCACTCCCCTTTCCCTCGTTGCTAGATTACTCCATAGATATATCTTGGTGATGCGTAGGATTTTTTTTGATTTTCTGCTATGATCCCCAACACAAACCTAATGCAAGAATAAGAGAGAGGGGAATGGGTGATATCTGGTGATCAAGGGGGGGGCTATCCTGGTTGCTTTGGCAAGAAAGAGGGGTCGTCAACACTGTAGTCGATCGAGGCAGCAGCGACGTCCGTCTCGTAGTCTACCAGAGAGAAGAGGGGGAAGAAACAATGAATATAGAGCAAACAAAGCATCACAAAATATAACAAGGCAATATGCGGTGCTACGTGTGACCTAACACGGTACTAAGTGATACTGGCGAGGATGGAAAACATCCGGGAAAGTATTTCCGGTGTTAGATATTTTCGGACAGGTGAAACGGAGGGGGACGGTTGTAGGTTCGCTATGCTAGGGACGTGCGGTGGACGAACATACTGCGTATTCAGATTTGTCTCGTTGTTCTGATAATTTTTCATATATAAATTATTTTCATCCGAGTTACGCATTATTTTATATTAATTTTCAAAGTTTTATTCAATTTTTAAATTAACAAAATTAGTTTAATTCGAAGATATATTTACTGCATCAGCCTGACATCACAGTGATGTCATCAGTCAACCATTCAGTTGACTGGTCAAACTGACGGGTGGATCCCCATTGTCATTGACTCAACTAACTAATCAGAATTGGATAGTTTAATTAAGTGATTATGTTAATTTAACGGATTTAATGAAGTTAATTAATTATTTTACTAATTAATTATGATTATTAATTATTGTTTTTTTATAATTTTTTAAAGAGGTGTGGGCCATTATGTCATAGGCCCATGGGGCCTTGGTGGGCGCAGGGCGTAACGGGCGAAGGGGTGCCCGCACGCCCGATCCACCAAGGGGGTGCGGGCGAGGCCGCAACTGCGGGTGCGGTCGCCGGAGTGCGGCCGCGGCGAGCCAGGCGGCCGCGCCGTGGGGGTGCAGGGGCGCGGGTTCGCGCCCGGGCTCGCAGGGCGCAGGGCGAGGGAAAAATCGGGGCGGCAGCGCACACTGAACACGGCCGCGCCGAGCCCGGTACCGGCGGGCAGAGGCGAGCGGCAGAGGTAGCGACAGGAGGCGCGGCGCGGGTGATAGCAGGCGAGCGAGGAAAAAATGGCAGTGGCAGGTGCTGGGCAGTGCAGGACAGGGGTCGGCGGCTGCGGGCACGGGACGGCTTGTCGGCTGTGGCGGCCATGGGCGAGCGACGGATGACGCGCGGCGGCGTGGAATGGCGGGCGCGCGGTGGCCGCTCTGGGAAGACCGCGAGGGGCGGCGATGAGCCGGGACTGGAGCAGGTCGAGGGGAGCAGTGGGCACACGCATGGGGTGTTGGGCTGTGAGCGTGGCGAGGACGGCGACTGCAGGGCCGGCTCTGAGCGGGCGCGGGGCAGAGCCACGGGCAGCACGCGGCAGGCACGCGAGGCGGGGAAGAGGAGGACCAGGGGCGAGGCCCGTGCATGAAGGAGGGCCGCCGGCGGCACGGGCAGACACCAGGGCGGAGCGGAGCTTAGGCCGCGACGGCGATGCGGCGGGCAGACAACGGGGGCGCAAAGGGAAAAGGTGCTGGAGAGAGAGAGGAGGAGGGCCGGGCCTCACTTTCGGTGTAGGGCAACGACAACATGCTCGAGGAGGGGGACGGCGATGATGGCGAGGTCGAGGCAGTGGTGATTAGTAACAGTAATCGTGGTGACATGGCATCATTACTAGAGGGTTACTGTAGCTTGACTACCCGGGCGTCACACGGGATCACATCATTAGAAGAATGATGTGATGGACAAGACCCATCCGTTAGCTTACCATTTTGATCGTTTAGTTTTACTGCTATTGCTTTCTACATGACTTATACATGTTCCTCTGACTATGAGATTGTGCAACTCCCGAATACCGGAGGAACACCTTGTGTGCTATCAAACCTCACAACGTAACTGGGTAATTAGAAAGATGCTCTTCAGCTGTCTCCGAAGACGTTTGTGGTGTTGGCTTAGATCGATAATAGGATTTGTCACTCCGAGTGTCGGAGAGGTATCTCTGGGCCCTCTCGGTAATACACATCATAATAAGCCTTGCAAGCAAACGACTAATGAGTTAGTCACGAGGTGATGTATTACGGAATGAGTAAAGAGACTTGCCGTGTAATGCCCCGGATGTAATACTTTCCCTTTTTGGCAATATATAACTTTGGCTTCATCAGTTCCATTCCGGGTTCTTCGTCTTTTCGGGTTTTCGTCGTTTTGTCGTGTGCATGTGTGCATTCATCCATGTCATGTTGTCATGTGCATTGCATTGCATTTGTGTGTCGTTTGCATCCGGTCCCACTCGTTCCTTCCCGTTGTCCGTTTCGAGTTCCGACGATCTCACACGTGCCCGTGGCTTCCCCGAGTCCTTCTTTTGTGTTTGGCCGTGTAACATTTCCGGTTTGGCGTGAGACTTGTCCTGCGATGTTGTTTTGATACGTGTGACCCGCCTGTCAAGTTGCGTCGCGTTTGGAGTTCGTTTGATGCTCCAACAGTTATCCTCGTGGGCTAAAAGTACCTCCTCTTTGAGGCCCAAGACCCCCCTCCAACAGCCCACCAACCCAGCTCAAACCCTTCACATCATCTAGGGCGTTCAATTGTGATCTCGTGGCCGAAAACCTCTCCTCATTTGGACTACCCTAGCTCCTTGTGCCTATATAAACGTCCAACCCCCTCCAATTTTGCGTCCAAAACCCTAGTGTTTCCACCTCTGCCGCGCAGTGCTTCCACCAGCGTCGCCCAGTGCTTCCACCGCCGCCGAGCCGTGCTTCCTCCGCCGTCGAGCCGTGCTTCCTCCGCCGCCGTGCTGTGCTTCCATCGCCGCCGCTCGGTGCTTCCGACCCCGCCGCACCATGCTTCCATCCGCCACCGCGTGGGCCCGCGGGGCCCGAAGCCAGCCCGCGGATCTGGGCCGAGCTCCCAGCCGCGTCGCGCACCCGCCGCCGCGCCATTCTTCCCCGCCTCCGGCCGGCGCCGCCGCCGCCGCCCCTTCGAGCCTCCGCCGCCCGAACCTCCGGTCGCCGGCCAGCCCGCCGCCACTGCTCCCTTCATCAGCCGCCGCCGAGCCCGGCCTCCTCCCTCGCCGCCGGGCCTCCTCGCCGCCTGCCGCACCTTCCCCGCCGGCCACCGCGCTCCCTCGCCGCCGGCCTCGCCGGGACCAGCCGCCCCGTCGGGAACGAAGCAAGGAGCCAGCCGCCGGCCCCGATCCGTCGAGGAGGAGCCTCGACCGGGCCGATCCGATCTGGGCGCTGGGGCAAACCCTAGCGGGCGCGCGCCCGGCTGCCCGCGGACCCGTTTCGGACCCGGTGGACCCGCGAACCTCCGCCTGTTTGACCCGCACCGGCGCCCGTTGACCCCGACCCGGCGCCCGACCCGTTTGACCCCGGAGGTTGACTTCGTGTTTTTCTCTAAGTCCTTAGATTTCAGTGTCTGATGCATATTTGTGATGAGGATATCTTTTACTGTGCATGTCCGTTTTGTGTGTATGATATGTCAAAATGATCGTGGTGACATGTACTATGTTTTGTTCCATTGTGCCATGCATGTTTGAGGTCATCTAGATGTCTTAATATTCATGAGAAGAGTGCTACTTGTTATAAACTGCTGCTATTAGTTGTTTTCATGCCATGTTTGATATGTGATATCTTGGTGCATGTTTATCCAAATGAAGCAAATGATATGTCCACATGTTCATCATGAGATGCTCTACATGTTGGTTGCTTTAGCTTGCATGATAGATTTCATCTTGCCATGTTTATCTCCTTTGCAAAAGTGCTTGAGGCTGTTAGGTTGTTAAACTTGTTACGAGATGCCTAGTTGAGGAGCTCGTTGCTATTGATGTGGTTGTCCCCTTGTTGCATGCTTATATGTTCTGGACTCCCCATCATGTGTACTTTGCTGTGGTGCAAACCACTTGACATGTCATGCTTTGAGGTGACTTAAACTTGCTCACAAACATGCCATGATAATACTGCTGTTTTAACACTTAGTGAAATTTCACTAAGTCTGGAATCTGTAATATCCAGATGCCATGTTTGCTTGGTGTTCTAGGCAAATCCATACTAGTTTTGGGGTGACTTTTGATGATTCCTTGTTATATATGTTGTTGTCTATCCATTCATGCTCTCACATGCTCATTTGGGTGGCTGTACCATATTTAACTTTTGCTCCCAAGTTGCTATAAAATACTGCTGTCTGGTTTTTGTTGTCATGTTCAAAATGTTATAGCTTGTTGCTATTGATCCATGCCTCCTATGGAGATTCTCCAATGGAATTGTTTGCTGTAGGATATGTCTACTTTATGTCCATGCTTCTTGTCATGATGTTTGAGTGCTGTAGACTATATATTTCTTGCTCCGAAGTTGCTATGTGGCTGTTAATTTCAGCCTTGCATTGTTTCTTGTTTCGGGTGTGTCTTTTAGCCCGTTGCTCCGTGTTGAGAAAGTCCTATATGTAACTTGTGTGATTTTGCATGTAGATTCATAATATCCTCTTGTTAACATGTTTTGAAGTTTCTTGCTTGTTGCATATTGTCATGTTCCTTGTGTTGTATCTCTGTGTTTCCTATCTTGACTTTCTGTGCATCCTTAGTGCATCTGCAGTGCTTCCTTAGTGCATCAGCCATGCATCCTATAGTTTGCGCATTGCATCGTGTTTGATTTCGTGCCTCGTGTGTTTTGTGTTGAGTAGAGCCGGAAGCCGAGTACGAGTACGAGAACGAGGTTACTACCGAGGTTGAGAACGAGGAGCCCGCTTACGATCCCATCGACGACTCAACAGGCAAGATGACCTGACCCGGATATCATTACTATCTTTGCCTATTGCTAGAAGTCTCGCTCTTTAGCTTATTGCCTCGATGCCCATGTTTTCCTGTCAGCCTCCTATTGTAACCATGAATCTGTCTAACCACCCTACCTACGCAAACCTTTGATTGACTAAGTAAGCTTCGCTCAGCCCCTCTTATAGCATTGCTAGTTGCAGGAGAAGATTTGAAGATTCTTGCTTCATGTTGAAGCTTGTTGGGATATCACACTATATTAAAACTTAATGAAATCATCTATATATTGGTAATGGGTGGAAGGCTGAGCCTCTTGCTCGGTGTTTTGTTCCACTCATGCCGCCTTAGGAACCGTATAAACCGGTGTTATGTTCCTTGATTTTGCGTTCCTCACACGGTTGGGGTTATGGGCCCCCCTCGATAAACCGCTTAGCGCTAAGGCTTTTCCAGCAAGTCCCAACATTGGTACTATTTGCCTAATAACTAAAACTTGCATAGGGCTTTGCAAAGCCGAGTTCTTAATCAACAACCCGGGCCAGTGCTCCTCATGAGTGTTGGTCCAAACTGGGGAGTCTGCGGGGCCACCACGAGGAAACTCGAGGATTGGTATATACCTGTAGGCTGACCTATCTGGTCGTGGCCTGAGACTAGATACGCGCGGCTACTGTCAGGGTGTCGGCACGCCTGGAGGATTTGCTGGATTAGCCTTACCTTAGTCGGAGTATCTTGAGCACGGGATTCCGAGGATACTCGGGCCTTCCCACCTTGGAGTTGCGACTGCGCGGATCGTGGGCTTGTCATGGGCCAAGTTGGAACACCCCTGCAGGGTTTTGAACTTTCGAAAGCCGTGCCCGCGGTTTTGTGGCAGATGGGAATTTGTTAATATCCGGTTGTAGAAAACTTGACACCATGTTCAGAACACACTACCAGCGTGAGTACCGTGACGGTCATTTTCCGAAAGGGGTTCGGGAAGTGAACACGGTGGGGTTATGTTTGACATGCTTAGTTAGGATCACTTCGTGATCATCTTATCGTCCGAGGCACTTCTCTTCTCGCTCTCTTTTACGTAAGTTAGTGCTAGTGCTGCTGCAACCTCTTGTTCTTTCTTCAGCCTTGTTCCACACCCAAGGCTTGGATAGTTGTGTTACCCGGGAACGGGATTGCTGAGTCCTCTGTGGCTCACAGACTCTACACCACACCAGATGCAGGTACTCAGGCGATCTATTCAAGTGACGGCACCGAGCTGTACTGGGAGTACGACGAGGACCGTAGCCGTTACTATGTGCACTATCCCGACGATAAGTAGAGGTTTCTACTAGGGGCGATTCAGACCTGTGGTTTTATGTATGTTTGGTATCTTTCATTTGGATCTTCACCCGTAGACGGGTTGTGATGTTATTTGAATGATGTTTGGCTATGTAATGAATTGTGTGACGTGGCGAGTGTAAGCCAACTATCTTTTCCCTTTCATCCCTAATTTTACATGAGATGTGCAAAGATACCGAACTTGCGATCATTTCAGAATGGGCTTATAATTTTAAGTCGTGCCTCGACACGTAGGAGGTATCGTCCCATCCTGGGCATTACATGCCGGTAACGATATTGAACTAGGTATGATGATACTGACGATGGAATCTCAGGCAAGTAACATACCGATGACAAAGGGAACAACATATGTTGTTATGCGGTTTGACCTATAAAGATCTTCGTAGAATATGTAGGAACCAATATGAGCATCCAGGTTTCGCTGTTGGTTATTGACTAGAGATGAGTCTCGGTCATGTCTACATAGTTCTCGAACCTGTAGGGTCCGCACGCTTAACGTTCGATGGCGATCGATACTATGCGTTTATGAGTTTTGATGCACTGAAGGTAGTTCGGAGTCCCAGGTGATATCACAGACATGACGAGGAGTCTCGGAATGTCCGAGACATAAAGATTGATATATTGGACGACTATATTCGTACACCGGAAGTGTTCCGGGTGTTATCGGAGAAAACCGGAGTGCGTGAGGGGTTACCGGAACCCCCGGGGGGAATATTGGGCCATAGTGGGCCATGAGGGAAAGAGAGAGGCAGCCCACTAGGGCTGGCCTCCCCCTAGGGAATCCTAGTTGGACTAGGAGTGGGGGGGGGGGGAGGCGCCCCTCTCCTTCCTTCTCCTCTTCTTCTTCCTTTCCTACTCCTAGTAGGAATAGGAAAGGGGATTCCTACTCCTACTAGGAGTAGGAAGCCTACTCCTGGCGCATCCTATAGGGCCGGCCGGCCCTCCCCCCTTGCTCCTTTATATACGGGGGCATGGGGGCACCCAAGGACACACAAGCAAAATTGTTTTAGCAGAGTGCGGTGCCCCCTCCATAGAAACACACCTCAGTCATATCGTTGCAGTGCTTAGGCGAAGCCCTGCGCCGGTAGCTTCATCATCTCCGTCACCACGCCATCGTGCTGACGAAACTCTCCCGTGAAGCTCAACTGGATCAAGAGCTCGTGGGATGTCATCGAGTTGAACGTGTGCTGAACGCGTAGGTGCCGTACGTTCAGTGCTTGGATCGGTTGGATCACGAAGACATTCAACTACATCAACCGCGTCACTAGACGCTTCCGCTTTCGGTCTACGAGGGTACGTAGACACACTCTTCTCTCTCGTTGCTATGCATCTAGTAGATAGATCTTGCGTGATCGAACAATTTTTTTGAAATACTACGTTCCCCAATAGATTTGGCACCACTCTCTTGCTTGGTGCAAACTCACTGTCAGCCCTCCCAATGGCGACCTCAACCTCTACGACTGGTGGCGAGACGTTACTGGCTCCATCCCAGTTTCGCTCCGGAAGGCCCTTGCGTCCCTAGTTCCACTAGTCACCTAGGCCATCTTCTCCTATACGTCCATTTTGCATCATGCTTTTATGTAGATATTTATTGCATTATGGGCTGTTATTGCACGTTATGTAACAATACTTGTGCCTTTTCTCTCTTATTTTACAAGGTTTACATGAAGAGGGAGAATGCCGGCAGCTGGAATTCTGGCCTGGAAAAGAAGCAAACTCTGGAAACCTATTCTGCACAACTCAAAAAGCTTCGAAACTCCACAGGACACCGTTTCAGAAAATATAAAAAATATCTGGCGAAAGAAGATCACTAGGGGGGCCATGTTGGAGATATGCCCTAGAGGCAATAATAAAAGCATTATTATTATATCTCCTTGTTCATGATAATTGCATGTTATTCATGCTTGAATTGTATTGTACGGAAACAGCGATACATGTGTGAATACACAGACCACAATGAGTCCCTGGTAGGCCTCTAGTTACCAGCTCGTTGATCAACAGATGGTCACGGTTTCCTGACCATGGACATGAGATGTCAGTGATAACGGGATCACATCATTAGGAGAATGATGTGATGGACAAGACCCAAACTTGACCATAACACGAGATCGTATAGTTCGTAATGCATAAGCTTTTCGGTGTCAAGTATTTATTCCTTAGACCATGAGGTTGTACAACTCCCGGATACCGTAGGAGTACTTTGGGTGTGCCAACCGTCACAACGTAACTGGGTGACTATAAAGGTACGCATCGGGTATCTCCGAAAGTGTCTGTTGAGTTGGTACGAACCGAGACTGGGATGTTGTCACTCCGTATGACGGAGAGGTACCTCTGGGCCCACTCGGTAAGACATCATCATAATGAGCTCAATGTGACTAAGTAGTTAGTCATGGGATGATGGATTACGGATCGAGTAAAGAGACTTGCCATGACGAGATAGAACAAGGTATCGGGAATACCGACGATCGAATCTCGGGCAAGTACCGTACCGATAGACAAAGGGAATAACATACGGGATTGAGTGAATCCTTGACACAGTGGTTCATCCGATGAAGATCATCGAGGAACACGTGGGAACCAACATGGGTATCCAGATCCCGCTGTTGGTTATTGACCGGAGAGTGGTCTCGGTCATGTCTACGTGTCTCCCGAACCCGTAGGGTCTACACACTTAAGGTTCGGTAACGCTAGGGTCGTAGAGATAAATGCACGTGGAAACCCGAAAGTTGTTTGGAGTCCCGGATGAGATCCCGGACGTCACGAGGAGTTCCGGAATGGTCCGGAGGTAAAGATTGATATATAGGAAGTCCAGTTTCGGCCAACGGGTGATCTCCGGGGGTCACCGGGAGCGTCCCGGGACCACCGGAGGGGCCCCGGGGGTCCACCGGGTGGGGCCACCCATCCCGGTGGGGCCCCTAGGCCGCAAGGGGAAGTGTCCAGCCCTCAGGGCTGGCGCACCACTAGGGGGCCCACCTCCCCATGCGCCTAGGGTTAAAACCCTAAGGGGGAGGGGGGCTCCACTTGCCTTGGGGGGCAAGGAACCCCCCCTGGCGGCCGCCCCCTTGCAGATTGGATCTGCAGGGGGTCCAGGCGCACCCCCTGGCCCCTATATATATGTGGGGAGGGAGAGGGCAGCCGCACCCAAGCCCTGGCGCCTCTCCCCCTCCCGTCACACCTCCATACTCCTAACGCAGGGCGCCCGGCGAAGCCCTGCTGCGATCTCCACTGCATCCGTCATCACGCCGTCGTGCTGCCGGATCTCTGACGACTTCTCCTCCCCCCTTGCTGGATCAAGAAGGAGGTGACGTTGCTGCACCGTACGTGTGTTGAACGCGGAGGTGCCGTCCGTTCGGCGCTAGATCATCGGTGACGAAGAACGTGAAGAGTACGACTACTTCATCCCCCCTTCGTTGAAAGCTTCCGCACGCAATCTCCATAACGGTATGTAGATGCACTCTTACTTGCTCGTTGCTAGATGTCTCCATAGTTGGATCTTGGTGAAGGCGTAGAAATTTTTTGAATTATGCTACGTTCCCCAACAGTGGCATCTGAGCCTAGGTTTTATGCGTAGCATCTTGCACGAGTAGAACACAAAGCAGTTGTGGGCGTTTGGTTTTGTTCAACTTTCTTACCGTTACTAGTCAATCTTGATTCGGCGGTATTGTGGGATGAAGCGGCCCGGACCGACCTTACACGTACGCTTACGTGAGACTGGTTCCACCGACAGACATGCACTAGATGCATAAGGTGGCTGGCGGGTGTCTGTCTCTCCTACTTTAGTCGGATCGGATTCGATGAAAAGGGTCCTTATGAAGGGTAAATAGAAGTTGACAAATCACGTTGTGGTTTTGGCGTAGGTAAGAAATGTTCTTGCTAGAAATCCTATAGAAGCCACGTAAAACTTGCAACAACAATTAGAGGACGTCTAACTTGTTTTTGCAGCATGTGCTATGTGACGTGGTATGGCCAAGAACGAAGATGTGATGAATGATATATGTGATGTATGAGATTGATCATGTTTTTGTAATAGGAAATCACGACTTGCATGTCGATGAACTTGACAACCAGCAGGAGCCATAGGAGTTGTCTTAATTATTGTATGACCTGCGTGTCATTGAATAACGCCATGTAATTACTTTACTTCGTTGCTAAACGTTAGCTATAGTAGTAGAAGTAATAGTTGGCGTGACGACTTCCTCAAGACACGATGATGGAGATGATGATGATGAAGATCATGGTGTCGAGCCGGTGACAAGATGATCATGGTGCCCCGAAGATGCAGATCCAAGGAGCAAGATGATATTGGCCATATCATGTCACTTTAAATTGATTGCATGTGATGTTTATCATGTTTATGCATCTTGTTTACTTAGAACGACGGTAGTAAATAAGATGATCTCTCACTAAAATTTCAAGTATTGTGTTTCCCCTAACTGTGCACCGTTGCTAAAGTTCGTTGCTCCGAAGCACCACGTGATGATCGGGTGTGATAGGTTCTAACGTTCGCATACAAGGGGTGTAAGACAGATTTACACACGCGATACACTTAGGGTTCACTTGACGAGCCTAGCATGTACAGACATGGCCTCGGAACACAGAAGACCGAAAGGTCGAACACGAGTCGTATAGAAGATACGATCAACATGAAGATGTTCACCGTTGATGACTAGTCCGTCTCACGTGATGATCGGACACGGGCTAGTCGATTCGGATCGTGTATCACTTAGATGACTAGAGAGATGTCATTCTGAGTGGGAGTTCATTAAAATTTGATTAAGATGAACTTAATTATCATGAACTTAGTCTAAATTCTTTACAATATCTCTTGTAGATCAAATGGCCCACGCTCAGGTTTCCCTCAACTTCAACGCGTTCCTAGAGAAAACCAAGCTGAAAGACGATGGTAGCAACTATACGGATTGGGTCCGTAACCTGAGGATTATCCTCATAGCTGCCAAGAGATCATATGTCCTAGAAGCACCGCTAGGTGATGCACCTGCTCCCGATGCGGCCCAAGACGTTTTGAACGTCTGGCAGTCGCATAGTGATGATTACTCCCTGGTTCAGTGCGGCATGCTTTACAGTTTAGAATCGGGGCTCCAAAAGCGTTTTGAGCACCACGGAGCATATGAGATGTTCGAAGAGCTGAAAATGGTTTTCCAAGCTCATGCCCGAGTCGAGAGATATGATGTCTCCGACGCATTCTACAGCTGTAAGATGGAGGAGAACAGTTCTGTCAGTGAGCACATCCTCAAGATTTCAGGATTGCACAACCGCTTGTCTTAGCTGGGAATGAATCTCCCAGATGAAGCGGTCGTTGACAGAATCCTCCAGTCGCTCCCACCAAGCTTCAAGAGCTTCGTGCTGAACTTCAATATGCAGGGGATGGAGAAGTCCATTCCCGAGGTGTATTCGATGCTGAAATCAGCGGAGGTAGACATCAAGAAAGAACATCAAGTGTTGATGGTCAATAAAACCACTAAGTTCAAGAAAGGCAAGGGTAAGAAGAACTTCAAGAAGGACGGCAAGGGAGTTGCCGCGCCTGGCAAGCCTGTTGCCGGGAAGAAGCCAAAATATGGACCCAAGCCTGAGACAGAGTGCTTTTATTGCAAGGGAACGGGTCACTGGAAGCGGAACTGCCCCAAATATTTAGCAGACAAGAAGGCCGGCAACGTCAAAGGTATATTTGATATACTTGTTATTGATGTGTACCTTACCAGCGCTCGTAGTAGCTCCTGGGTATTTGATACCGGTGCAGTTGCTCACATTTGTAACTCAAAACAGGAGCTGCGGAATAAGCGGAGACTGGCGAAGGATGAGGTGACGATGCGCGTCGGGAATTGTTCCAAGGTCGATGTGATCGCCGTCGGCACGCTGCCTCTACATCTACCCTCGGGATTAGTTTTAAACCTGAATAATTGTTATTTAGTACCAGCTTTGAGCATGAACATTGTTTCTGGATCTCGTCTTATGCGAGATGGCTACTCTTTCAAATCGGAGAATAATGGTTGTTCTATTTATTTGAGAGATATGTTTTATGGTCATGCCCCGCTGGTCAATGGTTTATTTTTTATGGATCTCGAACGTAGTAATACACATATTCATAGTGTAGATGCCAAAAGATGTAAAGTTGATAATGATAGTCCCACATACTTGTGGCATTGCCGCCTTGGTCATATTGGTGTCAAACGTATGAAGAAGCTCCATTCAGATGGACTTCTAGAGTCTCTTGATTATGAATCATTTGACACGTGCGAACCATGCCTCTTGGGCAAGATGACCAAGACTCCGTTCTCCGGAACAATGGAGCGAGCAACCAACTTGTTGGAAATCATACATACCGATGTGTGCGGTCCAATGAGTGTTGAGGCTCGCGGAGGCTATCGTTATGTTCTCACCCTCACGGATGACTTGAGTAGATACGGGTATATCTATTTGATGAAACACAAGTCTGAGACCTTTGAAAAGTTCAAGGAATTTCAGAATGAGGTTGAGAATCAACGTGACAGAAAAATAAAGTTCTTGCGATCGGATCGTGGGGGTGAATATTTAAGTCATGAATTTGGCACACACCTTAGAAGCTGTGGAATTGTTTCAGAATTGACACCGCCCGGAACACCTCAACGTAACGGTGTGTCCGAACGTCGAAATCGTACTTTGTTGGACATGGTGCGATCTATGATGTCCCTCACCGATTTACCGCTATCTTTTTGGGGTTATGCTTTAGAGACTGTCGCATTCACTTTAAATAGTGCTCCGTCGAAATCCGTTGAGACGACTCCGTATGAACTTTGGTTTGGCAAGAAACCGAAGCTGTCGTTTCTGAAAGTTTGGGGTTGCGATGCTTATGTCAAGAAACTTCAACCTGAAAAGCTCGAACCCAAATCGGAGAAATGCGTATTCATAGGATACCCAAAGGAAACAATTGGCTACACCTTCTACCACAGATCCGAAGGCAAAGTCTTTGTTGCCAAGAATGGATGCTTTCTGGAGAAAGAGTTTCTCTCGAAAGAAGTGAGTGGGAGGAAAGTAGAACTTGATGAGGTGACAGTCACCCCTCCTGGACCGGAAAGTAGCGCAGCGCAGGAAACTGTTCCTGAGGTGCCTGCACCGACAAGGGAGGAAGTTGATGATAATGATCATGAAGAAACAAATCAAGTTACTACTGAACTTCGAAGGTCCACAAGGGCACGTTCCGCACCAGAGTGGTACGACAACCCTGTCCTGGAAATCATGTTGTTGGACAACAGTGAACCTTCGAACTATGAAGAAGCAATGGCGGGCCCGGATTCCAATAAATGGCTTGGAGACATGAAATCTGAGATAGAATCCATGTATGAAAACAAAGTATGGACTTTGGTGGACTTGCCTGATGATAGGCACGCCATAGAAAACAAATGGATATTTAAGAAGAAGACAGACGCGGATGGTAATGTGACCATCTATAAGGCTCGGCTTGTCACTAAGGGTTATCGACAAGTTCAAGGGATTGACTACGACGAGACTTTCTCTCCCGTAGCGATGCTGAAGTCAGTCAGAATAATGTTAGCTATTGCCGCATTCTATGATTATGAGATATGGCAAATGGACGTCAAAACATCATTCCTTAATGGCTTCCTCAAGGAAGAGTTGTATATGATGCAACCGGAAGGTTTTGTCGATCCAGAGAACGCTAACAAGGTATGCAAGCTCCAGCGCTCGATTTACGGGCTGGTGCAAGCATCTCGGAGTTGGAATATTCGCTTTGATGAGGTGATCAAAGCGTTTGGCTTTATACAGACTTATGGAGAAGCCTGTATTTACAAGAAAGTGAGTGGGAGCTCTGTGGCATTTCTCATATTATATGTGGATGACATATTGCTGATGGGAAATGATATAGAATTCTTGGAAAATGTAAAGGCCTACTTGAATAAAAGTTTTTCAATGAAGGACCTTGGAGAAGCTGCTTACATATTAGGCATCAAAATCTATAGAGATAGATCGAGACGCCTCATTGGTCTTTCACAAAGTACATACCTTGACAAAATATTGAAGAAGTTCAATATGGATCAGTCAAAGAAAGGATTCTTGCCTGTTTTACAAGGTATGAGATTGAGCAAGGCTCAGTCGCCGACCACGGCAGAAGATAGAGAAAAGATGAGTGTCATTCCCTATGCCTCGGCCATAGGTTCTATCATGTATGCCATGCTGTGTACCAGACCTGATGTGAACCTTGCCATAAGTTTGGTAGGGAGGTACCAAAGTGATCCCGGTACGGAACACTGGACAGCGGTTAAGAACATCCTGAAGTACCTGAAAAGGACTAAGGATATGTTTCTCGTTTATGGAGGTGACGAAGAGCTCGTCGTAAAGGGTTACGTCGATGCTAGCTTCGACACAGATCTGGATGACTCTAAGTCACAAACCGGATACGTGTATATTTTGAATGGAGGGGCAGTCAGCTGGTGCAGTTGCAAGCAAAGCGTGGTGGCAGCATCTACATGTGAAGCGGAGTACATAGCTGCTTCTGAAGCAGCGCAGGAAGGAGTCTGGATGAAGGAGTTCATCACCAACCTAGGAGTCATTCCAAGCGCGTCAAGCCCGATGACTCTCTTCTGTGACAACACTGGTGCTATTGCTATTACCAAGGAGCCCAGGTTTCACAAGAAGACCAAGCACATCAAGCGCCGTTTCAACTCCATCCGGAATTATGTTCAGGATGGAGACATAGATATTTGTAAAGTGCATACGGATCTGAATGTCGCAGACCCGTTGACTAAACCTCTTTCACGAGCGAAACATGATCAACACCAGAACTCTATGGGTGTTCGATTCATCACAATGTAACTAGATTATTGACTCTAGTGCAAGTGGGAGACTGTTGGAGATATGCCCTAGAGGCAATAATAAAAGCATTATTATTATATCTCCTTGTTCATGATAATTGCCTGTTATTCATGCTTGAATTGTATTGTACGGAAACAGCGATACATGTGTGAATACACAGACCACAATGAGTCCCTGGTAGGCCTCTAGTTACCAGCTCGTTGATCAACAGATGGTCACGGTTTCCTGACCATGGACATGAGATGTCAGTGATAACGGGATCACATCATTAGGAGAATGATGTGATGGACAAGACCCAAACTTGAGCATAACACGAGATCGTATAGTTCGTAATGCATAAGCTTTTCGGTGTCAAGTATTTATTCCTTAGACCATGAGGTTGTACAACTCCCAGATACCGTAGGAGTACTTTGGGTGTGCCAACCGTCACAACGTAACTGGGTGACTATAAAGGTACGCATCGGGTATCTCCGAAAGTGTCTGTTGAGTTGGTACGAACCGAGACTGGGATGTTGTCACTCCGTATGACGGAGAGGTACCTCTGGGCCCACTCGGTAAGACATCATCACAATGAGCTCAACGTGACTAAGTAGTTAGTCACGGGATGATGGATTACGGATCGAGTAAAGAGACTTGCCATGACGAGATTGAACAAGGTATCGGGAATACCGACGATCGAATCTCGGGCAAGTACCGTACCGATAGACAAAGGGAATAACATACAGGATTGAGTGAATCCTTGACACAGTGGTTCATCCGATGAAGATCATCGAGGAACACGTGGGAACCAACATGGGTATCTAGATCCCGCTGTTGGTTATTGACCGGAGAGTGGTCTCGGTCATGTCTACGTGTCTCCCGAACCCGTAGGGTCTACACACTTAAGGTTCGGTAACGCTAGGGTCGTAGAGATAAATGCACGTGGAAACCCGAACGTTGTTCGGAGTCCCGGATGAGATCCCGGACGTCACGAGGAGTTCCGGAATGGTCCGGAGGTAAAGATTGATATATAGGAAGTCCAGTTTCGGCCAACGGGTGATCTCCGGGGGTCACCGGGAGCGTCCCGGGACCACCGGAGGGGCCCCGGGGGTCCACCGGGTGGGGCCACCCATCCCGGTGGGGCCCCTAGTGTAATGCCCCGGATGTAATATTTTCCCTTTTGGGTATATAATATATCTCCGGCTTCATCTATTTCCATTCCGGGTTCTTTGTCTTTCGGGTTTTCGTCGTTTTGTTGTGTGAGTGTGTGGCATTCATTCATATCATGTAGACATGTGCATTGCATTGCATTTGTGTTGTGGGTTGCATCCGGTTCGTCGTTTTTCTTCCCGTTGTCCGTTTCGCGTTCCGGAGCTCCCTCACGTGTCCGTGACGTCCCGTAGGCCTACTTTGTTGTTCGGGCGTTTTTCGTTACCGGTGTGCCGCGAGGTTGTTGTCTGTGTTGTTGTTTTGTTGTGTGCAACCCGCCTCTCAAATCTCATCTCGTTTGGACTCCGTTGACTTTTCCCTTCGTTGTCCGTGTGGGTCCGATGTGCCTTCACTTCGTGTCCCAGAAACATCCCTACCGCAGTCTGTTATCTCCTCCTAGGCCTTCTAAAACTACCCCCGCGATCGAATCCATCGGATCGCGATCGGAGGGCCCCTAGCGCCCCTAAATCTCCCCCTAACCCTAAAAACTGCTATATATAGACCCCTAGTCTATTTGGGCATCCCTATCCCCTTCTTCTTCCTCCTCTAGATCCCCTTCCTTTTTTTTTCTCTTTCCCCAGATCCAAGAAAACTTCCCGGATCCCGAAGGATCCCTCGATCTGGGCGAGGTCAACGCCTTGAGGCGCCCCGCCGGATCCTTCGATCGCCTCGCGCGCTCCTCCCGCGCGTCGCTGGAGCCGCACCGCACCGCGCCAGCTCATCATCGTCGCGGGCCCGTACTCCCGAGCCGACGAAGTGGTCCTCGCGGGCCAGCCGCTCCCTTCGTCGCCTCCTCGCCTCGCCTCGCTGGCCCGAGGCCCGTACAACTTCCGCGCCGCCCGGCCTCTCAGGCCGCAGGCACCCGCCGCCGCCCGGCCCGCTTCTCCCGAGCCGGCGCTCCTCCTCGCTTCGCACTTTCGCCGTCGCCTGGGCCAGGCCCGACTCGCCTCCCGCCCCGACCGGGCCTTCCTCTTCCGCCGCAGCCGGGGCCCGAAGCCGCCTGGGCCGGATCCACCGCCAGCGCGCGGCCCGCCTCCTACCGGCCGCACCGCCTCCGCCCGGCTGGGCCTCGCCCCGGTGGCCCGCCGAGCCGCCGCCCAGATCTGCTTCAACCCAGGCCCGAGCCCGTTACTGTTCATCGAGGTTGACCCTTTTCCCCACTAAGTCCCAGATCTGTCAGTCTGAATGCTATCTTTGACCTGCTGTAACTTTGTGCCTGTTGCTCCGTTTTGCGCGTGCGATATGTCCAGACGTTCGTGGAGATGTGCTCTACGTTTTACCTGTTGTTGTCATGCATGTTAGAGGTCATCTAGACACTTGTTTTGCTGTTGCAAGAGTGCATCATGATATAAACTGCTGTTATGTGTTATTTTCATGCCACCTTTGCCATGTGATAACTTTTAGCTCGTTTGTCCAAACGATGCAAATGACATGTCCACGTGTTCGTCTCGCCACGAACTACGTGTTGTATGTGATAGGTTGCTTGGTAGATTTATTATTGCCTTGTTATCATCGTTGCAAAGTGCCATGTTCACATGTTGTGTTTTCACTTGTTATGAAATGCCATCTTGTTGAGCTCGTTGCAATCGTTGTGTTCACCTCTATGATGCATGCTTGTGTGTTTCGGGATCACCTTCATATGCACTTTGATGAGGTGCTTACCCTTTGCCATGTTTAGTTTCGAGGTGACTTAAACATGCTCTTTTAGTTGCTATGATGATGTTGCTGTTTTAGGACTTAGTGATTTTTCACTGTCTGAAATCTGTAACGTTCCGATGCCATGTTCGTGTGATGTTCTAAGACAAAGCATGTTAGTTTTGGGGTGGATTTTGATTGTTCCTTGTAGTATATATTGTTGTCTTTCCATTCATGTACTCACATGTCCATTTGAGTGGCTGTAGCATGTTTATCTTTTGCTCTAAAGTTTCAATAAAATTCTGCTGCCAGAATTTTATTGTAAAGTTCAATATGTCCAAGATCATTGCTATTGATCCGTGACTCCGTTGGGGGTGCACTTTGGACCTAGTTGCTGTACTATATGTCTAGTTTGTGTTCATGTCCTTTGCCATGCTTTTTGGGTGCTGTAGCTTAATTATTTTGAGCTCCAAAGATGCTATGTTGCTGTAATTTTCAGCTTTCGCTCAAATCTTGTTTCGGGCATAACTTTTAGCCCGTAACTCCGATTTCAGCGAATCTTATATCAAACTTGGGTGATTTTCTGTGTAGATTAATAATATCAGATTGTTATCTTGTTTTGAGGTGTTTTGCTTGAGTGATGTTTTACGTGCTCCATGTGCATCCTTAGTGCATCCATCATGCATTCATGTTTTTCGAGTGCGCATTGCATCTTGTTGATTGGTGCTTGGTGTGATTGTTTTGTTTAGAGCCGGAAGCTGAGACCGAGTACGAAGTTGAGCACGAGGTTTCCAACGAGGTTGAGCCCGAGGACCCTTCTTACGATCCGAACGACTTCTCTTCAGGCAAGATGACCGAACCCCGATAACATTACTATCTTTGCCTATTGCTAGTAGTCTCGATCTATAGTTTTGCCTCGATGCCCATGTTCTTCTTGTCAGCCTCCTACTTGTAACCAATTGCCATGTTTAACCAACCTACCTATGCAAACCGTTGCTTGGCTAAGTACGCTTCGCTCAGCCCTTCTTATAGCGTTGCTAGTTGCAGGTGAAGTGAAGATGCTTGCTCCATGTTGAAGTTTGGTTGGGTTATATCACACTATATAAATGCTCAAAATGAAATCATCTATATATTGGCAAGGGTGGAAGGCTAAGCCTTTTGCTTGGTGATTTGTTCCACTCATGCCGTTAGGATCCGTATAAGCCGGTATTATGTTCCTTGATTATGCGTTCCTAACACGGTTGGGGTGTATGGGACCCCCTCGATAAACCGCTAAGTGCTAAGTCTTTTCCAGCAAGTCCCAACATTGGTACTATTTGCCTAATAACAAACTAAACATGCATAGGGAGTAATTAACCCTCTTTCTTAATCAACAACCCCGGGCCAGTGCTCCACATGAGTGTTGGTCCGAAACGAGCGGACTGCGGGGCCACCTCAAGGAAACTCGAGGTCTGGTAAAAACCCGTAGGATGTCTCATCCGGTCGTGTCCTGAGACTTAGATACGCGCGGCTACTATCAGGGTGTCGACACGCCGGGAGGATTTGCTGGATTAGCCTTACCTTAGCTCGGTATATCTTGAGCACGGGATTCCGAGGATACTCGGGTCTTCCCACTTTGGAGTTGCGACTCCGCGGATCGTGGGCTTGTAATGGGTCAAGTTGGAACACCCCTGCAGGGTTTGAACTTTCGAAAGCCGTGCCCGCGGTTATGTGGCAGATGGGAGCTTGTTAATTCCGGTTGTAGATAACTTGACACAATGTTACTAATACACTACCAGCGTGTGTTCCGTGACTGTCAATTTCCGAATAGGGATTCGGGAGTTGAACACGGAGGGGTTATGATTGTGGAGCTTGTAGCTAGGATCACTTCGTGATCACTTCTCGCCGAGGCCTTCTCTTCTCGCTCTCACTTACGTAAGCTAGATGCTAGTTGCTGCTGCAGACTTGTTCTTTTCTTCAGCCTTTTCCTCACCCAAAGGCTTAAATAGTTCTGTTACCCGGGAACGGGATTGCTGAGTCCTCTGTGGCTCACAGTTACTTCACACACCAGATGCAGGTCCAGCTGTGAGCTATCCAGGTGATGGCACCGAGCTGGATTGGGAGTACGACGAGGAGCGTAGTCGTTACTACGTGCGCTACCCGGACGATCAGTAGTGGAGTCTCTTACTAGGATTCGATCCGCCTGTGGTTTATTTATCTGAGTTTGGTACTTTGACATTTGGCTTTTGCCCTTAGAGGGTTGTAGTGTTCTTAATGTATGATGTTTGAGACTTGTACTGTAATTCTGTGACGTGGCGATTGTAAGCCAACTATTTTTGTTTACTATCCCCTCTTTTACATGAGTTGTGCAAAGATTACCAGACTTGAGATCATTCTAGGATGGAATTATGCCTTTAAGTCGTGCCTCGACACGTAGGAGGTATAACTCCATCCTGGGCATTACACCTAGGCCGCAAGGGGAAGTGTCCAGCCCTCAGGGCTGGCGCACCACTAGGGGGCCCACCTCCCCATGCGCCTAGGGTTAAAACCCTAAGGGGGAGGGGGGCTCCACTTGCCTTGGGGGGCAAGGAACCCCCCCTGGCCGCCGCCCCCTTGCAGATTGGATCTGCAGGGGGTCCAGGCGCACCCCCTGGCCCCTATATATATGTGGGGAGGGAGAGGGCAGCCGCACCCAAGCCCTGGCGCCTCTCCCCCTTCCGTCACACCTCCATACTCCTAACGCAGGGCGCCCGGCGAAGCCCTGCTGCGATCTCCACTGCATCCGTCATCACGCCGTCGTGCTGCCGGATCTCTGACGACTTCTCCTCCCCCCTTGCTGGATCAAGAAGGAGGTGACGTTGCTGCACCGTACGTGTGTTGAACGCGGAGGTGCCGTCCGTTCGGCGCTAGATCATCGGTGACGAAGAACGTGAAGAGTACGGCTACTTCATCCACCCTTCGTTGAAAGCTTCCGCACGCAATCTCCATAACGGTATGTAGATACACTCTTACTTGCTCGTTGCTAGATGTCTCCATAGTTGGATCTTGGTGAAGGCGTAGAATTTTTTTGAATTATGCTACGTTCCCCAACAGGCCACCACCTGTTCACGAGGGTGGGGGGAGCGCCCCCCCTCTCTGGGCGCGCCCCTTGCCTCGTGGCCCCCCCGATGCCCATCTTCTCCTATATGAGGTGTTTTGACCTAGAAAAAATCATAAGGAGGCTTTTGGGACCAGACGCCGCCGTCTCGAGGCGGAACCTTGGCGGAAACCAATCTAGGGCTCCGGCAGAGCCGTTCTGCCAGGGATACTTCCCTCCGGGAGGGGGAAATCGTCACAGCCTTCATCACCAACAACTCTCCCATCTTGGGGAGGGTTATCTTCATCAACATCTTCACCAGCACCATCTCCTCTCGAACCCTAGTTCATCTCTTGTATCCAATCTTTGTACCCAAACCTCAGATTGGTACCTGTGGGTTGCTAGTAGTGTTGATTACTCCTTGTAGTTGATACTTGTTGGTTTACTTGGTGGAAGATCATATGTTCAGATCCATTATGCATATTAATACCCCTCTGATCATGAACAATATTATGTCTTGTGAGTAGTTACTTTTGTTCCTGAGGACATGGGAGAAGTCTTGCTATAAGTAGTCATGTGAATTTGGTATTCGTTCGATATTTTGATGAGATGTATGTTGTCGCTCCTCTAGTGGTGTCATGTGAACGTCGACTACATGACACTTCACCATTATTTGGGCCTAGAGGAAGGAATTGGGAAGTAATAAGTAGATGATGGGTTGCTAGAGTGACAGAAGCTTAAACCCTAGTTTATGCGTTGCTTCGTAAGGGGCTGATTTGGATCTATATGTTTCATGCTATGGTTAGGTTTACCTTAATACTTATTTTGTAGTTGCGGATGCTTGCATTAGAGGTTAATCATAAATGGGAGGCTTGTCCAAGTAAGGACAGCACCCAAGCACCGGCCCATCCACATACCAAATTATCAAAGTATCGTGATGAAAACTAGCTTGACGACAATTCCCATGTGTCCTCGGGAGCGCTTTCCTCCATATAAGAGTTTGTCCAGGCTTGTCCTTTGCTACAAAAAGGATTGGGCCACCTTGCTGCACCTTATTTACTTTTACCTTTTGTTACTTGCTACTAATTACTTTATCACAAAACTATCTGTTACCTATAATTTCAGTGCTTGCAGAAAATACCTTACTGAAAACTGCCAATCATTTCCTTCCGCTCCTCGCTGGGTTCGACACTCTTACTTATCGAAAGGACCATGATAGATCCCCTACACTTGTGGGTCATCAAGACTCTTTTCTGGCGCCGTTGCCGGAGAGTGAAGCGCCTTTGGTAAGGAAAATTTTATATAGTGTGCTGAAATTTACTGTCACTTGTTACTATGGCTCATCATCCTTTGAGGGGCTTGTTCGGGGTATCTTCACCCCAACCAAAAGAGCAAAGAGTTTCTCCTCAACCTACTGCACCTACTGAAAATGTTTGCTTTGAAATTCCTTCGGGTATGATAGAGAAACTCCTAGATAATCCTTTTATAGGAGACGGAACACTGCATCCCGATTTGCATCTAATCTATATGGATGAAGTTTGTGGATTATTTAAGCTTGCAGGTATGCCCGAGGATGTTATCAAGAAGAAGGTCTTCCATTTATCTTTGAAGGGAGATGCATTGACATGGTTTAGGCTATGTGATGATATTGGATCATGGAACTATAATCGTCTGAAGTTGGAATTTCATCAGAAGTTCTACCCTATGCACCAGGTTCATCGTGATCGTAATTATATTTATAATTTTTGGCCTCGCGAAGGAGAAAGCATCGCTCAAGCTTGGGGGAGGCTTAAGTCAATGTTATATTCATGCCCTAATCATGAGCTCTCAAGATAACTGATCATTCAAAAATTTTATGCTCGGCTTTCTCTCAATAATCGCTCCATGCTCGATACTTCTTGTTCTGGTTCTTTTATGATGAAGACTTTTGAATTCAAAAGGGATTTATTGGAAAGAATTAAACGCAACTCTGGAGATTGGGATCTCGACGAAGGTAAGGAGTCAGGTATGACCCCTAAGTTTGATTGTGTTAAAGCTTTTATGGATACCGATGTTTTCTGTGAGTTTAGCACTAAATATTGACTTGACTCTAAGATAGTAGCTTCCTTCTGTGAATCATTTGCTACTCATGTTGATCTTCCCAAGGAGAAGTGCTTTAAATACCATCCTCCCATTGAAGTAAAAGTAGTTGAACCTGTTAAAGTTAAAGAAAATACTATCACTTATAATGTTGATCTTGTTGTTCCTACTGCTTATATTGAGAAACCACCTTTCCCTGTTAGAATAAAAGATCATGCTAAAGCTTCAAATGTGGTTCGTAAGAGTAGTACTAGAACACCTACACCCTCTGAGCAAATTAAAGTTGAAACTAGTGTTGCTATGGTTAAAGCTCTCTTGGTTGAAAATTTAGATGGACATTGAAAGCACATTTGCTCCCTGGGTGGTTTTGGTAATTAATGACAACATACTTTGTGGTTGGACTAATGCTTTTATCAAGTATGTTTCAGGAAATTCAATCACCTTGGCATGGCAAAAGGACTAAAGAAGTGGACCCCTCAAAATGCTAAGGCAAGCATTGGCAAAAGCTCAAGACTCCATTTTTGGTTTAGTGATCCAAGATCACATTGAGTCCATAGGAAAAGCCAATACTATTAAAAGGGGATGAGGTTATGTTGATGATCTGGTTGCTCAAGTGCTTAGTGATATATCTCCTTAAACTATCAGCAACTTTCACTACAATATACACTCATAAGTAATCTCGGTCCCACCGATTATCCAAATTCAGTCACACCGAGATGAACCACCTCAGCCATATGCCAAACCCTAGCAAAATCGGATTTTCCGATTCTGAAATCGGTTTCACCGAAACATGAGTTGCCAAGCTTCTGTAACCTTCTGTCATCAAATCGGTGTCACCGAGATGATGAAGTCGGTCCCACCGAAACTGGCTTGCTCTTGTCTTTGCACGAATCGGACTAACCGAGATGGTATTTTCGGTCCCACCGAAAACCCCAACGTTCACATTATTTGAACTTTTGGTCTCACCGAGTTGTCCACTTCGGTCCCACCGAGATTGCTCAAATATGTGTGTAACGGTTGGATTTTGTGTGGAGGCTATATATACCCCTCCACCCCCTCTTCATTCGTGGAGAGAGCCATCAGAAAGAACTACCACTCCTACCTTACATTTCTGAGAAGAGAACTACCTACCCTTGTGTTGAGATCAAGTTGCTCCACTCCCACCATATGAAACTTGATCTCTAGCCTTCCCAAGTTGCTTTCCACTCAATCCTTTCTTCCACCACAGCCAAATCAGTGAGGAGAGTTGAGTGTTGGGGAGATTATCATTTGAAGCACAAGAGCAAGGAGTTCATCATCATCTACAACACCTATTACCTTTTGGAGGGTGGTGCCTCCTAGATTGGTTAGGTGTCGCTTGGGAGCCTCCGTCATCGAGATGTGGAGTTGAACCAAGAAGTTTGTAAGGGCAAGGAGATCGCCTACTTCGTGAAGATCTACCCCGAGTAAGGCTAGCCCTCCGTGGGCGTAGGCCATGATGGAATAGACAAGGTTGCTTCTTCGTGGACCCTTCGTGGGTGGAGCCCTCCGTGGACTCGCGCAGCCGTTACCCTCCGTGGGTTGAAGTCTCCATCAACGTGGATGTACGATAGCACCACCTATCGGAACCACGGGAAAAATCATTGCGTCTCCAAATTGCGTTTGATCTTCTCCACTTCTCTTTACTACTTATGCAATTTACTTTCCGCTGCCCATACTCTAGAATTGCATGTGTAGTGTGCTACTTGACTTGTGTGTTATGCAAAATCTGCCAAAATCTGTCCTTGATAAAAGACAGAATTTTTATCTTGTCGAGTAGTCTATTCCCCCCCCTCTAGACACTCTCACCTTCTTCGATCCCTCAATTGGTATCAGAGCTTTGGTCTCCATTGCTTTGGTTTACACACCATTGGAGGAAGATGGACGTGTCTACGCTTGGGAGTATTAGCCATAGAGTGCCTATTCTTAATGGAGGGTCCTATAACTCGTGGAGGGTTGAAATGCTTAGTATCTTTAAGATGTACAATTTGTGCAAATATGTTGAGACCCCCTATGTGCCTCCATTTGACCCCTTGCACCCTACCATGGATGAAGAGCTTGATTTGCTTCGTAACCTTAGGACTGTAAATCTTATCATTAGAGGGTTACCCGATAACTTGCTTAAGCTCGTTACAAATTTCGAGTGCGCCTATGCTATGTGGAAGTTCTTGGAAGAACTTTATCCGGACTACTCTTTGAGAGGTCTTGATGAAATTCTACACAAGACTATTGAATTTGATAAGATGCGCCCCAATGATCCCAACTTTGATAAATGCTTCTTTGAGCTTCGTGATCTTATGAAAAAGAAGGGTGATCCCGGTCTTATCAATGTTTTAATTAGAAATGCTCTTGTATTGCATTCCGAAGATTATTGTCACATTGACAAAACTAATGCAAGTAGTTATCAAATTGACCTAGGTGTTGATGATGAACAATCTATGGGTCAATATGATGATGAGCATGAGCATGATGATGATTACTCCGATTCGGACACCGAGCTAGACAAGATCATGAAGAGTCTCAATCTTATGGCAAATCTGAGAGACTACATGTCCGGCAGAAAAGAGTGGATTCTTGATAGTGGATGCACCAACCACATGACCGGAGACAAAGACATGTTTCGAGAGCTTGCAAAGAACGATGGTCCACGCAAGTATGTGACTTTTGGAGACAACTCCAAGGGTAAGGTACTTGGCCTTGGTAAGGTGGCCATATCTCATGATAGCTCTATTCAAAATGTCATGCTTGTAGAATCTCTTGGATACAATTTACTTTCCGTGTCTAGATTAGCTGACTTTGGATTCAATGTGCTATTCACCGAAGTAGATTGCCAAGTCTTTCGTCGTTACAATCATAACATGGTGTTTACCGGTATCCGTAGAGGTGATCTATATATTGTTGATTTCACTAAGAAAGCCCAACCTAGAGCTTGCTTCATTGCTAAATCCTCTAAAGGTTGGTTATGGCATAGAAGGCTTGGACATGTTGGTATGCGTAATCTAGACAAGCTGATCAAAGGTGATCATATTCTTGGCGTTAAAGATGTTTTCTTTGACAAAGATAGACTTTGTAGTGCTTGTCAAGCAGGAAAACAAGTAGGTGGAAGTCATCCCGTGAAGAACATCATGACCACAAGGAGACCGCTTGAGCTTCTTCATATGGATCTCTTCGGTCCCAATGCTTACAAAAGCCTTGGTGGTAACTCCTTTGGTCTAGTTATAGTTGATGATTATTCCAGATTTACGTGGGTATTTTTTCTTGATGACAAATCGCAGGTTCAGAGAATCTTCAAAACCTTTGCCAAAAAGGCCCAAAATCAATTTGAGGTGAAGATCAAGAAAGTTCGGAGTGACAATGGAACGGAGTTCAAGAACGCCAATGTAGACTCTTTTCTCGATGAGGAAGGGATTCTACATGAGTTCTCGGCTACGTACACTCCTCAACAAAATGGAGTTGTTGAGAGGAAGAACCGAACGCTCATAGAGATGGCGAGAACGATGCTTGATGAATACAAGACACCGAAGCATTTTTGGGGAGAAGCGGTCGAGACAGCTTGTCATGCTATCAACAGGCTTTATCTTCATAAGCTCCTCGGCAAGACATCATACGAGCTCCTCACCGGTAACAAACCCCAAGTGGGATACTTTCGTGTCTTTGGTTCAAAATGCTATATCCTTGATAAGCATCGTCGATCTAAATTTGCTCCTAAATCTCATGAAGGCTTTCTCCTTGGTTATGGATCAAACTCTCACACCTACCGTGTCTACAATAATTTCACCCGAAAGGTTGAAGAGACGGTAGACGTGAAGTTTGATGAATCTAATGGCTCGCAAGTAGAGCAAATGCCTATTGATGTAGGAGACAAGGACCCATCGGAAGCTATCCAAGATTTATCTATTGGAAAGATCCGTCCCATGGAAGTGAAAGAGAGTACCTCATCTACATATGTGGAGCCCCCTACCTCACGACGAGATGAACCTCAAGGCAACATGGAGGCCTCCACAAGTGGAACTCACCAAGATGAGGAAGTGCAACAAGAAGATCCACCACAACCTCCTTCTCCACCGCCTCAAGACAACACCAACAACAATGAAGAAGAAGAAGAGGAAGATGAAGATGATGAGGAAGCTCAGCCACAACCTCAACAAAAGCTATCCCGAGTCCGAGCAAGAGTCAAGAAAAATCATCCCGTGGAACAAATGATGAACGACAACAACTCCGGGAGAATTACTCGCTCTAAAACTCGCTTAGCTAACTTTTGTGAGCATTACTCATTTATCTCCAGTATTGAACCTATGAAGGTAGAAGAAGCACTTGAAGACCCGGATTGGGTGAACGCTATGCACGAAGAACTACACAACTTCGAGAGGAACAAGGTATGGACTTTGGTAGAGAAGCCCAAGGATGATCAAAACATCATTGGAACCAAATGGGTATTTCGGAACAAGCAAGATGAAGATGGACAAGTCATCCGCAACAAGGCTCGTCTCGTAGCTCAAGGTTACACACAAGTCGAAGGTATGGACTATGGTGAGACCTATGCCCCCGTTGCTAGACTTGAGTCCATTCGCATTCTTCTTGCTTATGCCAATCACCATGATATTACTCTCTATCAAATGGATATCAAAAGTGCTTTCCTAAATGGCGAAATTGAGGAGGAAGTATTTGTGAAACAACCTCCCGGATTTGTGAATCCCAAAAAGCCTAATCATGTTTACAAGTTGCACAAAGCTCTTTATGGTCTTAAACAAGCTCCTAGAGCTTGGTACAAATGCTTGACTAGCTTTCTTCTTGAAAAAGGCTTTGAGATTGGAAAGATAGACTCAACGCTGTTCACGAAAAGGGTTAATGGTGAACTATTTGTGTGCCAAATATATGTTGATGATATTATCTTTGGTTCAACTAACCCTCATTTTAGCAAGAAGTTTGGACAGCTCATGTCGGAGAAGTATGAGATGTCCATGATGAGTGAACTCAAATTCTTCCTTGGGTTGCAAATCAAGCAATCTAAGGAGGGTACCTTTGTCTCACAAACTAAGTACACCAAGGATCTCTTCAAGAAGTTCAACATGCAAGAAAGCAAAGGTATGAGTACCCCCATGCCTACTAGTGGACATAATGACTTGACAAAAGATGGAGAACCCGTTGATCAAAGGGTTTACCGATCTATGATTGGTTCTCTACTATATCTTTGTGCTTCTCGTCCTGACATAATGTTGAGTGTATGCATGTGTGCGCGATATCAAGCAGCCCCTAAAGAATGTCATCTTAAAGCTGTTAAAAGGATAGTGAGATATTTGATACACACACCAAACTTTGGCATTTGGTATCCCAAGAGGGCCTCTTTCGACCTTGTTGGCTATTCCGACTCGGACTATGCCGGTGACAAGGTTGATAGAAAGTCAACTTCGGGTACGTGTCAATTCCTTGGTCGATCCCTTGTATCTTGGTCCTCCAAGAAACAAAATTCGGTATCATTATCCACTGCCGAAGCGGAATATATTGCTGCTGGTTCGTGTTGTGCTCAATTGCTATGGATGACACAAACGCTTAAGGATTATGGGATACATGTGAGACATGTTCCCTTGCTTTGTGACAATGAGAGTGCGATTAAAATTGGACACAATCCAGTGCAACACTCTCGAACGAAGCATATTGAAGTTCGTCACCATTTTATTCGTGATCATATTGCCAAGGGTGACATCAATCTTAAGCATGTTCGTACTGACAAACAACTTGCTGATATCTTTACAAAACCTCTTGATGAGAAGGTGTTTTGTCGCTTGAGGAGTGAGTTGAACATCATTGATGCTTCAAACTTGGAGTGAGAACTCCATTGATGCATGCAAGGCATGAGCCCTCTTGACTAATCCTTGATATTTCTCTTATGATGGTGATCATATGTCTTGGACACATTTGCCCCCTTGTATTGCATCTAACTCCTTGCAGGTACTTGGATGATCTACATTCCACAAGATTACCACACACTCAAATCATGAGTAATCTTGTCATTGACCAAGTATCTAGCCCTTTGGGATGTTGAGTTCAAGGAACAAAATTCCACCTATCCTTTTTGACATCTTATACATCTAGTATTTCATTCTTGTCATCTTGGATATCCTTGAGTATTTCCTTGCTTGCCTAACCCATGTAGGAAGATGAATTACACAAGTAGAAATGGCGCTCCAACTTCACATTCAATGAGCACCTACATCAAGTTTACCTACATGAGCAAAGCAACAACAAGCCCAAGGTATGTTCTTCACATCTTTAAGGAGCTTTGCTCAAAGTCATGAGTACAAGCAGCTTCATAAGATGTGATCACATCAAATGCTTAATCAAAAATGGCAACCCCATTTTGAGCTTAAATGATGAGTATGACCTATGATCAAATGTCCTCATTTGACTCCTAAGTCAATATACTCAAACATAGGTGACCTTGTCGCCAACCTTTATCTAGATGAAGTACATATGTTTTGAGTCTTTCTATTTTCTCTTATGTTCTCTCATTGAGTTTTCATTTCAAAAAAAAAAAAACTTCATCTAGGAATCTTTTTCATTTCTATTCTTATGTCTTTGTGAATATCCTTCAGGCTCTGATCAATTCATTGAAAATCTTTCACAAATTCATTGCAAATCCTTTGAACCATTCCTCGCAAAGTGAGCTGAATTATTTCTGTATTTCCTTGGAATTAAATTCGGCGTCACCGATTTAAAAATTTCGGTCTAACCGAAAAGGATCTACCCTAAGTCCCTGACTTTCGGACCCACCGATCCATCTTAATTCAGTGTCACCGATTTATTTCCTCCAGGATATCATCTTCTGCAGCTCCACTCAATGATTCTCTATGCATGTTCCTATTTGCCCTGTTGTGATTCTTAAGGATCCCACTTCTTTCTTTCCATCTTCCCTGACCTTCCTAGTTTGCTGTCCTTTTCGGCACTTGATGTCAAAGGGGGAGAAGACTTAGGGGGAGAAGAGAAGATTTAGGGGGAGAAGAAGAGCAATCTTACCTTAAGGGGGAGAGAATCACATCAAAGCTTTACCGTGTTTTACATTGGACATCACAATTGGCGTCATTCTCTTTTGGCATCATTCTTTTGATTTTGCTCTTTCCATCAAACCCCTTGATCTGAGAGAACTCAAAGGGAGAGGAATCTTCACAATTGATATCTTATGGAAAGCAAAATCTCTCAGAGTTCATTGAAAATCTTTTAGTTTCGGAGACATGTTTGCTGATTCAAGCTTGTGCTCAATATGAGACACTCTTTATACATGTCATCCCTGGCTTGGTACTCTTGATGTTCTTGCAGTTGGTTGAAGAAATACTCTTGTGTTATCTAACCTTGTTTTCCCAAGTTTATCTCTTCAGGTACAATGCCAAGGAACCTCAAGGTAAGTATATGCACTTTGCAGAATGTGCATGATGGTGACTTGCTTGTGAATACTTGTTTGCAAGAAATCACCATGCACATATGCATTATCACTCACTTATTTTCATCTGCTCTGATGCATATAGCCAAGCTGCATGTAGCACATCTTGCTTATCTCTCTTGTGTGCTTGTGGTAGTCCAAAACCATAATTTATGAAAATCTTGCACACTTGTAGGGGGAGCCTGTGTACTACATGTTTGTCAAAGCTTTCGTGATAATTCTGTCTTTCTTTCAATAAGCTTTGATGTCTTGTTTAGTGTGTTGCCATCAATTACCAAAAAGGGGGAGATTGAAAGCACATTTGCTCCCTGGATGGTTTTGGTAATTAATGACAACATACTTTGTGGTTGGACTAATGCTTTTATCAAGTATGTTTCAGGAAAGTCAATCACATTGGCATGGCAAGGACTAATGAAGTGGACCCCTCAAAATGCTAAGGCAAGCATTGGCAAAAGCTCAAGACTCCATTTTTGGTTTAGTGATCCAAGATCACATTGAGTCCATAGGAAAAGCCAATACTATTAAAAGGGGATGAGGTTATGATGATGATCTGGTTGCTCAAGTGCTTAGTGATACATCTCCTAAACTATCAGCAACTTTCACTGCCATATACACTCATAAGTAATCTCGGTCCCACCGATATTCCAAACTCAGTCACACCGAGATGAACCACCTCAGCCATAAGCCAAACCCTAGTAAACTCGGATTTTCCGATTCTGAACTCGGTCTCACCGAAACATGAGTTGCCAAGCTTCTGTAACCTTCTGTCATCAAATCGGTGTCACCGAGATGATGAAGTCGGTCCCACCGAAACTGGCATGCTCTTGTCATTGCACGAATCGGACTAACCGAGATTGTATATTCGGTCCCACCGAAAACCCCAACGTTCACATTATTTGAACTTTCGGTCTCACCGAGTTGTCCACTTCGGTCCCACCGAGATTGCTCAAATGTGTGTAACGGTTGGATTTTGTGTGGAGGCTATTTATACCCCTCCACCCCCTCTTCATTCGTGGAGATAGCCATCAGAAAGAACTACCACTCCTACCTTACATTTCTGAGAAGAGAACTACCTACCCTTGTGTTGAGATCAAGTTGCTCCACTCCCACCATATGAAGCTTGATCTCTAACCTTCCCAAGTTGCTTTCCACTCAATCCTTTCTTCCACCACAGCCAAATCGGTGAGGAGAGTTGAGTGTTGGGGAGATTATCATTTGAAGCACAAGAGCAAGGAGTTCATCATCATCTACAACATCTATTACCTTTTGGAGGGTGGTGCCTCCTAGATTGGTTAGGTGTCGCTTGGGAGCCTCCGTCATCGAGATGTGGAGTTGAACCAAGAAGTTTGTAAGGGCAAGGAGATCGCCTACTTCGTGAAGATCTACCCCGAGTAAGGCTAGCCCTCCGTGGGCGTAGGCCATGATGGAATAGACAAGGTTGCTTCTTCGTGGACCCTTCGTGGGTGGAGCCCTCCGTGGACTCGCGCAGCCGTTACCCTCCGTGGGTTGAAGTCTCCATCAACGTGGATGTACGATAGCACCACCTATCGGAACCACGGGAAAAATCATTGCGTCTCCAAATTGCGTTTGATCTTCTCCACTTCTCTTTACTACTTATGCAATTTACTTTCCGCTGCCCATACTCTAGAATTGCATGTGTAGTGTGCTACTTGACTTGTGTGTTATGCAAAATCTGCCAAAATCTGTCCTTGATAAAAGACAGAATTTTTATCTTGTTGAGTAGTCTATTCCCCCCCCTCTAGACACTCTCACCTTCTTCGATCCCTCAGACATGTTATTTACCTCCAAGAGGAAGCTGCTAGAATGGCCAAACCCGATGCTAGGAATAAACATAGACCTGTTGTAGGCTTGCCTGTTATCTCTGTTAAAATGGGAGATCATTGCTATCATGGTTTATGTGACGTAGGTGCTAGTGCAAGTAGAATCCCTCATTCCCTATATCAAGAAATTATGCATGATATTGCACCTGTTAAGTTTGAAGGGATTGATGTTACTATCAAGCTTGCTAATATAGACACTATTTCACCAGTTGGGATTGTTAGAGATGTTGAAGTCTTGTGTGGGAAAGTTAAATACCCTGCTGATTTTCTTATTCTTAGTTCGCCACAAGATGATTTCTGTCCCATTATACTTGGCAGACCTTTCTTGAATACTGTTAATGCTAAGGTAGACTGCGTGAAAGATATTGTTACTGTTGGTTTAGGGGATATGTCTCATGATTTTAACTTTGCTAAATTTCGTAGACGACCCCTTGATAAAGAATTACCTAGTAAGGATGAAATTATTGGTCTTGCTTCTATTGCTGTGCCTCCTAATGATCCTTTAGAACAGTATCTGCTAGATCATGAAAATGATATGTATATGAATGAGAGAGGGGATATAGATGAAATAATCTTTAAGTAGGGACCCGTATTGAATAAAAAACTTGCCGGTTGAAATCCTCGGGGATCCTCCTCCACCCAAGGGTGATCCCGTGTTTGAACTTAAACCTTTACCTGATAATCTTAAGTATGTTTATCTTGATGAAAAGAAGACATATCCTGTTATTATTAGTGCTAACCTTTCAGAGCAGGAAGAAGAAAAAATATTGAAAACTATGAAGAAGCACCGTTGATACGTCTCCAATGTATCTACTTTTCCAAACACTTTTGCCCTTGTTTTGGACTCTAACTTGCATGATTTGAATGGAACTAACCCGGACTGACGCTGTTTTCAGCAGAACTGTCATGGTGTTGTTTTTGTGCAGAAATAAAAAGTTCTCGGAATCGCGTGAAAATCAACGGAGAATTATTTCAGAAAATATAAAAAATATCTACAAGAAGATCTGCACCGGGGGGCCCACACCCTGTCCTCGAGTCTGGTGGTGCGCCCCCGTTCCCAGGGCGCGCACCCTGCCTCGAGGCCCCCCCGATGCCCCACCGACGTATAACCAGGTCCTATATATTCCGTTTCATGGGGAAAAAAATCAGGGAGGAAGAATTATCGCGTTTTACGAGACGGAGCCGCCGCCAAGCCCTAATCTCCCTCGGGAGGGCTGATCTGGAGTCCGTTCGGGGCTCCGGAGAGTGGAGATCGTCGCCATCGTCATCATCAACCTTCCTCCATCACCAATTCCATGATGCTCACCGCCGTGTGTGAGTAATTCCATCGTAGGCTTGCTGGACGGCGATGGGTTGGATGGGATCTATCATGTAATCGAGTTAGTTTTGTTAGGGTTTGATCCCTAGTATCCACTATGTTTTGAGATTGATGTTGCTATGACTTTGCTATGCTTAATGCTTGTCACTAGGGCCCGAGTGCCATGATTTCAGATCTGAACCTATTATGTTTCCATGAATATATGTGTGTTCTTGATCCTATCTTGCAAGTCTATAGTCACCTATTATGTGTTATGATCCGGCAACCCCGAAGTGACAATAATCGGGACCACTCCCGGTGATGACCATAGTTTGAGGAGTTCATGTATTCACTATGTGTTAATGCTTTGGTCCGGTACTCTATTAAAAGGAGGCCTTAATATCCCTTAGTTTCCAATAGGACCCCGCTGCCACGGGAGGGTAGGACAAAAGATGTCATGCAAGTTCTTTTCCATAAGCACGTATGACTATATTCGGAATACATGCCTACATTGCATTGATGAACTGGAGCTAGTTCTGTGTCACCCTAGGTTATAACTTCTACATGATGAATTGCATCCAACGTAATTTCCCATCACCGATCCAATGCCTACGAGCTTTACATATATTGCTTATCGCTTATTTACTTTTCCGTTGCTATTATCGCAAAAACTACAAAAACACTATCTTTACTTTTATTGCTGCTACCACTACTATCATATTACTGTGCTACTAAACTATCTTGCTGCATATACTAAGTTTCTAGGTGTGGTTGAATTGACAACTCAACTGCTAATACTTAAGAGTATTCTTTGGCTCCCCTTGTGTCGAATCAACAAATTTGGGTTTAATACTTTACCCTCAAAAACTGTTGCGATCCCCTACACTTGTGGGTTATCAACCATGCTGCTATTGGGTATACTTTGGATGATCTTAAGGGCATAAGTCCCACTTTATGCCAATACAAGATAAAATTGGAAGAAAACGCTAAACCAGTTATTGATCATCAACGACGGTTAAATCCTAAGATGAAAGAAGTGGTAAGGAAGGAAATACTAAAGCTTCTAGAGGCAGGTATTATCTATCCCGTTTCTGGTAGCCAGTGGGTAAGTCCCGTCCATTGTGTCCCTAAGAAGTGAGGTATGACTGTTGTTCCTAATGATAAAGATGAATTGATCCCACAAAGAATTGTTACAGGTTATAGGATGGTAATTGATTTCCGCAAATTAAATAAAGCTACTAAGAAAGATCATTACCCTTTGCCTTTTATTGATCAAATGCTAGAAAGGTTATCCAAACATACTCATTTTTGCTTTCTAGATGGTTATTCTGGTTTCTCTCAAATACCTGTGTCAAAAGGGGATCAAGAAAAGACCACGTTTACTTGTCCTTTCGGTACCTTTTCTTATAGACGTATGCCTTTTGGTTTATGTAATGCACCTGCTACCTTTCAAAGATGCATGATGACTATATTCTCTGATTTTTGTGAAAATATTGTTGAGGTTTTCATGGATGATTTCTCTGTTTATGGAACTTCTTTTGATGATTGCTTGAGCAACCTTGATCGAGTTTTGCAGAGATGTGAAGACACTAATCTTGTCTTGAATTGGGAGAAGTGCCACTTTATGGTAAATGAAGGCATTGTCTTGGGACATAAAATTTCTGAAAGAGGTATTGAAGATGACAAGGCTAAAGTTGATGCTATTGAAAAGATGCCGTGCCCCAAGGACATCAAAGGTATACGAAGTTTCCTTGGTCATGTCGGGTTTTATAGGAGGTTCATTAAGGACTTTTCCAAAATCTCCAGGCCTCTGACTAATCTCTTACAAAAAGATATTCCTTTTGTCTTTGATGATGATTGTTTAGAAGCATTTGAAATACTTAAGAAAGCATTGATCTCTGCACCTATTGTCCAACCTCCTGACTGGAATTTACCCTTTGAGATTATGTGCGATGCTAGTGATTATGCTGTAGGTGCTGTTCTAGGACAAAGAGTTGATAAGAAGTTAAATGTTATCCAATACGCTAGTAAAACTCTAGACAGTGCCCGGAGAAATTATGCTACTACCGAGAAAGAATTTTTAGCAGTTGTATTAGCTTGTGATAAGTTGAGACCTTATATTGTTGATTCTAAAGTAACTATTCACACTGATCATGCTGCTATCAAATACCTTATGGAAAAGAAAGATGCTAAACATAGACTTATTAGATGGGTTCTCTTGCTACAAGAATTTGACTTGCATATTATTGATAGAAAGGGAGCTGAGAACCCCGTTGCAGATAACTTGTCTAGGCTAGAGAATATACTTGATGACCCACAACCTATTGATGATAGCTTTCCTGATGAACAATTAGATGTCATAAATACTTCTTGTACTGTTCCATGGTATGCTGATTATGCTAATTACATGGTTGCTAAGTTTATACCTCCTAGTTTCACGTACCAGCAAAAGAAAAAGTTCTTCTATGATTTCAGACATTACTTCTGGGATGACCCACATCTTTATAAAGAAGGAGTAGATGGTATTATTAGATGTTATGTACCTGAGCATGAACAGGAACAGATCCTACGCAAGTGCCACTCCGAATCTTATGGAGGACACCATGCTGGAGATAGAACTGCACATAAGGTATTGCAATCTGGTTTTCATTGTCCTACTCTCTTCAAGGATGCCCGTAAGTTTGTCTTATCTTGTGATGAATGTCAAAGAATTGGTAATATCAGCAGACGTCAAGAAATGCCTATGAATTATTCACTTGTTATTGAATCATTTGACGTTTGGGGCTTTGACTATATGGGACCGTTTCCTTCCTCTAATGGGTATACACATATTTTAGTTGTTGTTTATTACTTTACTAAGTGGGTAGAAGCTATTCCAACTAGTAGTGCTGATCACAACACCTCTATTAAGATTCTTAAAGAAGTTATTTTCCCGAGGTTTGGAGTCCCTAGATACCTAATGACTGATGGTGGTTCACACTTTATTCATGGTGCTTTTCGTAAAATGCTTGCTAAGTATGACATTAATCATAGGATTGCGTCCCCTTATCACCCTCAGACAAGTGGTCAAGTATAATTAAGTAATAGAGAGATGAAATTAATTTTGCAGAAGACAGTTAATAGGTCTAGAAAGAATTGGTCCAAGAAACTTGATGATGCATTATGGGCCTATAGAACTGCATACAAAAATCCTATGGGTATGTCTCCATATAAGATGGTTTATGGAAAAGCATGTCACTTACCTCTTGAGCTAGAACATAAGGCATATTGGGCTATTAAAGAGCTCAATTATGATTTCAAACTTGCCGGTGAGAAGAGGTTATTTGACATTAGCTCTCTTGATGAATGGAGAACACAGGCCTATGAGAATGCCAAGCTGTTTAAAGAAAAAGTTAAAAGATGGCATGACAAAAGGATACAAAAGCGTGAGTTTAACGTAGGTGATTATGTCTTGCTATACAACTCTCTTTTAAGATTTTTTGCAGGAAACCTTCTCTTTAAATGGGAAGGACCTTATGTTATCAAGGAGGTTGATCGTTCCGGTGCCATAAAAATAAACAACTTCGAAGGCACAAATCCGAAGGTGGTGAACGGTCAAATAATCAAACATTATATCTCACGTAACCCTATAAATGTTGAAACCAATGTTATTGAAACCGTAACCACGGAGGAATACATAAGGGGCACTTTCCAAAATGATGCACACTCCGAAAAGGAAGAGGTATGTGGTACGGTAAGTAAACCGACTCCAAAACAGTTCTAAAGGCAATTTTTCACCGTTTTGGAATATTTAGAAAAATAGAAAAATAAGTGGAAGTCCGAAAGAGACACGAGGCGTCCACGAGGGTGGAGGGCGCGCCCTCTTCCCCTGGGCGCGCCCCCTTGCCTCGTGGGCACCTCGTGTGCATCTTGGACTCTGATTTCTTGTATGTTACTCCTTTTGGTCAGTAAAAAATCATTATATATACCCCCGAAGGTTTTGACCTCTGTATCACGCAAAAATCCTCTGTTTTCGTTTCGAGCTGTTGTTTTGGACAAATCTAGATTATCATGGCATCTTCCAACACCCCCAAGGACAAGTTCTTCGAGAAGGTCATCAACCCCTACCTTGCGGAGGTGCTGCATCATCCACAAACCATGGAGTTGCATGAGGGGGTGCTGCACATCCGCGATGTTGAGGGGCCGAGGAGGACCGGAAGAGTGGAGACAAGACTAGAAGCAATGGAGCAGCAAGTTTTCAAGTGCCAAGGTATGGTGGAACGAGGACTCAACGCCAACCACATGATGATCACGGAGCTCGCCAACAACCTCAAGCTAGACTCAAGGATCTTTGGGGAAGCCATCTCCAATCTTCAAGAGAAAATCGAACACCTCCAAGCCCAGATCTATGACCTGCAAAACTAAAACTATGAGTGTGAATATAGATTCAAGAAGATGAGTTTGGCTGCAGATTTGAGCATCCCGGAGACTCGATCATACTTCTACGATGGTGAGCCTATGCCTTGGAAGATGGACAACAAGCCTACATCATCAACAACTCCATCATCACCACCTCCAAAGAAGGGTACATAATCATATGGGTATGGGCACTCCCCTTGGCAACTGCCAAGCTTGGGGGAGTTGCCCCGGTATCGTATCACCATCACACTCCTATCTTTACCGTTTTTTAGTTTGATCCTTTTGGAAGTATCTTGATCTAGTAGAATAAAGTAAGCATGATCTAGTTGTGAGCTTTTGCTTTATGATCTTCATCTTTGAATCGCGTCCATGAGTTATATAATAAAGATTAGTGTTGAGTCAAGGGCTTGATTTCCTCACTTTGGTCATGATAGAATAAAAGAAAACATAAAAGTATGAAGGAGATCATATTGATCTTATGGGAAGTAATGACTTCACATATAAAGAGTATGATGAATAAAGGTTGTTGAGAGTTGACAAACATAGTTTTGATCATAGTTGCAATTAATAGGAAGTAAAAAAGAAAGAGAGGTTTCACATGCAAATATACTATCCTGGACATCTTTTATGATTGTGAGCACTCATTAAAATATGACATGCTAAAGAGTTGATGTTGGACAAGGAAGACAACATAATGGGTTATGTTTTCTTATATCTAAAATAAAGTATTTTTTTGAACTATTAAAATAAAGTATATTGTCATGGATCATCCAACATGTTGAGCTTGCCTTTCCCCCTCATGCAAGCCAAAACTGCTCGCACCAAGTAGAGATACTACTTGTGCTTCCATACATCCTTAAACCTAGTTTTGCCATGAGAGTCCACCATACCTACCTATGGATTGAGTAAGATCCTCCAAGTAAGTTGTCATGTTGCAAACTCGCTAAAATATGTATGATTTATTAGTGTGGAGGAAATAAGCTTTATACGATCTTGTGATATGGAAGTAATAAAAGCGACGGACTGCATAATAAAGGTCCTTATCACAAGTGGCAATATAAAGTGACGTTCTTTTCCGCTAAGACTTTCTGCATCCAACCATAAAAGCACATGACAACCTCTGCTTCCCTCTGCGAAGGGACTATCTTTTATCTCTTCCTTATAAGAGTCAAGGTGAAAATCACCTTTCCCTTTACATTTTATCCTTTGGCAAGCACACTGTGTTGGAAAGATCCTGACATATATACCCACTTGGAGGTAAGTTATCATGGTCTATTACTGTTGACATTACCCTTGAGGTAAAAGGTTGGGAGGCAATACCATAAGCCCCTATCTTTCTCTGTGTCTGATTAAAACTCCATAACCATAAGTATTGCGTGAGTGTGAGCAATTGTGAAAGACTATATGATAGTTGAGTATGTAGGCTTGCTGAAAAGCTCTTATGTTGACTCTTTTGGATGTTATAATAAATTGCAATTGCTTCAATGACTGAGATCATAGTTTGTTCGTTTTCAATGAAGTTTATGATTCATACTTGACATTGCGAATGAATTGTTACTTTAGCATAAGAATCATATGACAATATATATGTGTTTCTGTTATAAGAATGATCATGATGCCCTCATGTCCATATTTTATTTTTAACGACACCTCTATCTCTAAACATGTGGACATATTTTTCGATATCGGCTTTCGATTGAGGACAAGCGAGGTCTAAGCTTGGGGGAGTTGATACGTCCATTTTGCATCATGCTTTTATGTTGATATTTATTGCATTATGGGCTGTTATTACACGTTATGTCACAATACTTATGCCTTTTCTCTCTTATTTTACAAGGTTTACATGAAGAGGGAGAATGCCGGCAGCTGGAATTCTAGGCTGGAAAAGAAGCAAACTCTGGAAACCTATTCTGCACAACTCAAAAAGCTCCGAAACTCCACAAGACACCATTTCAGAAAATATAAAAAATATCTGGCGATAGAAGATCACCAGGGGGGCCACCACCTGTCCACGATGGTGGGGGCGCGCCCCCCCCCTCTCTAGGCGCGCCCCCTGCCTCGTGGGCCCCCCGATGGCCCCCCGATGCCCATCTTCTCCTATATGAGGTGTTTTGACCTGGAAAAAATCATAAGGAGGCTTTCGGGACCAGACGCCACCGTCTCGAGGCGGAACCTTGGCGGAAACCAATCTAGGGCTCCGGCAGAGCCGTTCTGCCGGGGATACTTCCCTCCAGCAGGGGGGAAATCATCACCGCCGTCATCACCAACAGCTCTCCCATCTTAGGGAGTGTTATCTTCATCAACATCTTCACCAGCACCATGTCATCTCAAACCCTAGTACATCTCTTGTATCCAATCTTTGTACCCAAACCTCATATTGGTACCTGTGGGTTGCTAGTAGTGTTGATTACTCCTTGTAGTTGATGCTAGTTGGTTTACTTGGTGGAAGATCATATGTTCAGATCCATTATGCATATTAATACCCCTCTGATCATGAAAAATATTATGTCTTGTGAGTAGTTACTTTTTTTCCTGAGGACATGGGAGAAGTCTTGCTATAAGTAGTCATGTGAATTTAGTATTCGTTCGATATTTTGATGAGATGTATGTTGTCTCTTCTCTAGTGGTGTCATGTGAACGTCGACTACATGACACTTCGCCATTATTTGGGCCTAGAGGAAGGCATTGGGAAGTAATAAGTAGATGATGGGTTGCTAGAGTGACAGAAGCTTAAACCCTAGTTTATGCGGTTCTTCGTAAGGGGCTGATTTGGATCCATATGTTTCATGCTATGGTTAGGTTTACCTTAATACTTCTTTTCTAGGTGCGGATGCTTGCATTAGAGGTTAATCATAAGTGGGAGGCTTGTCCAAGTAAGGACAACACCCAAGCACCGGTCCACCCAAATACCAAATTATCAAAGTACCGAACGCAAATCAGATGATCGTGATGAAAACTAGCTTGACGACAATTCCCATGTGTCCTCGGGAGCGCTTTCCTCCATATAAGAGTTTGTGCAGGCTTGTCCTTTGCTACAAAAAGGATTGGGCCACCTTGCTGCACCTTATTTACTTTTACCTTTTGTTACTTGCTACCAATTACTATATCACAAAACTATCTGTTACCTATAATTTCAGTGCTTGCAGAAAATACCTTACTAAAAACTGCCTATCATTTCCTTATGCTCCTCGTTGGGTTCGACACTCTTACTTATCGAAAGAACTACAATAGATCTCCTACACTTGTCGGTCATTAGGGATCACCCTTGGGTGGAGGAGGATCCCCAATAATTTCAACAGGCAAGTTGTTTTTCAATACGGGTCCCCGCTTAAAGAATATTTCATCTATTTCCCTTCTCTCATTCATATACATATCATTTTCATGGTCTAGCAGATATTTTTCTAAAGGATCGTTAGGAGGCACAACAATAGAAGCAAGACCAATAATTTCATCCTTACTAGGTAATTCTTTGTCATGGGGTTGTCTACGAAATTTAACAAAGTTAAAATCATGAGACATATCCCCTAAACCAACAGTAACAATATCTTCACGCAATCTATCTTAGCATTAACAGTATTCAAGAAGGGTCTACCAAATATAGTGGGGCAAAAATCATCCTGTGGGGAACTAATAATAAGAAAATCAGCAGGGTATTTAACTTTCCCACACAAAACTTCAACATCTCTAACAATCCCAACTCGTGAAATAGTGTCTCTGTTAGCAAGCTTAATAGTAACATCAATCCCTTCCAACTCAACAGGTGCAATATCATGCATAATTTCTTGATATAGGGAATGAGGGATTATACTTGCACTAGCACCTACGTCACATAAACCATGATAGCAATGATCTCCTATTTTAAAAGAGATATCAGGCAAGCCTACAACAGGTCTACGTTTATTCCTAGCATCGGGTTTGGCTATTCTAGCAGCTTCCTCTTGGAAGTAAATAACATGTTGCTACTTCTCGACCTTGCATTGTATTCCCTCGAAAAGGAAAGGGTGATGCAGCACAGTAGCGTAAGTATTTCCCTCAGTTTTTGAGAACCAAGGTATCAATCCAGTAGGAGACCACACGCAAGTCCCTCGCACCTGCACAAACAAATAAGAACTTCGCAGCCAACACGATAAGGGGTTGTCAATCCCTTTACGGCCACTTACGAAAGTGAGATCTGATAGATATGATAGTTTGATATTTTTGGTATTTTTGGATATAAGAACAGAAAGTAAAAGCGGAAAAGTAAAGTAGATTGTAGATTGATATGTTGAGAATAGACCCGGGGGGCATAGTTTTCTCTAATGGCTTCTCTCATGATAGCGGTATTCTACGGCGGGTAAACAAATTACTGTCGAGCAATTGATAGAAACGCGAATATTTATGAGACTATCTAGGCATGATCATTATATATAGGCATCACGTCCGAAACAAGTAGACTGAAACGATTCTGCATCTACTACTATTACTCCACACATCGACCGCTATCCAGCATGCATCTAGAGTATTAAGTTCATAAGAACAGAGTAACGCCTTAAGCAAGATGACACGATGTAGAGGGATAAACTCAAATAACATGATATAAACCCCATCTTTTAATCCTCGATGGCAACAATACAATACATGCCTTGCTACCCCTACTGTCACTGGGAAAGGACACCGCAAGATTAAACCCAAAGCCAAGCACTTCTCCCATTGCAAGAACTATAGATCTAGTAGGCCAAACCAAACCAATAATTCGAGGAGACTTGCAAGGATATTATAATCATACATAAATAGTTCAGAAAAGAACCAAATATTTCTCATAGATAATCTTGATCATAAACCCACAATTCATCGGATCTCGACAAACACACCGCAAAAAGAGATTACATCGAATAGATCTCCTCGAAGACCGAGGAGAACTTGGTATTGAGATCCAAAGAGAGAGAAGAAGCCATCTAGATACTAGCTATGGACCCGAAGGTCTGTGGTAAACTACTCACAACTCATGGTGAGGCGATGATGATGATGTAGAAGCACTCCGTGGTAGATCCCCCCTCCGGCAGAGCTCCGGAACAGGCCCCAAGATGGGATCTCATGGGAACAGAAGGTTGCGGCGGTGGAACTAGGGTTTTCTCCTCTTTTGATGGTTTCGGGGTACGTAGGTATATATAGGAGGAAGGAGGGCACCGGGGGCCAAACGTGGGGCCCACGAGGCAGGGGGCGCGCCCTGTAGGGGGGGGGGGCGCCCCCACCCTCATGGACTCCACGTGTACCCTACTCCGTGGTTCTCAAGTCTCCTGTGCGTATTTTGCTCCAAAAATATCTCTCCCGAAGTTTCATTCCGTTTGGACTCCGTTTGATATCCCTTTTCTATAAAACCCTGAAATAGGCAAAAAACAGCAATCTGGACTGGGCCTTTGGGTTAATAGGTTAGCCCCAAAAATAATATAAAAGTGTATAACAAAGCCCATTAAACATCCAAAACATCTTAAATAATAGCATGGAACAATCAAAAATTATAGATACGTTGGAGACGTATCAAGCATCCCCAAGCTTAATTCATGTTCGTCCTCGAGTAGGTAAATGATAAAAACAATTTTTTGATGTGGAATGCTAACCCACATAGTTTTCAATGTAATTCTCTTAATTGTGGCATGAATGTTCAGATCTGAAAGATTAAAGACAAAAGTCTATATTGACATAAGAAATAATAATACTTCAAGCATACTAACAAAGCAATCATGTCTTCTCAAAATACTATGGCTAAAGAAAGTTATCCCCACAAAATCATATAGTCTGGCTATGCTCCCTCTTCATCACACAAATTATTCATATCATGCACAACCCCGGTTTCATCCAAGCACTTGTTTTCATACTCTATTCTTTCAAACCTTTCAACTTTCACACAATACATGAGAGTGAGCCATGGACATAACACTATGTGGAATAGAATGGTGGTTGTGGAGAAAACAAAAAGGAGGGAGATAGTCTCACATCGAATAGGCGTATCAACGGGCTATGGAGATGCCCATTAATAGATATCAATGTGAGTGAGTAGGGATTGCCATGCAACGGATGCACTAGAGCTAAATATGTATGAAAGCTCAACAAAAGAAACTCGATATTACAACTCGATACTAGAACAAAGTATGACCCTATATGAATGCCTCCGGCGGTGTACCGGGATGTGCAATGAATCAAGAGTGACATGTATGAAAAATTGTGCATGGTGGCTTTGCCACAAATACGATGTCAACTACATGATCATGCATGGCAATATGACAATATTAAGCGTGTCATATGAACGGAACGGTGGAAAGTTGCATGGCAATATATCTCGGAATGGCTATGGAAATACCATGATAAGTAGGTATGGTGGCTGTTTTGAGGAAGATATATGGTGGCTGTTTTGAGGAAGGATATATAGTGGGTGTATGGTACCGGCGAAAGTTGCGCGGTACGAGAGAGGCTAGCAATGGTGGGAGGGTGACGGTGCGTATAATCCATGGACTCAACATTAGTCATAAGAACTCATATACTTATTGCAAAAGTTTACTAGTCATCAAAACAAAGCAATCAACACATGCTCCTAGGGGTGAGGTTGGTAGGAGTTAACCATCGCGCGCCCCCGACCTCCACACAAAGGTTGACACTCTACAAATACCTCATGCTCTAACTTCGTCACATAGCGGTTCACCATACGTGCATGCTACGGGAATCACTAACCTTAACACAAGTATTTCTCAATTTCATAATAACTCCACTAGCATGACGCTAATATCACTATCCTCATATCTCAAAACAATTATCAAGCATCCAACTTCTCTTCATATTCAATGCACTTAGTATGAAAGTTTTTACTACATTGATCTTGGATGCCTATCATGTGAAGGCTAGTTTTATAGCCAAAGCACATTACCATGCTGTTTTAATAGACTCTCAAAAATATATAAGTGAAGCATGAGAGATCAACAATTACTACAAAATATAATTAGCACCGTGCTCTAAAAGATATAAGTGAAGCACTAGAGCAAAAACTATTCAACTCAAAAGATATAAGTGAAGCACATAGAGTGTTCTAACAATTCCTAGGCCATATTTATCTCTCTAAAAAGGTGTGTCCAGCAAGGATAATTGTGGCAAACTAACAAGCGAAGACTCAAATGATACATGACGCTCCAAGTAAAACACATATCATGTGGTGAATAAAAATATAGCTCTGAGTATAGTTACCGATAGATGAAGACGAAAGCGGGGATGCCTTCCCGGGGCATCCCCAAGCTTAGGCTTTTGGTTGTCCTTGAATTTTACCTTGGGGTGCCTTGGGCATCCCCAAGCTTAGGCTCTTGGCACTCTTTGTTCCATTGTCCATCATAGCAATACTCAAAACTTGAAAACTTCACAACACAAAACTTAGCCAAAAATCTCGTGAGCTCTGTTAGTATAAGAAAACAAACCACTACTCAAAGGTACTGTAATGAACTCATTCTTTGTTTATATTGGTGTTAAACCTACTGTATTCCAACTTATCTATGATTCATACTCCCCAATACTACTCATAGATTCATTAAAATAAGCAAACAACACACGAAAAACAGAATATGTCAAAAACAGAACAATCTTTAGTAATCTGCAACTTTCGCATACTTCTATAACTCCGAAAAATTGAAATAAATTGGTAAACGCGAGGAATTTTTCTATTAATCATCTGCAAAAAGAATCAACTAAATATCACACTCCAGCAAAATCTAGTGACCATTCTAGCGAGCGCTAACGATTCTATTTTTCACAGCAAGATCATATAAACTTCACACAACTCTTCCCAAAGGTTCTACTTGGCACAAACACTAATTAAAACACAAAACCACATCTAAACAGAAGCTAGATGCAATATTTATTCCTAAACAGAAGCAAAAACAAAAAAAATATAAAATTGGGTTGCCTCCCAACAAGCGCTATCGTTTTACGCCCCTAGCTAGGCACGATACATGGATAGATCTAGGTATTGTCATCTTTGGAAGGCAATCCATAAGCTGCTCTCATAATAGATTCATATGGTAATTTGATTTTCTTTCTAGGAAAGTGTTCCCTGCCTTTCCTTAATGGAAATTGGAATCTAATATTTCCTTCCTTCATATCAATAATTGCACCAATCTTTCTAAGGAAAGGCTTACCAAGAATAATAGGACATGAAGGATTGCAATCTATATCAAGAACAATGATATCTACGGGCACATAATTCCTATTGGCAACTATAAGAACATCATTGATCCTTCCCATAGGTTTCTTAATGGTAGAATCCGCAAGATGCAAATTTAAAGAACAATCATCAAGCTCATGGAAGCCTAACAAATCACACAAAGTTTTTGGGATAGTGGAAACACTTGCACCCAAATCACACAAAGCAAAGCATTCATGATCTTTAGTTTTTATTCTAATGGTAGGTTCCCACTCATCAAAAAGCTTTCTAGGGATAGAAATTTCTAATTCAAGTTTTTCTTCATAAGATTGCATCAAAGCATCAACTATGTGTTTGGTAAAAGCTTTATTTTGACTATAAGCATGCGGAGAGTTTAGTACGGATCGCAACAAGGAAATACAATCAATAAAAGAGCAATTATCATAATTGAATCCCTTTAAATCCAAAGTAGTGGGTTCATCACTATGCAAAGTTTTAATCTCTTCACTCCCACTTTTAACAATTTTAGCATCAAGATCTAAAAACTCCGAATCATTGGGACACCTCTTAATTAAAGTAGACTCATCTCCAATCCCATATCTATCAAGATTCATACTAGAAAACAAGGATCTAATAGGAGCCACATCAATAACTTTCAGATCTTCATCTTTATTTTCATGATAACTAGAAGAACACTGTCGGGGAAACTGATCGCCCACGAACACCTATGGGACCGGAGCCCCTTTACAGTACGGCAGGGGCGGAGGATGCACAAAGAGAAGATCGAGGCGAGCACACGAGCAGTTTACCCAGGTTCGGGCCGCACGTATGCGTAAAACCCTACTCCTGCTTTGGTGGTTGTATTGAGTTTTTGGCTCCGGAGCGAGGAGAGCTACCGTACACTCTAACCGCTAGCAAGACCGAGCGTGAGGATGATCGATGTCCGGAACCCCCTCTACGTTGCGCATGGGCCTCCTTTTATAGGACAAAGGGGTCACCGACAGGTGGCAACACAGATGAGGGTAAAAATGTAAAAAAAGGGGGTAGTTGGAATAGTGCTCTATACCTAACCCTGACGGCAGGGGACAAGGGCATTAAATGCCCGTCGCCGTCGCCCAAATAGTGCAAAAAGTGGCCGTCAGGGGCGCCTCCGTCCGCCACGGCGGTGGCCTTGTCATCGCTGCTTGCCACCGTGTACCCCAGGCTGCACAGCCTTCCGCCACGTGCGCCCGGGATGGCCCCAGAACGACACGTGGGTGGACGCGCTGGAGCGCGGGTACTGAGTGGAAGTTTGTCGCGGCAAGCGCCTTGCCGCGGTTGCTATCTTGTCGCTTCCGGGAGCTTGCCGCTCACCGGGCCTTGTCGGGACGCGTGGCGCGTCGCGGCAAGCTTCTTGGAAATGCCTTGGTCGGCCTTCCCGGCAAGCTCCTCTTGCCAGGGTCTTGCGCCAAAGAAATAGTCTTGTGCCTTGAGTGGCCTTCCCGGCAAGCTCCTCTTGCCGGGGCCTTGTGTCCTTGACTTGGATACTTTGTTCTTGAATGGCTCCAAGGGCACCACGGAGGATCTTGGCGGTCGCCTAGCAAGCCTTGCCGCGGGACGCTGCAACTGCCCGTGCACAAGTTCGGGATACTAAGGTACCCCTACTTTAGTACACCGACAGGAGCCCCCGGGCCTGGGCCACACACGGTGCCGAGCGCTGTTGGGCCAGGCCCAAAACAGTGCAGGGCACACGCGGCCTGCGGCACGCCGTATCCCACTCCGTATCCACCGCGCCCCTCCCTAACGGCACGCGTCAATCGTGGCGTCGTGGGAGAGATCGTGGCCTGTTTCTTTAATTGGAAATGCGGAACGCCCGCCTCCTTCCCCCTTATAAGCAGGGGAAACATGGGTAGTTCGTCCATCTGCCCGTTGCTTCTTCAATCCTCAGAAACCCCCGCCGCTCCCCTCCTCCCTGAAGGCCGAAAGAGAGCAGCGCCCCGCCCTCCGTCGCCACCAGCGCCGCCAACGCCGTCGCCCTCCTTCACTGCTCCCGCCATGGCTCCGAAAGGCGAGAAGGGAAAGACTAAGAAGTCGGTCGAGGCGCTGCGGCTCGCGGCGATGCGGAAGAAGAAGGCGGTCTCCCCCCCCCCCAAGCTTGACGCGGAGGAGCTGAGGGATTCCTTCTACCTTTTCTGGCCGAGGGAGACGAAGGCGCATCCGCGCACCAAGGTACTCCTAGCAGCCGCTTGCAAGATGTTCCCGGATGGCTATGCATTCTTCACGATGTTCTTCTACTGTGGGCTCTGCCCGCCCTATTCTGAGTTCTTCTGCGACATCATGAACACCTACGGGTTCCATCTCCTTGACTTCACCCCCAACGCCGTTCTCACCATGGCCGTTTTCGCACATCTATGCGAAAACTTTGTCGGAGTCTTCCCAAATGTAGCTCTTTTCCGCCATTACTTCACGCCTCAAGTTGAGAGGGGAGAGCCTCTGTCTGGCGGAATCTCTTGGATCTCTAGGACCCACAAGAAGGAAGCTTACTTATCGGGAGAGCTCCGCGGCAAGTGGGATGAGTGGAGAGCCAATTGGTGTTGGATCGTAGAGGATGACCCGCAGCACTTTACCGCCCGACGGCAAACCCCAGTAGTACGCGGCAACGACTGGAGCGATTTGGCCCCGGAGGATAGCAAATTGAAGATTGCTACTACTCGGATCCTTCGCCTCAGGCACGCCAAGCTCACTGTAGGCGCAGTTGGAGCAGACTTTCTCCGCCGCCGCATCGCCCCCTTGCAGGAGAGGAAGAGGCCCGCCTGGGATTTCGAGAACGCGGCAGATATCATGAGGCTGCGCCCGGGCCTCAATTACAACTTCACTGTCCTAGAGCTCAACGCGATGCTCCAGGCGTTGTTCAAGTACGACTCCGACCATCCCGAGTGGTTTACGTTGCCGGAGGGCGTAGTGCCGCTGTGTAACAACTCGTCGCTCAGCGCCAACCGTGCAGTGATGCCGCTGTGCGATTCCCATGGGATCGATCCCACTTGGCAAGAGCCTTCCGACGAAGATGTGTAGGCGTTCTTCGACAACTTGGTGGAACAGCCAGTCAACTCCGACGAGAAGAAAGGCCTCACCCGCGACACCACTGACCAAGAGATAGCATACATTGCCACCAGACTGGAAGAGGCGGCGGCAGCCGCGGCCGCGGGGGAGTTCGGGTACACAATGGAGGAGGCGGAGGCAGCGGAGGCGACAAGCCTCGCCGAGCAGGAAGAGCTTCTCAAAGCGGGGAAGCTTGCCGGGAAAGTCGCCGAGACAAGCGAGCCCGCCGAGCAGGGCACCGAGTCGAGCGGGCCCGCCGAGCAGGGCGCCGAGTCGAGCGGACCCGTTGAGGACACGAGCGGCTCACTGGAGATCGGCTCCTCTTCTTCCTCGTCCTCGGGCAGCTCGCCACCACCAGCAAGTCCTCCAGCTCCACCAAGAAGGCGACTCCGCAAGGCCGCGGACGTGACGGAGCGGCAGACGGGCCAAAGCCGCAGCGCCGCGCGGCACGCGCCACCGCGACAAGCAAGGCCGCCACGGGAGCGCCTTGCGCTTCTGCAGCGGCTGGAGGGGGATCTTCCCGGACTGGCGCCTCTGCTCCTGCCGCCCCTCGTGCCTCGGCGGCAACCGGAGCGGGGTCTTCTCAGACCACCGTCCCTGCTCCCGCCAAGCGGCCAAGGGAGCCCACTCCTTCGCCTCCTCGCGCCGGGACGCGTGAGCCAGATTTTGACTTCTCTGCGCTCAGCTCCGACGAGGAGGAAGAAGAGTAAGTCTTCGCAATTTTTGTATTTCTATGATTTTCAACTTGTCCTTTGTCTTGTATCTCGTCCGCCTAACTCTGAACCTGTTCTTCTTCAGAACTCTGGCCCAAAGGGCAGCGAAGAGGGACAAGGTCCCGGTGATCGTCATCGAGGACGAGCCCGCCGCGACAGCAGGGGGCGCGCCTAAGACAAGCTTGCCGGACCCGGCAACTGTTCTTCAGAGCAGCCCCCAGCGCAGCCCCCAGCGTAAGTGTAGTTCATCTTCTGCTGTTGGGCGCGCGTGGGTGCTTCTTCTTTACTGACGCCTTGTTCGTCGATTCGTGCAGGAGCAGAGCAGCAGCACCAGGTGCGCCAGGAGACCGCTCCCGACATGCCGCACGCCTCGACCACACCGCCAAGGGGAAGCTCTCCGGCAAGGGAGAGCCCTCCGCCAAGGACGAGATCTCCGCCAAGGGCGAACACTCCGCCAAGGGCGAGCTCTCCGGTGAGGGATAGCACCAGCGATCTTCCGCCGGTGGGAGCTACAACCACGCCGCCGAGGGAGAGCCCCCCGGCAAGGAACCTCACCGAGGAGCCGGCCCACGCGGGTAATCCCTTCGCTTCATTCTTCCCTTGGACCTTTCTTCTTCTGAATTTCTTTTTTGGATATTTGTTTGACTATTTGTCTTTTCTTTTCCTCCGTCAGACCCTTCCGCAGCTGAGCCAATGGAGACGGAGGTCGTTGCTGACGCCGCCGCCGTTGCAGATGATCCCGCCGGTGCAGAGGCCGCCGATGCTGCCGCCGCAGCAGCTGGCAAAGGGGCTGGCGGTCGCACTGACGGCCCTGAGGCCGCAGGAGCGCCAGGCGCTACACCGGCCGCCGAGTCCTCTGCCGCTGCCGCAGCCCCCAACTCTGACGAGCCCGAGCCAGGCACCTATATAAAGGCCGGCGACGACGTCTTCATCCAGCGCCCTTGGGCGTCCATGTCGTTGAGGGAGAGATCTTCGACGGAGAGGTTCTTGCCTCCGCCGGGCTGAAGCTTGTGGATGCGCCAGGCAGCAGTAGCAGCAGTGAGCCCAACGAGGAGCGACTGCTGCGGAAGTTCCTGGCACTTTATCGCGCCCGACAAGCCAAGCTGGAGTCCCGCGAGGCTCTTGCTGCAAAGGCCGGAGCTGATATCGAGAAGCACGCGGAGGAGCTCCGGGCTATCAACCAAGCAGCTCTCCGGTCTTTGGCGGAGGAGCGGGAGCGGCTTGCCGAGGCGCAGCAGGCCTTCATCCTTGAGAAGGCAGAAGTGGAGGAGCAGCAGCGGCTTGCCGCCGAGGAGCTATCCAGGCGAGAAGGCGAGCTGGCGCAGCAGAAGGTCGACCTCGACAGCCACGAGGACGAGCTTGCCGCGCGCGAGCAGTCACTTGGCGAAGCTCTCCAAGAAGCGAAGGATGCTGCCGCGGCTGCCGAGACTGCGAAGAAGGAGTTGGAGGCGAGGGTGGCGCAGCTGGAGGCCAGCCTCAAGACGAGCGGCGAGGAGGTTGCCGCACTCAAGCTCGAGAGGGAGAAGGACGCCCACAGCCACTCCGAGTTGCAGGTCCGCCTCTCCGAGAAGGGCAAGGAGCTTGCCGTCTCCAAGGACACCATCGCCGACCTCGAGCTGAAGCTGGCCACCCTTACCCAGACGCTGGACGGCGCCAAGGAGCGGGATGCGACCCTGAAGGAGGAGATGAGGGCCGAGAAGGCGCTGCTGGAGAGCGCTGCCGTCACCCAAAACATCTTCAAGGAAACCGTGGAGCATTGGACAGAAGGTCTTGTCAATGCTGCCGCAGATATCGACAAGGAGCTGGCGGAGCTGGGGGCGGAGCACCTCGGGTACTCCACCGACGAGGGTCTCCACCACAACGCTAAGCTAACTTTGTTCTTCAGGGGTGTGGCGACGGCCCTCCAGCAACTCCGGGAGAAGATCCCGAAGCAGCTGGCGGACGAGTCGCGCAGGCTCTGCGCGGGGGCCCTGCAGAAGGTGTTGGTGAAGGTGGCCTTCCGCAATCCAGGCCTCAACCTCACCAATGTCCTTAGGAGTTTGCAGCCGGACGCCGACCAAGAAGCGCTCAAGGCCCTTGTCGCACCCATTGTGGACAAGGTGAGTGGCATCAAGAGGGTCGAGGGCGACCGCGCGGACTAGTCTTGTCCACTTTCTTCTTTTCCTTGTCGCTGTTAACCATGTTATGAAAACAGTCTATTAGAGCTGCGACAAGTTGTTTTGTAATATAACTTTATTTTGGGTAGTTAATGCAATGTTATTTCCTTTACTTGATTTCCTTTGCTTTGTATGTTTTTACCCTACGCTTTTAGGGAACTTGTCGGCGTAGGCACCTTTGCCGCGAGCGCTGAGTGCGGAACTTCAACAGCCTGCTTGTAGTGCCGTTGCCGACAAGAAACCTTGTCGCAACTAGTCGCAGCACACTTAAACTGTTGAGCGAACTCGAAAACGAAGTAAGGGCGCGACAATAGTCTCAGCACACTTAAGTCGTTGAGCGTGCTCGAAACAAAGTAAGGGCGCGGCTAGCCACGAGTTGGTTCCTCCGCGCACAGGTTTTCCATACAAAGCGAGGTCGTTCAAGGAAGATAACTTAAAATTTTAAAAATTTGATTGCTCAAACTTTGGCGACTTAGCTTTTGTGCTGTTTGCTTCCTGGCAAGGCAAGGATTTCTTGAACGGCGCTTGATCCATATCTTCCTCCCCCCCAGCAAACTTGTGCGCGAGGGAACCTTCTTCTCCTTGAGAGAAAAGATAGAAGAGAGAATACAGGTATGGAGCCTTTGGGCCCGTTATTGCTTACCGGGAGTAGGTGCTGCACAAAGTATCAGATAGCACATGCAAGAAAAATAAAAAAGCATGAAAATGACAAGTTGTGCGGGGCACATGAACTTTACTGATGCACGGGGTCTGCGCCCGGCTTTGTACAAAGGATTACATGCAACATCGGCAAGACTTGTACAAAAGGTGGTTGCCGGAGCGGGTCATGGCAACCGCGCCTTATGGATAAAACTTACGAAGATGCTCGATGTTCCAGGAGTTGCTCACCGGAAAGCCATCTTCGGTCTCTAGGCGGACAGCGCCGGGCCTAGTGACTCGTTTCACCCGATAAGGGCCTTCCCACTTCGGCGTCAACTTGTTGGAATTCTTGGCGGACTGAACGCGCCGAAGGACAAGGTCGCCTTCCTCGAGACTTCTGGCGTTAACCTTGCGGCTATGGTAGCGGCGCAAAGCTTGCTGGTAGCGAGCAGCTCGCACAGCAGCCTGAAGACGGTCCTCCTCAAGGAGCAGCGCATCATCTTGTCGCAGCTGCTCTTGCTCGAGCTCATCATAAGCGAGCACTCGAGGCGACCCGTATACGAGTTCCGTGGGGAGAACTACCTCTGCTCCATAGAATAAAGCAAAGGGTGTCTGTCCAGTGGCTCGATTTAGCGTCGTCCTGATCGACCAAAGAGCCGCCGGCAACTCCTCGATCCAGTTTCTTCCGCACTTGTGCAGCCTGTCGAAAGTCCTTGTCTTGAGTCCGCGCAGCACTTCAGCGTTTGCTCTCTCCGCTTGACCGTTGCTCCTTGGGTGAGCAACAAAAGCGAAGCAGACCTTGGCGCCAAAGTCTTGGACATATTGCATGAAGGTGCGACTTGTGAATTGTGTGCCGTTATCGGTGATGATCCTGTAGGGATCCCAAAACGGCAAACAATCGACCTGAAGAACTTGACTGCTGACTGCGCGGTCACCTTCCTTACTGGTTCCACTTCCGGCCACTTTGTGAACTTGTCGATTGCAACGTACAAGTACTCAAAGCCCCCGGCTGCGCGGGGAAAGGGGCCGAGGATGTCGAGCCCCCAGACCGAAAATGGCCAGGATAAAGGGATCGTCTGGAGAGCTTGAGCTGGCTGGTGTATCTGTTTAGAATGGAACTGGCACGCTTCACACTTGGTTACTTGTGCAGTTGCATCCTGGAGGGCTTCTGGCCAAAAGAAACCTTGCCGGAACGCCTTGCCGGCAAGTGCTCTTGCGCCAATGTGGTGACCACATATGCCTCCATGTATCTCTGCCAACAGCTTCTGTCCATCTTCCCGGGGAATGCACTTCAATTTCACGCCGTTGAGTCTTCTTCTGTACAGTGTGTTGTCGACAAACTAGTACATACTTGACTGTCGGGCTACTTTTTCCGCTTCTTCTTGCTCTTCGGGAAGTTCTCCTATCTGAAGGAAACGGACAACTTGCTGTGCCCATGCTGGAGCTTGTGGCTCGACAACAAGTACTAAAGGCACATTTGCTGCTGCGGGAACGTCCGCTTCTATGGCAAGAACCTGTGGCTCAGCCGGAGCTTGACATTCCCCGGCAAGCTTGCCGGGGCAAAACTTGTCGGGAGCGTCTGCTTCAACTGTACAAACCCTAGGGCTTGCAGGAGTAGACTGCTCCTCAGCATTTTCGGTGTTGATCCTGGGGACTTTCTTGGCGGCGGCTTCGGGAAGCTCTGCCGGAAAATAGTCACCGGGAACCAACTTCCTCTTCTTGCTCTATCCAGTTGATGGTGTTACGGATGGCTGAGTCAGCTTGAGCACAAAGATCCCTGGTTCCACAGGTAACTTAAGTGCGGCGCACTTTGACAGGCCATCTGCGATGTCGTTCTGAGCTCTTGGAACATGCTCCATCTGTAGGCCGTCAAAGTGTTCTTCAAACTTTCTCACTTCATCGACGTAAACTTCCATTAACGGACTCTGGTAATTCTTGTTCACTTGGCGGACGACAAGCTGCGAGTCACCCCTTACAATCAGCTTCTTAATCCCAAGGTCTGCCACGATCCTGAGACCGGCAAGCAAACCTTCATACTCTGCAGTATTGTTTGTCGCTAGCTCCTTGGGAAAGTGCATTTGGACGACGTACTTGAGGTGCTCTCCGGTGGGTGCGACAAGCAGCACGTCGGCACCGGCGCCCTGCAGCGAGAAGGCACCATCAAAGTACATCAGCCACTCTTTGCTTGCTTCCTTGACGGGGATGCTCGTCTCTGGGATTTCTTCGTCTGGTGTTGGCGTCCACTCTGCTATAAACTCTGCCAATGCTCTGCTCTGGATAGTTGAAGTGCTTTCAAACTTGAGGCCAAAGCTTGACAGTTCCAGTGCCCACTCAACAATCCTGCCTGTTGCTTCTGGATTTTTCAATATCCTCTTCAGCGGAAAGCGAGTGACCACTGTTATCTCATGTGCTTGGAAGTTATGGCGCAGCTTTCTCGAGGCCATGAGAAGGCCGAAAAGCAGTTTCTGCACACCAGAGTACCTTGACCTAGCTCCCTGCAGAAGGGGGCTGACAAAGTAGACTGGGCGCTGCACCATCTTCTTCCGTATCTCCTCTTGCACCTGCGCAGATCCATCCTTGTCGGGACCAGAGCTTGTCGGGGAAGCCCCCTGCTTGTCGCTGGATGTGTTTGCCGTGGTTGCTGGCTCATCATCTGCCTCCCTCTCCGCTACTAACGCAGCACTAACCACTTGATTGGTTGCCGCCAGATACAGCAGCAACTTCTCTTATGGTTTAGGTGCGACAAGTATTGGAGTAGAGGACATGTACCTCTTTAAGTCTTGCAGCGCAGCCTCCGCTTCCGGAGTTCACTTCATTAGGCCTGCCTTTTTCAAGATTTTGAAAAACGGCGGGGCGCGCTCTGCTGACTTAGAGATAAATCTGCTGAGAGCAGCCATGCAATCGGCGAGTCTTCACACATCCTTGACGCGCTTTGGTGCTTCAATCTGCTCTATGGCCTTGATCTTGTCAGGATTGGCTTCAATCCCCCTCTGAGACACAAAGAACCCGAGAAGCTTGCCGGAAGGGACTCCAAACACACACTTCTCGGGGTTGAGCTTGAGCTGGATCTTGCGCAGATTTGCAAAGGTCTCATCTAAATCTTGAACTAGGGTAGCCCTGTCTTTGCTCTTAACCACTATGTCATCCATGTATGCTTCTACATTTCTTTGTATCTGTGGCTCAAAAGCTGTATGGACTACCCTTGCAAATGTTGAACCAGCATTCTTCAATCCGAAAGGCATGCGTATGAAACAGTAAGTGCCACATGGAGTAATGAATGCGGTCTTCTCTTCATCTTCCTCAGCCATGAAGATCTGATGGTATCCTGAGTATGCATCAAGAAACGAAAGCAACTCACATCCAGCCGCGGAGTCTACAATTTGGTCAATGCACGGCAAGGGAAAGGGATCTTTGGGACAAGCTTTATTCACATCGCTGAAGTCGATACAAAGCCTCCACTTCCCGTTTGCCTTGCGCACGACAACAGGATTGGCCAACCACGTGGGATGTGGTACACCTCTGACGAGACCTGCTGCTTCCAGTTTCTTGATTTCTTCTGCTATGAACTCTTGGCGCTCTACTGCTTGCTTTCTAACCTTCTGCTTGACGGGCCGCGCGTGAGGACAAATGGCAAGCTTGTGCTCAATCACTTTCCTGGGAACACCGAGGATGTCGGACGGTTGCCATGCAAACACGTCGACATTCGCCCGCAGGAAAGCAACGAGCGCGCTTTCCTATTTAGGATCAAGTGTGGCACTGATGGTGAAAGTACCACCAGTGCCGTCCTCCTTGGCGGACACCTTCTTGGTCTCTGGCGGAGCTGCCATCGTCTTCTTACACTTGCCGGTGGAGCTCGATGGAGCGTCCTCGACGGCAGCGCAGCACTCCGAAGAGGTGCGTTTGCCGGAGTGGGCCCCAGAGCTCTTGCCGGACTTGCTCTTCTTCCCCTCGGGAGCTTCAGCGGCAAGTGTCTTGCGTTCCGTTGCGGCTGCTGCTTCCCGGTAAATCTTGTCGGCGCATATATGGGCATCTTTCTTGTCGCCAGGGACAGAGATGACGCTTATCGGGCCTGGCATTTTGAGCATGTTGTAGGCGTAGTGAGAGGCTGCCATGAACTTGGCGAGTGCTGGACGGCCAAGTATCCCATTGTAAGGTAATGGGATATCGGCAACGTCAAATGTGATCCTCTCAGTCCTGAAGTTCAGCTCGCCGCCAAATGTCACTGGCAGTGTGATCTTCCCCTTCGGCTTGCTCCTTCCCGGGTTGATTCCTTGGAACGTGCCGGTCTCTTCGAGCTCGCTGTCAGGGATCTGGAGTTTCCGGACCACAGCGGAGGAGATCAAGTTCAAGCCGGCCCCGCCGTCAACTAACATCTTGGTGACCTTGAGGTTGCGGATAGTTGGTGAAACCAACATCGGCAAGCACCCGACCGCAGTTGTGCGATCAGGGTGGTCCTCAATGTCAAAGACGATAGGCGTGCTGGACCACTTCAGAAGTTTGCGCGATTCGACAGGTGGTTCTGCTGCATTGACTTCACGCACCCACTGCTTGAGTCGGCGGTGCGAAGTGTGCAGAGAAGCACCGCCGTCAACGCACAAAACTTCTGTGGCTTTCTGAAACTCCTGCTCACTGGTCTCTCCTTCATCCATGTCTTCGTCGTCGTCGTCGTCTTCGTCCTTGTCGCGGCCGCGGGGAGGTTTGTCTCCTTGCCGCTGCTTGGCCTTGCCGCGGCGTCCTCCCCGGCCATTAAATGGCCGCTTCTTGCCGGATCCCCCATCACCTCCTTGGGCCTTCTCCTTGTCGCGTCGCTCGTACTCAGTTTTTTGCTGCTCGACGAGGTACTCGACCCTCTTGCAGTTCTGGAGGTCGTGGCCCTTGGTGCGGTGGATCTTGCAGTACTGCTTGTTGGTGTCGTCCTGCTTGTCGGCGACCGCCACAGCCTGACAGTTAGTGCATGCGGCAGTCTCCTTGCCGGAGCTACTAACTTGGGCTTTCTTGGCGCCAGCCTCCTTGCCGGACTGCTCAACGACTAGCACTTCCTTGTTCTTCTTCTTCCTGTTGCTTCGCCGTCGGTTTTTCTTTGCTGGGGCGGCGCCCTCACTGTCTGATCCTCCTGCTCCAGCATCCTCTCCGGGGAGTTTCCTCCCCTCCTCAGCACGCGCACACTTGTCGGCCAGGGCGTACAGCTCGCTGACGTCCCTGATCTTGCACATCGCCATCTCCTCCCTCATCCTGCGGTTACGCACGTTCTGATGGAACGCGCTGATAACCGCGGCAGGGTGGACGTCCGGGATGTTATGTTGCACACGGCTGAATCTCTGGATATACTTGCGCAGGGGTTCTCCTTTCTTCTGGGCGAGCATGTGAAGGTCACTCTCCTGGCCATATGGCTTGTGGCCGCCCGTGAAGGCGCTGACAAACTGATGGCACAGGTCAGCCCAAGAAGAAATGGAGTTATCCGGCAGGTGCATGAGCCAGGATCTGACGTTTGGCTTGAGCACCAGCGGGAAATAATTGGTGAGTATCTTCTCATCTCGTCCCCCGGCAGCCTGCACCGCGATGGTGTAGATGCTGAGGAACTCCGACGGATGTGTCTTGCCGTCGTACTTCTCTGGTACGTCGAGCTTGAAGTTCTTCATGCTGGGCCACTGGACTTGCCGCAGCTCACGAGTGAACACAGGGCAACCTACCGCGTACGGCAAGTCGCCTGGTCCCCCGGGCGCGTGCATGTCAACAGCGTGCCCAGCGCGCTGGTCGGATTGACGCCGCGCTTCTCTTCGGCGCTCGATGCGGGTTTGAGCGTCCTCTTGTTGTCGATCGTTGAGAACTTGGCGCTGATCGTGGCGAGCTCGCGGATCTGATGACGAAGTGGAGTCGTCGTCGATGTTGATCCGGCGAGCCGGCGATCTTGGCCTTCGGGGCGGAGAGTGCACGGTGGTTGCACCCCCACCGGTCTTGCCGCCATCGGCCTGCGCCTGGCTGACTTGCCGCGGCCGTGACGTGCTCGGCTGCTGCGGGGTGTCGCCGTTGGCGAAGGCGATGAGGCTCTGGATGGTGGCCCTCCAGTCGTCGGCCTTGTCTGCCGCTGGAGGGAAGTCTAGAAGCAGTTGAGCTCGCGCTAGAGCTTCTGCTGGAGTGGCGGGTAGCGGTGGCGAACGGTGCGAGGAGCGGGATATGCTCGGACTCCTAACCGCGTTAGAAGGAGCAGCATCCCGTCCCGGCGACCGCGCCTTGCTCGTGCCAGCATGTTGATGTGCATGCTGGCCTTGAGCGTCCCGAGATCCGCCAGCTTGACCTTGGCCCAGCAAGCGTATGATACCTTGAGTACCACGTCGCTGCCGGTCCCGTGCCTCCTGAGATGGGCGCGGTGCATGTACGGACGCCGAGGCCTTGGAGTGCGCCCGGTCGTCCGTCTTGTCCTTGGACTTGGCGGCGCCGTGAGTTTGCTCGCCGACGTCCGTTCTTCCGCCGGCGTCTACTCCACCAGCCGTCGGCTCCGGCGGTGGTGGGATCGACGCGGACGGACCTGCTGCCTCCGAAGCCTTCTTTTTCGGCGGCATGCTGATGGAGTCGATGAAGTTGATGAAGTTGGTGAAGATCTAGCTCGTGTGGACGCCGGATCAGGTTCACACAACCTCGACGCTGCCCCTACCTGGCGCGCCAAAGATGTCGGGGAAACTGATCGCCCACGAACACCTATGGGACCGGAGCCCCTTTACGGTACGGCAGGGGGCGGAGGATGCACAAAGAGCAGATCGAGGCGAGCACACGAGCAGTTTACCCAGGTCCGGGCCGCACGTATGTGTAAAACCCTACTCCTGCTTTGGTGGTTGTATTGAGTTCTTGGCTCCGGAGCGAGGAGAGCTATCGTACACTCTAACCGCTAGCAAGACCGAGCGTGAGGATGATCGATGTCTGGAACCCCCTCTACGTTGCGCATGGGCCTCCTTTTATAGGTCAAAGGGGTCACTGACAGGTGGCAACACAGATGAGGGTAAAAATGTAAAAAAAGGGGGGGTAGTTGGAACAGTGCTCTATACCTAACCCTGACGGCAAGGGACAAGGGCATTAAATGCCCGTCGCCGTCGCCCAAACAGTGCAAAAAGTGGCCGTCACGGGCGCCTCCGTCCGCCACGGCGGTGGCCTTGTCATCGCTGCTTGCCACCGTGTACCCCAGGCTGCACAGCCTTCGGCCACGTGCGCCCGGGATGGCCCCAGAACGACACGTGGGTGGACGCGCTGGAGCGCGGGTACTGAGTGGAAGTTTGTCGCGGCAAGCGCCTTGCCGCGGTTGCTATCTTGTCGCTTCCGGGAGCTTGCCGCTCACCGAGCCTTGTCGGGACGCGTGGCGCGTCGCGGCAAGCTTCTTGAAATGCCTTGGTCGGCCTTCCCGGCAAGCTCCTCTTGCCAGGGTCTTGCGCCAAAGAAATAGTCTTGTGCCTTGAGTGGCCTTCCCGGCAAGCTCCTCTTGCCGGGGCCTTGTGTCCTTGACTTGGATACTTTGTTCTTGAATGGCTCCAAGGGCACCACGGAGGATCTTGGCGGTCGCCTGGCAAGCCTTGCCGCGGGACGCTGCAACTGCCCGTGCACAAGTTCGGGATACTAATGTACCCCTACTTTAGTACACCGACAAACACGCATTTACATAATTCTCTCTTTTAGCACGCATCCTAGCGGTTCTTTCTTTGCATTCATCAATGGAAATTCTCATAGCTTTGAGAGACTCATTGATATCATGCTTAGGTGGAATAGATCTAAGTTTCAAAGAATCAACATCAAGAGTAATTCTATCCACACTTCTAGCCAATTCATCAATCTTAAGCAATTTTTCTTCAAGCAAAGCATTGAAATTCTTTTGCGAATTCATAAACTCCTTCACACTAGTTTCAAATTCAGAAGACATCTTTACATAAGATTTATTGTAGGAATTTCCATAATTGTTAGAGGAATTACTAGGAAAAGGCCTAGGATTAAAGTTTCCTCTATAAACATTGTTACCAAAATTATTCCTACCAACAAAATTCACATCCAAAGATTCATTATTATTTTCAATCAACGTGGATAAAGGCATATCATTGGGATCAGAATAAGCACTCTTAGCAGCAAATAATTTCATTAGTTCATCCATCTTTCCACTCAAAACACTAATCTCTTCAATAGCATGCACGTTTTTACTAGTAGATCTTTCGGTGTGCCATTGAGAATAATTAACCATAATATTATCTAGCAGTTTGGTAGCTTCTCCTAAGGTGGTTTCCATAAAAGTGCCTCCCGCGGCCGAATCTAAAAGATTTTTAGAAGCAAAATTCAAGCGAGCATAAAAGTTTTGAATAATCATCCATAAGTTCAAACCATGTGTAGGGCAATTACGTATCATTAATTTCATTCTCTCCCAAGCTTGTGCAACATGCTCATGATCTAGTTGCCTGAAATTCATAATATCGTTTCTAAGAGAGATGATCTTGGCAGGAGGGAAATACTTAGAGATAAAAACATCTTTGCACTTATTCCACGAATCAATACTATTTCTAGGCAAAAAGGAGAACCATGTTTTAGCACGATCTCTAAGTGAAAACGGAAATAACTTCAATTTAACAATATCGTTATACGTATCCCTTTTCTTTTGCATATCACACAAATCAACAAAGTTGTTTAGATGGGTAGCGGCATCTTCACTAGGAAGGCCGAAAAATTGATCTTTCATAACAAGATTCAACAGAGCAGCATTGATCTCACAAGATTCAGCATTGGTAATAGGAGCAATCAGAGTGCTAATAAAATCATTATTGTTGGTATTGGAGAAGTCACACAATTTGGTATTGTTCTGAGCCATAGTGACGAACAAGCAATTCAACACACAAGCAAACAAGAAGCAAGCGAACGATAAACACACGGCAAAAGAAGGGCAAATAAAACAACAAGGGTAAAGTGAGGGAGAGGAAAACGGGAGGAAAATAAATGTAATGCGAAGGATAAGGGTTTGTGATAGGTACTTGGTATATGACTTTTGCGTAAGCCTCCCCGGCAATGGCGCCAGAAATTCTTCTTGCTACTTCTCGAGCTTGCGTTGTATTCCCTCGAAGAGGAAAGGGTGATGCAACATAGTAGCGTAAGTATTTCCCTCAGTTTTTGAGAACCAAGGTATCAATCCAGTATGAGACCACACGTAAGTCCCTCACACCTGCACAAACAAATGAGAACTTCGCAGCCAACGCGATAAGGGGTTGTCAATCCCTTTACGGTAACTTACGAAAGTGAGATCTGATAGATATGATAGTTTGATATTTTTGGTATTTTTCGATATAAGAACAGAAAGTAAAAGCAGAAAAGTAAAGTAGATTGTAGATTGATATGTTAAGAATAGACTTGGGGGCCATAATTTTCTCTAGTGGCTTCTCTCATGATAGCGGTATTATACGGCGGGTAAACAAATTACTGTCGAGCAATTGATAGAAAAGCGAATACTTATGAGACTATCTAAGCATGATCATTATATATAGGCATCACGTCCGAAACAAGTAGACCAAAACGATTATGCATCTACTACTATTACTCCACACATCGACTGCTATCTAGCATGCATTTAGAGTATTAAGTTCATAAGAACAAAGTAACGCCTTAAGCAAGATGACATGATGTAGAGGGATAAACTCAAATAACATGATATAAACCCCATCTTTTATCCTCGATGGCAACAATACAATACATGCCTTGCTGCCCCTACTGTCACTGGGAAAGGACACCGCAAGATTGAACCCAAAGCCAAGCACTTCTCCCATTGCAAGAACTATAGATCTAGTAGGCCAAACCAAACCAATAATTCGAAGAGACTTGCAAGGATATTATAATCATACATAAATAGTTCAGAAAAGAACCAAATATTTCTCATAGATAATCTTGATCATAAACCCACAATTCATCGAATCTCGACAAACACACCGCAAAAGATATTACATCGAATAGATCCCCTCGAAGACCGAGGAGAACTTGGTATTGAGATCCAAAGAGAAAGAAGCCATCTAGATACTAGCTATGGACCCGAAGGTCTGTGGTAAACTACTCACAACTCATGGTGAGGTGATGATGATGATGTAGAAGCACTCCGTTGTAGGCCCCAAGATGGGATCTCATGGGAACAAAAGGTTGCGGCGGTAGAACTAGGGTTTTTTCTCCTCTTCTGATGGTTTCGGGGTACGTAGGTATATATAAGAGGAAGGAGGGCACCGGGGGCCAAACATGGGGCCCATGAGGTAGGGGGGCGCCCCCACCCTCGTGGACGCCACGTGTGCCCTACTCCGTGGTTCTCAAGTCTCCCGTGCGTATTTTGCTCCAAAAATATCTCTCCCGAAGTTTCATACCGTTTGGACTCCGTTTGATATTCCTTTTCTGTAAAACCCTGAAATAGGCAAAAAAAACAGCAATCTGGACTGGGCCTTTGGGTTAATAGGTTAGTCCCAAAAATAATATAAAAGTGTATAACAAAGCCCATTAAACATCCAAAACATCATAAATAATAGCATGGAACAATCAAAAATTATAGATACATTGGAGACGTATCACATGTCCATCTAAATTTTCAACCAAGAGATCTTTAACCATAGCAACACTAGGTTCAACTTTAATTTGCTCAGAGAGTGTAGGTGTTCTAGTACTACTCTTACGAACCACAGTTGAAGCTTTAGCATGATCCTTCATTCTAACAGGGAAAGGTGGTTTCTCAATATAAGCAGTAGGAACAATAGGATCAACATTATAAGTGATAGTCTTTTCTTCAACTTTAACAGGTTCAACTACTTTTACTTCAATGGGAGGATGGTATTTAAACCACTTCTCCTTGGGAAGATCAACATGAGTAGCAAATGATTCACAGAAAGAAGCTACTATCTCAGAGTTAAGTCCATGTTTAGTGCTAAATTCACGGAAAACATCGGTATCCATAAAAGCTTTAACACAATCAAACTTAGGGGTCATACCTGACTCCTTACCTTCGTCGAGATCCCAATCTTCAGAGTTGCGTTTAATTATTTCCAATTAATCCCATTTGAATTCAACAGTCTTCATCATAAAAGAACCAGAACAAGAATTATCGAGCATGGTGCGATTATTGAGAGAAAACCGAGCATAAAATTTTTGAATGATCATTTTTCTTGAGAGCTCATGATTGGGGCATGAATATAACATTGACTTAAGCCTCCCCCAAGCTTGAGCAATGTTTTATCCTTCGCGAGGCCAGAAATTATATATATAATTCCGATCACGATGAACCTGATGCATAGGGTAGAACTTCTGATGAAATTCCAACTTCAGTCGATTATAGTTCCATGATCCAATATCATCGCATAGCCTAAACCATTTCAATGCATCTCTCTTCAATAATAAAGGAAAGACCTTCTTTTTTATAACATCCTCAGGCATACCTGCAAGCTTAAATAATCCACAAACTTCATCCACATAGATTAGATGTAAATCGGGATGCAGTGTTCCGTCTCCTGTAAAGCGATTATCTAGCAGTTTCTCTATCATACCCGAAGGAATTTCAAAGCAATCATTTTCAGTAGGTGCAGTAGGTTGAGGAGCAACTCTTTGCTCTTCTGGTCGGGGTGAATATACCCCGAACAAGCCCCTCAAAGGATGATGAGCCATAGAAACAAGTGACAGTAAATTTCAGCACACTATATAAATTTTTCCTTACCAAAGGCGCTTCACTCCCCGACAACGGCACCAGAAAAGAGTCTTGATGACCCACAAGTGTAGGGGATCTATCATAGTCATTTCGATAAGTAAGAGTGTCGAACCCAACGAGGAGTAGAAGGAAATGATAGGCATTTTTCAGTAAGGTATTTTCTGCAAGCACTGAAATTATAGGTAATAGATAGTTTTGTGATATGGTAATTGGTAGCAAGTAACAAAAGGTAAAAGTAAATAAGGTGCAGCAAGGTGGCCGAATCCTTTTTGTAGCAAAGGACAAGCCTGAAAAAACTCTTATATGAAGGAAAATGCTCCCAAGGACACATGGGAATTAGCTAGTTTTCATCACGATCATCTGATTCGCGTTCGTTACTTTGATACTTTGGTATGTGGGTGGACCGGTGCTTGGGTACTGTCCTTACTTGGACAAGCCTCCCACTTATGATTAACCTCTAATGCAAGCATCCACAACAACAAAAGAAGTATTAAGGTAAACCTAACCATAGCATGAAACAAGTGGATCCAAACCAGCCCCTTACGAAGCAACACATAAACTAGGATTTAAGCTTCTGTCACTCTAGCAACCCATCATCTACTTATTACTTCCCAATGCCTTCCTCTAGGCCGAAATAATGGTGAAGTGTCATGTAGTCGACGTTCACATGACACCACTAGAGGAGAGACAACATACATCTCATCAAAATATCGAACGAATACCAAATTCACATGACTACTTATAGGAAGACTTCTCCCATGTCCTCAGGAACAAAAGTAACTACTCACAAGACATAATATTTTTCATAATCAGAGGGGTATTAATATGCATAATGGATCTGAACATATGATCTTCCACCAAATAAACCAACTAGCATCAACTACAAGGAGTAATCAACACTACTAGCAACCCATAGGTACCAATCTGAGGTTTGGGTACAAAGATTGGACTCAAGAGATGAACTAGGGTTTGAGAGGAGATGGTGCTGGTGAAGATGTTGATGAAGATAACCCTCTCCAAGATGGGAGAGTTGTTGGTGATGACGGCGGTGACGATTTCCCACTCCCGGAGGGAAGTATCCCCAGCAAAACAGCTCTGCCGGAGCCCTAGATTGGTTTCCACCAAGGTTCCGCCTCGAGACGGCGGCGTCTGGTCCCAAAAGCCTCCTTTTGATTTTTTCCAGGTCAAAACACCGCATATAGGAGAAGATGGGCATCGGGGGGCCATCGGGTGGCCCACGAGGCAGGGGGCGCGCCCAAAGAGGGGGGCGCACCCCCCGCCCTCGTGGACAGGTGGTGCCCCCCTGACGAATCTCTTTCGCCATATATTTTTATATTTTATGAAATGGTGTCCCGTGGAGTTTCAGAGCTTTTTGAGTTGTGCAGAATAGGTTTCCAGTGTTTGCTCCTTTTCAACCCCCAGAATTCCAAATGCCGGTATTCTCCCTCTTCATGTAAACCTTGTAAAATAAGAGAGAAAAGGCATAAGTATCGTGACATAATGTCTAAAAACAGCCCATGGTGCAATAAATATCAACATGAAATCATGATGCAAAATGGACGTATCATGAAGCTCAACTGGATCAAGAGCTCGTGGGACGTCATCGAGCTGAACGTGTGCTAAACATGGAGGTGCCATACGTTCGGTGCTTGGATCGGTTGGATCGCGAAGATGTTCGACTACATCAACCGCGTCACTAGACGCTTTCGCTTTCGGTCTACGAGGGTACCTAGACACACTCTCCCCTCTCGTTGCTATGTATCTAGTACATAGATCTTGCGTGATCGTAGGAAAATTTTGAAATACTACGTTCCCCAACAGTGGCATCATGAGCCAGGTCTATGCGTAGATAATATGCACGAATAGAACACAATGAGTTGTGAGCGATAATAGTCATACTGCTTACCAGCATGTCATACTTTGATTCGGTGGTATTGTGAGATGAAGCGGCCCGGACCGGCATTGCGCGTACGCTTACGCGAGACTGGTTTAACCATTACGAGCACTCGTTGCTTAATGGTGACCGGCGGGTGTCTGTCTCTCTCACTTTAGTCGAATCAAGTGTGGCTACGCCCGGTCCTTGTGAAGGTTAAAACAGCACATACTTGACAAAAAGTCGTTGTGGTTTTTGTATGCGTAGGTAAGAACGGTTCTTGCTAAGCCCGTAGCAGCCACGTAACTTGCAACAACAAAGTAGAGGACGTCTAACTTGTTTTTGCAGGGCATGTTGTGATGTGATATGGTCAAGACGTAATGAGTTATACGTTATTGTATGAGATGATCATGTTTTGTAAATTATCGGCAACCGACAGGAGCCTTATGGTTGTCTCTTTATTGTATGAATTGCGAAGGCCATGTAACTGCTTTACTTCATCACTATGAGTTAGCAATAGTAGTAGTAGCAATAGTTGGCGAGACGACCACGAGGCTACGATGAAGATCATGGTGTCAAGCCGGTGACGATGGATATCATGACGATGCTTTGGAGATGGAGATCAAAAGCATACAATGATGATGGCCATATCATGTCACATATTTTGATTGCATGTGATGTTTATCTTATTGCTTCTTATTTTGCTTAGAACAGCTAGCATTATAAGATGATCCCTTACAAAATTTCAAGGTACAAGTGTTCTCCCTGAGTATGCACCGTTGCGAAAGTTCGTCGTGCCGAGACACCACGTGATGATCGGGTGTGATAAGCTCTACGTTCAAATACAACGGGTGTAAGACAGTTTTGCACATGCAGAATACTCGGGTTAAACTTGACGAGCCTAGCATGTACAGACATGGCCTCGGAACTCTAGAGACCAAAAGGTTTAGCGTGAATCATATAGTAGATATGATCAACATAAGATGTTCACCATTGAAAACTACTCCATCTCACGTGATGATCGGACATGGTTTAGTTGATTTGGATCACGTGATCATTTAGATGACTAGAGGGATGTCTATCTAAGTGGTAGTTCTTTAGTAATATGATCAATTGAACTTTAATTTATCATGAACTTAGTCCTGGTAGTATTAGCATATCTATGTTGTAGATCAATAGCTCGCGATGCAGCTCCCCATTTATTTTTATATGTTCCTAGAGAAATATAAGTTGAAAGATGTTAGTAGCAATGATGCGGACTAGGTCCGTGATCTGAGGATTATCCTCATTGCTGCACAAAAGTATTATGTCCTTGATGCACCGCTAGGTGACATATCTATTGTAGGAGTAGATGCAAACGTTATGAACGTTTGGCAAAGCTCAATATGATGTCTACTTAATAGTTTAGTGCATCATCTTTACTGCTTAGAACCGGGACTTCAAAAACATTTTGAACGCCACAGAGCATATAAGATGTTCCAAGAGTTTAAATTAGTATTTCATACTCATGCCCGTGTCGAGAGGTATGAGACCTCTGACAGTACTTTGCCTACAAGATGGAGGAGAATAGCTCAACCAGTGAGCATGTGCTCAAATTGTCTGGGTACTACAATTGCTTGAATCAAATGGGAGTTAATCTTCCAGATAATATAGTAATTGACAAAGTTCTCTAGTCACTATCACCAAGTTAGTAGAACTTCGTGATGAACTATAATATGCAGGGGATGACGAAAGTAATTCCCGAGCTCTTCGCGATGCTGAAATTGGCGAAAGTAGAAATCAAGAAAGAGCACCAAGTGTTGATGGTTAACAAGACCACTTGTTTCAAGTAAAGGGCAAAGGGATAGAAGGGTAACTTCAAGAAGATTGACAAGCAAGTTGTCACTCCCGTGAAGAAACCCAAAGCTAAACTCAAGCCTGAAACTAAGTGCTTCTACTTCAAAGGAAATGGTCACTGGGAGTGGAACTTCCCTAGATACTTGGCGGATAAGAAGGATGGCAAAGTGAACAAAGGTATATTTGATATACAGATTATTGATGTGTACTTTACTAGTGTTCATAGCAACCCCTGGGTATTTGATACCGGTTCATTTGCTAAAATTAGTAACTTGAAACGAGAGTTGCAGAATGAACAAAGACTAGTTAAAGGTGAAGTGACGATGTGTGTTGGAAGTGGTTCCAAGATTGATATGATCATCATCGCACACTTCCTATACTTTCGGGATTAGTATAGAACCTAAATAAATGTTATTGGGCATTTGCGTTGAGCATGAATATGATTTGATCATGTTTGTTGCAATACGGTTATTCATTTAAAGTCATAGAATAATTTTTATTCTGTTTACATGAATAAAACCTTCGATGGTCATACACTGAATGAAAATAGTTTGTTGGATCTCGATCGTAGTAATACACCTATTCATAATATTGAAGGCAAAATATGCAAAATTGATAATGATAGCACAACTTATTTGTGGCACTGCCGTTTAGGTCATATTGGTGTAAAGCGCATGAAGAAACTCCATGCTGACGGGCTTTTGGAATCACTTGGTGCTTGTGAACCATGCCTCATGGGCAAGATGACTAAAACTCCGTTCTCCAGAACAATGGAGCGAGCAACTAATTTGTTGGAAATCATACATACTGATGTATGTGGACCGATGAGTGTTGAGGCTCGCGGCGGGTGTCGTTATTTTCTGACCATCACTAATGATTTGAGCAGATATGGGTATATCTACTTGATGAAGCACAAGTCTTTGAAAAGTTCAAAGAATTTCAGAGTGAAGTAGAGAATCATCATAACAAGAAAATTAAGTTTCTACGATCTGATCGCGGAGGCGAATATTTGAGTTACGAGTTTGGTCTTCATTTAAAACAATGTGGAATAGTTTCACAGCTCACGCCACCCGGAACACCACAGCGTAATGGTGTGTCCGAACGTCGTAACCATACTTTATTAGATATGGTGCAATCTATGATGTCTCTTACCGATTTACCACTATCGTTTTTGGTTATGCATTAGAGACAGCTGCATTCATGTTAAATAAGGGCACCATCTAAATCCGTTGAGACAATGCCTTATGAACTGTGGTTCGGCAAGAAACCAAAGTTGTTGTTTCTTAAAGTTTGGGGCTGCGATGCTTATGTGAAAAGGCTTTAACCTGATAAGCTCGAACCCAAGTCGGAGAAATGTGTCTTCATAGGATACCCAAAGGAAACTGCTGGGTACACCTTCTATCACAGATCCGAAGGCAACATATTCGTTGCTAAGAATGGATCCTTTCTAGAGAAGGAGTTTCTCTCGAAAGAAGTGAGTGGGAGGAAAGTGGAACTTAATGAGGTAATTGTACCATTTCCCGAATTGGAAAGTAGTACATCATAGAAACTAGTTCTAGTGATTCCTACACCAATCAGCGAGGAAGCTAATAATGATAATCATGAAAATTCATATCAAGTTACTACTGAACCTCGTAGGTCAACCAGAGTGCGTTCCGCGCCAGAGTGGTACGGTAACCCGGTTCTGGAAGTCATGTTACTAGACCATGATGAACCTATGAACTATGAGGAAGCGACGATGATCCCAGATTCCGCAAAATGGCTTGAGGCCATGAAATCTGAGATGGGATCCATGTATGAGAACAAAGTGTGGACTTTGGTTGACTTGCCCGATGATCGGCAAGCCATTGAAAGTAAATGGATCTTTAAGAGGAAGACTGACGCCGATGGTAATGTTACCGTCTACAAAGCTCGACTAGTGTTGACTACGATGAGATTTTCTCACTCGTAGCGATGCTTAAGTCTGTGCGAATCATGTTAGCAATTGCCGCATTTTATGAAATCTGGCAAATGGATAACAAAACTGCGTTCTTTGATGGATTTATTGAAGAATAGTTGTATATGATGCAACCATAAGATTTTGTCAATCCTAAAGGTGCTAACAAAATGTGCAAGCTCTAGCGATCCATCTATGGACTGGTGCGAGCATCTCAGAGTTGGAATATACGCTTTGATAAGATGATCAAAGCATATAGTTTTATACAGAGTTGCGGTGAAGTCTGTATTTACAAGAAAGTGAGTGGGAGCACTACAACCTTTCTGATAAGTATATGTGAATGACATATTGTTGATCGGAAATGATGTAGAATTTTCTGGAAATCATAAAGGAATGTTTGAAAGGATTTTTTCAAAGAAAGACCTCGGTGAAGCTACTTACATATTGAGCATCAAGATCTATAGAGATAGATCAAGACGCTTGATAAGGTTTTTCAATGAGTACATACCTTGACAGATTTTTGAAGTAGTTCAAAATGGATCAGTCAGAGAAGCAGTTCTTGCCTGAGTTATAAGGTATGAAGTTGAGTAAGACTCAAAACCAGACCACGGCAGAAGATAGAGAAAGAATGAAAGTCATTCCCTATGCCTCAGTCATAGGTTCTATAAAGTATGCCCTGCTGTGTACCAAACCTGTTGTGTACCTTGCCATGAGTTTGGCTAGGAGGTACAAAAGTGATCCAGGAGTAGATCACTGGAAAACGGTCAAAATTATCCTTAGTTACTAGATGACTAAGGAAATGTTTCTCGATTATGGAGGTGATAAAGAGTTCGTCGTAAAGAGTTACGCCGATGCAAGCTTTGACACTAATCCAGATGACTCTAAGTATCAATCTGAATACGTATTGAAAGTGGAAGCAATTAGCTAGAGTAGCTCCATGCACAACATTGTAGACATAGAAATTTGAGAAATACACACGGATCTGAATGTAACAGACCCGTTGACTAAACTTCTCTCACGAAGCAAAACATGATCACACCTTAGTACTCTTTGGGTGTTAATCACATGGTGATGTGAACTAGATTATTGACTCTAGTAACCCCTTTGGGTGTTGGTCACATGTCGATGTGAACTATGGGTGTTATTCACATAACGATGTGAATTATTGGTATTAAATCACATGGCAATGTGAACTAGATTATTGACTCTAGTGCAAGTGGGAGACTGAAGGAACCATGCCCTAGAGGCAATAATAAAGTTGTTATTGGTATTTCCTTATATCATGATAAATGTTTATTATTCATGCTAGAATTGTATTAACCGGAAACTTAATACATGTGTGAATACATAGACAAAACAGAGTGTCCCTAGTATGCCTCTACTAGACTAGCTCATTGATCAAAGATGGTTATATTTCCTAGCCATAGATATGAGTTGTCATTTGATCAATGGGATCACATCATTAGAAGAATGATGTGATGGACAAGACCCATCCATTAGCTTAGCATTATGATCATTTAGTTTTATTGCTATTGCTTTCTTCATGACTTATACATGTTCCTCTGACTATGAGATTGTGCAACTCCCAAATACCGGAGGAACACCTTGTGTGCTATCAAACGTCACAACGTAACCGAGTAATTATAAAGATGCTCTACAGGTGTCTCCGAAGATGTTTGTGGTGTTGGCATAGATCGAGAATAGGATTTGTCACTCCGAGTGTCGGAGAGGTATCTTTGGGCCCTCTCAGTAATACACATCATAATAAGCCTTGCAAGCAAACGACTAATGAGTTAGTCACGAGGTGATGTATTACGGAATGAGTAAAGAGACTTGCCGGTAACGAGATTGAACTAGGTATGATGATACTGACGGTCAAATCTCGGGCAAGTAACATACCGATGACAAAGGGAACAACATATGTTGTTATGCGGTTTGACCGATAAAGACCTTCGTAGAATATGTAGGAACCAATATGAGCATCCAGGTTCCGCTATTGTTTATTGACCACAGATGAGTCTCGGTCATGTATACATAGTTCTCGAACCCGTAGGGTCCGCATGCTTAACGTTCGATGGCGATCGGTATTATGAGTTTATGAGTTTTGATGTACTGAAGGTAGTTTGGATTCCCGGATGATATCACGGACATGACGAGGAGTCTCGGAATGTCCAAGACATAAAGATTGATATATTGGACGACTATATTCGGACACCGAAAGTGTTCCGGGTGTTATCGGAGAAAACCGGAGTGCTAGAGGGGTTACTGGAACTCCCCGGGGGAATATTAGGCCATAGTGGGCCATGAGGGAAAGAGAGAGGCAGCCCACTAGGGCTGGCCTCCCCTCCTAGGGAATCCTAGTTGAACTAGGAGTGGCGGGGAGGCGCCCCTCTCCTTCCTTCTCCTCTTCTTCTTCCTTTCCTACTCCTAGTAAGAATAGGAAAGGGGATTCCTACTCCTACTAGGAGTAGGAAACCTACTCCTGGCGCGCCCTATAGGGCCGGCCGGCCCTCCCCCCTTGCTCCTTTATATACGGGGGCAGGGGGCACCCAAGGACACACAAGCAATATTGTTTTAGCCGTGTGCGGTGCCCCCTCCACAGAAACACACCTCGGTCATATCGTTGCAGTGCTTAGGCGAAGCCCTGCGCCAGTAGCTTCATCATCTCCGTCACCACGCCGTCGTGCTTACAAAACTCTCCCGTGAAGCTCAACTGGATCAAGAGCTCGTGGGACGTCATCGAGCTGAATGTGTGCTGAACACGGAGGTGCCGTACGTTCGGTGCTTGGATCGGTTGGATCGCGAAGACGTTCGACTACATCAACCGCGTCACTAGACGCTTCCGCTTTCGGTCTACGAGGGTACGTAGACACACTCTTCCCTCTCGTTGCTATGCGTCTAGTAGATAGATCTTGCGTGATCGTAGGAAAATTTTGAAATACTACGTTCCCCAATAGATTTGCACCGCTCTCTTGCTTGGTGCAAACTCACTGTCAACCCTCCCAATGGCGACCTCAACCTCTAGGACTGGTGGCGAGACACTACTGGCTCCATCCCAGTTTCGCTCCGGAAGGCCCTTGCGTCCCTAGTGCCATGGGTCACCTGGGCCATTTGGAAACACCGCAATGCCTGCATCTTTGACCTTCAGCAACCCTCTGTTAGCCGCTTGTTCGCCTTGATCTAGGACGATGTGCGCACCTGGGCCTTGGTCGGTGCCAAAGGACTCCAAGCTGTTATTGACGCGTTGTAAACCTTTGTAGTCGGGCCGAGCTTCCCACTTCTTCTTCTCACAAGGACCGCTGGCATGCCTAGTTGTGTACGAGCTTGGTGTCCTCTAAACTTGTACTCTTTCTACCTATCAATGCAATGATACGCTAACTTGGCGTATTGGTGAAAAAACATGCCCTTAAGAGCAACTCCAATAGCTCCTACAACAACCATCTCTCCTAAAGTGATTTTGCGGGAAGTCTGTATAATTTAGGAAATGTTGTCTGATGAGGTCTTTTCTCAATTCCCATAAACTTCTTTCCCTAAAATTTGTTTTGTATTCCCATTAAACAAGTACAGGGCCCAAAAGTCAATGTCACGGGTGATGTTGCCCGTAACCATTGCCACATGAGCTGGGTGACCGACGGTGAGCCGTTGCGGGAGCAGGGGCTGCATGAGGGTTTCTCCAGTGAACTTTCAAGTGGTTTCTTGTGCGTCGAACTCTACAGGAAGGGTTTCCCATAAACATGAGGGCACCTCAGGTACCTGTCTATAGTTTCCTGTCTTGAAGGGGGGCGACGCAGCTATTTTCTTTAACAACACGTCATTCAACGAAGTGTTTTAGTTGGAGGAAATTGCATGGGATTCTGTAAAAAAAAATTGAGTTTACATGAGTTGTTTTTGTCCTAACTTCTGGTGAATGGTGGTTTTTTCTGCATACGGTGTCTATATGAGTTGCTCTAAATACAGTAAGAGCTTAAAAAATTCGTTTTTCTTTAGACAAAGCTTTTAAAAAACATTTGAAGGGATCCCCACACTATATTAATTTGAAGCAAAATTCATAGGGATACTGTTGATGTAGAAGCCACAAGTGACGCCCCCTGAGGAAGCAAAATAGAAAATTTTACAAGATTATGCGTTTCATGGTTCGAAGCTCAAAAAATCTTTCCCTAATAATAAAGCACGGATTGACTTTGTCGGGTTCACTGTCACAATGCGCTTTCTTCTCATGTCATAATACGCTTTTACGATTTGTATGGACAAAATCATAATATAAACGAGGTGGTACTAATAGCATATTCGTCCGTCCAGATTTGTGCCATCGGTCAAGTAAAACGATTAGTTCATTGGGCTTATTTTGGGCTAACGAACCCAACTTGGCGGCTGGGTCATGTTCCTACATTGGGCTCTTCCTGCACTGCCTCCTCTATCTCTTCCCCTCGCTTCATCCTTTTTTCCTATAGAAGAAAAATCCAATCCTAATTCATCTACAACTCAGAGAAGATTTCTGTTACAAATCGAAGAACAAGGAAATCCATCAGTTAGTTTGTCTTCGATCCAAACCACGCCGTCAACTTACAAATGATGGGGCCGCGTCGTTGGCGGCGGCGGAGAACGAGTGCGACAACGGTAGCCCGTGCGCTGGCGGTGCTTTGCCTCAACCACGCGCCGGGAGTGCATGTGTGATGCGTGCGTCTGTGAGGTCATCCGGTCCCTTTTTCCGTGAGTGCGTCTGTGATGCGTGCATTGCCACACCCAGGAGGGGTCTCCGCGATGAAGCCGTGTCCTGCGTCGTGCGGCAGTTCGCCGTTCGCGTGGACGCTGCGCTGATGTCGAGCTCCTCCGCCGCTGCAAACGCACTGGTGCTCCTAGGCGATGGTTCATGCGTGGAGCGAGTATTGCGTCCGTGGACGAGAAAGATGAGAAAGCATAGCTGGACTGCTCGAGGAAAGTGGGCCATGGAGGAGGGCAAGACAGTTCTCCTGGAGGCGCACGTGGTTGCGGCGCCACACCATGGCCGTGATCCCTATGGACGTGGTGTTGTGCTTGACTGCCTGGTTTTGTTCGGCGTGTGGATGGTGGCGTGCCTTTGGTTTAGGTTCAGCTGTGTGCAGCGGTTAAGGACATTATTCTGAGATCGTAATTACAAGCTATTACGTGCAGGTGCATGGTTCTCTTGTCAGCATATTGCCCATGAAGGGCTTATATGTCGTCTTATTGTGCCAATTAGCCAGCCATTACCTAGATCGGTCTATTATCTTCTGTTTTAACTTCCAGCTAATCTGAATGATTTTCAAATATATTGTGTTAATTATTCTGGCAAAATGTAGACGGGAGTGTTGCATAGAAATCCAGTTCTGGTAAGTAACTTACTTGGCTTCTAACATGTGGACGACAGCTTGCTTCCCTTTTTTTACCATGCACACTAAACATGTTTCATTAACTCCAACAACGTCTTGATTCTTCTTCTCAGATGCGAGCTAATGTTCACTTGAAAGAGATGACTATGAGGTACGTGCAAGTGCAAGGGTGCAATGGAAGGTATCCCTATCTTACACCTTTTTAACATAGAAAAATGCTTGCATGTTTTTCTTGATTTGATTTATTTTGTATGTGCAGTATCAATTCGGTCAATTTGTTATTCATTCGAAATGACATGAAAACGAATGTCCTATAAGTGAGTTGAATCTTCGGTTCAACACAATACATATTTTTTAGGGGGAATAAATGGTGCTAACTTGACTACATATGAGTGTAATATTAAATCTCATGTTTCATACTGACTTATGTACCAAAATTTATGTTAAACATGAATAAATTCTTTTTGGTTGCATTTAATATCGTTGTATAATACTAACATCTTCAGTTACTGAACATGCATGCAAGCATAAGTGTGCATGTAGGTAAAATATTGATGTTCATTTTTTATGAATACCAATTAATGTGTTTTCACTAGATATAGGTGACCGCGTGTGACGAATGGCAAGGTGTTCGGTCAGATAACCTGGGTCTGTGCCGAGTTGGTGGCTCTCACCTCAACTACAGGAACATCACCAAAGCAATTGATAGTAGGTCGGTCACTAACCCAACATGGTTTTAATCGTAAATTTAATTTTATTCTTTTATTTTTCCTTCTTCTGACCAACAATAGTAGTTCTTGATGTTGTATTAAGATTCCAACAAAAATCTATAAAGGGCTCTAAGGGAGAAGAAGAAAAGAAATGACTCGCAAAGCAAAGCGAACTTCAGATACTACTATCAGTCAGAAGACCAAAATATACACATACAAACTCCCAAACATTGCATGCCAAAGAGCTTTCTTCTGTTTAGAACTTAATAAGGTACTTGATCATTTATTCTAAGTTCATTAGTATGAGCGTTTTTTGTTTGGAACGATTGTTAAACTATGTTTGTTCTAGGAAGTGTTATATATTTTTCTCCCGTGACAACGCACGGGCATATTTCCTAGTATGTTTTAAAAATCGTATGTCGATTAAGGCTAGACCTTTTGGCGTAGTCTGGGCCAATGCAGCCCAGTTTTATCCAGTCGCGACGAACATAGGTTGGGCTATGTCGTCGGTTTACTTGAGACTAGGGCCGTTCTGTTGCTCCTCGACTGGATCAAAAGAATAGGCCGTGGAGTTACGTGCATTCGGTGCCTCAGCTTGGGTTAGTGTTTCAGAAAAGGAAAAACAAAGAAAAAACTGGTTTGCGAAAATATGACAGGACACTACGGAAAGCATATTTTGAGTGATACATGTTGTTAAGTTTTTTTTTTAGAGGAAAATGCCTCACGAGTTTTACATAAAAAAAATCTACTACAAGCGTGTAAATTTTGCCATGGGGGCAAATTTTGCGGTTGGGAACGGCAGATCCACGCGTTTCTGGACTGACCTTGGATAGGTACCCAACCCCTTTGGATCGAATTCCGGGAGTTGTACGATATTGCCGTTGACACCGCGTTATCGATGGCGGATGCGATTGCCGCGGCGCCACCTGAGATTCAGTTCAAGCGGGAACTCAACGGACCCGAGCAGGCAAGCCTCGCGGCTTTGCTGCAATTAATCGAACCAGTGGGTCTTTCGGATCAACCTGACACGGTGAGCTGGGCGCTCACTAACTCGGGGAAATTCTCGGTGAACTCCTTATACTGCAAGTTGTGTCGAGGGCCGACACAGCCTGTGATTGCAGGATTGTGGAAAGCGCGGATGCCTTTGAAGATCAAAGTTTTCATATGGCAACTGTTTCGCGATAGGCTTCCCACTTCCTTGAACGTAGCCAATCGAAATGGGCCGGCCACGGGTCCGTGTGCGTTATGCGGGGAACCGGAGGATGCCAATCATGTGTTTTTCCGGTGCCCTTTAGCAAGGTTTGTGTGGAGTGTTGTACGGACCGCGGCTGGGGTCCTTTGGGACCCGCGCTCGGCTACTGAGCTTTTCAACCTCCTTGATGCGATTAAGGGTCCAGCATATCGGGTTATGTGCTCTCTGGGCCTTATGGCTAACTAGGAACAAGTTTACTATAGAAGGGTGATTTTCAAATCATCCGGCTAATATCATCTTCAAATGCAACCTTCTATTGCAGCAGTGGAGCCCGTTGGGGAGGCGTAAGGATGCTGAGCTGATCAAGACCGCCCAACAACGACTGGTGCAAGTGTATGCGATGGCTAGGGAGTCATGACTTCAGTTCTTTTGTTGCTTGACGAGCCTGCGTGCTCTGTACGGGCTCTGCCCTGTAATCTCGATTGGCGGCTTGTTTTAGTTTCATCTGAACTTTGGTGCTCAAGCCGGAAGGGCTTTTGGTGATGTATTAAGACTTGATTTGTGGTACGCTGCCGTTGGGGCTTTATTAACTTAAAGCCGGACGCATCTGGCGTCTTCGTTTTAAAAATAAAGCGTGTAAATTTTGATCTGATCCTACGTTCCTTCGAGCCCGTTTTGAGTCATAATCAATAAAATATAAGCCACATGCCGCAAGAAGCATATCATTGGGTTCACATCCAAAATAAATTTATAATAGCGTATAATTTATGTTTTATTGGTTTACTTTTTCAAAAAGAGGCTTTCGGTAAAATTGACGGTCAAAGTTTTGTTCACAAGGTCACAATAAAGGGTCCTTGTATGCTGATCGAGATGGTATACAGTTATATTTTAGCGATGCAAAATCCATGGCAGAAGTGCGGAAACGGTTTACAGGTGACAAAATGTTGCGACGGGTGGTTAATACCGAGGAAACCTGTCACCGGTCGCGTGCAACAGCTATTATCAAGGCATTATTCTCCCTTTAATCCTTTGTATAGTCGCTGCAAATGGGTACTAGTACTTGCAGAATTTCAAAATCCATTTCGCTGCATCGGCTCCTCCTACATGGAGTAGATAGAGTTCTTAAAAGAAGCTAGCTAGCTAGCTAGAAAGCGACGGTGCGGTGCACCGTAAAGCTGTTGCAACCGTCGGCCTCGACATGTACGTAACGTACCAACGCCTTTAGGTTAGACTAACATTATTATATAACCAATATAAGAAACACAAAGCCCTAGCGAGAAAACGTCTATAAGAAACGAATTCAAACTTTTTTTTATGCTGGAAATGCGTGCCGTGGCATGCCTGCGAGGAATATATATATATATATATATATATATATATATATATATATATAATGGAAATATAAAAGAAACAACTCTGCCGTGCGATAAGCGGCCAGATAGTTTTTCCTTTGGGTTTGACCAGGTTGCTAGGTCGAAAAGTAGTCGACAAATGGCAGGCTTACGAGTAGCTACGACCAAGTTACAGCCTTCCAAAACTGTCGGCAGCAGAGGCAGAAGCACCCAGGGCCAGGGGTGCAATTTTTCATTTTGTTTAGCGGAATAGAGAGGGCACGGTACGGTACGGTGCAGTTCTGATTTTTCGTACTGTAGTTGGCTATCTTTAAGAAAAATAAAATGTCATACTACAGATAACTGTGCTGCTCGCTAGATGCTGTCAAAAAAGACCACGTATTTTTTGCTGAACTTACCGTGGTCATCATCACTCATCAGGTCATTGCCGGGGAATCAACCTGTGGTTGAGATGGTTAGGTGGACAGTGGTATCCTTAATCCACCAGGGTTCAAATCCTGATGCTCGCATTATTCCTGGATTTATTTCAGGATTTTCGGCGATGCGCTTTCAGTGGGAGAAGACGTTCCCGTCGACGACGAGACACCTACGGTGACTTCGTAAATCTCAAGATGATATGCCGGCTCAGTCTCTCGAATGTGCTCATAGGGGTAGGGTGTGCGTGTGTGCGTTCATAGGGGTGAGTGTATCCGCGTGTATATGAGCGCTTGCGTCTGTACTGATGCTAAAAAAAAAAAATCAAAAATCAGGTCACTGCCGTAGTGTTTTGGAATTTACTAAGTTGGATTACCCTGGCCTGGAGTCAAGGAACAGAGGAAGTAGATAAAGTCACAAAACAGCACGCCGTGAAGAGGCTGCATGCAAAACTATGTTTGTAGTGTGCTATTTTGACAAGTTAGTTTTTCTTCTTCGAAAGGAATCAAATCTATTATAAAAGTTCATCCGAAGTATAAAGTTTCTCAAACGCAATAAAAATTACATCGAGATTCTGAGACCACCAAATGATCACTACTGCCACCAGAGCGAGTAGCCGACGCGCCGCTCTCGTACCGAAGCCGGATTGATCTTATTGGTGACAGCCGGAAAGTCTTCTCTCACATGCCCCAAAGGACCAGCGCCCTAAAGCCGTAGTCGTTGCCGTTGAAACATTGCATTGCTCCGAATCACCTGACATCAAATCTCGCCACATGACGAGATACCCTAACCTCACCGCCCATGGAGACGATAGGAATCTACGCCAGAGCCCCATCGACTTTGTCCAAACGGACGAACTCGAGGGTGATCAAAGCCAGGAAGACAAACTCGAAGAAGAAGCGCCGCCATCCGTTCAAGTGACACATATGCGAGGACTAAAAAAATCCTAACCTAAACTATTAACCGGATGGAGGCACCGGGATTCCCTTCCCCGCCACTTGCTAGTGGTATTTTCGCATGTTCCATTTTTGCTAAATGGTACTTTGACTGTTCTCTCAATTCTATTTGTGGGTTGCAGCCACATTTAACATATATTTTCTATGTGAGTTTCCACGTTGATCTTCTTATTTGTTGGAAACTAGCTAAATACCCAAATACCCGTGCATTTGAACGAAAAGTAACTTTATACTAGTAGGAAACTTTTTATTGGTTTGAGATTAAGATATGTTGGGGCAGAAAATCCATATGCAAAGGGAAATATATATGATGTGTTTGTGATTGTGGACGTACAACTACGCGAGCTGATTTGTTGTTTGTTTGCAAGGGATTTATTGCTATTGACGATTTATTTGATTTATGTTGATTGTTTTGCAAGGATTTCTTTTACCCAGAGATAAGGAGGTGGGGTTAGTTTTTTGAAAATAAAATTGAGGGTAATCATCTAATTTGAAAAAAAAAATCGATGGGAGGGGCATGTATTGATGCGAAGGGTGAAGGCAATGGAAGCAAAACCAACAAACTTCCCTTAATAGCAAAGATAAACATTTTGAAAATGTATTGAAAAGGAAATTGGTTAATTTCAACCACAACATATTACGTGACAAGATGTGATGTTCAACCCTAAGAGCCACATATCCGACCTGCTTTGCAGTTAAATCCCCTCCCCCAAAATGTGTCCTAGCCGCCAAAGGCAAGTGTCGTGGAAGTGTCACGGTAGATGTCCTTAGGTAAGGACTTGATTGCGGAGCCATAGCGACGTGGTTAGCTTAAAGGGGTTACGAACAAGACAAAGGACACAGGAAATTTATACTGGTTCGGCCCCTTGCGGTGAGGGTAAAACCTAATCCAGTTTGAGGTGGAATTGCTGGGGTGTCGATTGCTAGGGTGCGGATGCGCTTGCCTAGCCCTCGATCTGTTGTTTCTTTTCCTAAGCCGCTGCCGGGTCGTCCCCTTAAATACACGGGTTGACGCCCTGCGGCCTACGGAGTCCTGGCCGGCTCATACAATCGTGTCCGGCCTGGTAACTCTTATTACATGCCTTACAACACAAGTCACATATATATGGCGTTTGATACTTACAGGCTTAAAGCCGCCGCAGGCCTTGGGCCCTTAACTAAACCGCCATCTTTAACGTGCTTATGGACTGGGTCCATGAACCGCCGTTGGGTAACCCGGCCCCTCCTGGGCGGGTCATATGAAATACTTATATCCCCAATATTAGACCCCGGGTTGATCTTGAACTTGTTCATGTCAATCTTTCTCCATCTTCTTGCGAGAGACTGTAAACCGCCGTAACCTCCGCTTTTGAAACGATAGTTATCCGCCATGACGTCAGTTTTTGAAATAACGGTAACCCGCCATGACGTCACGTGTCACTTACTTGCAAACAGTCCAGATCTTAACAAATCTTCCGCATTTATTGGGATTCCGAGAATCGAGGCGCCTGCACAGTTATCCACTTAGCTTATAAATAGGGCCGAAGGCTCCCTTCCATTCTCTCCTTCGTCTCTTTCTCTTCGTCTCCTTCCTCGCGACGTCCCTGCAACCGAGCTCCGCCGGCGTCGTCACCCTCTACTTCGTCTTCAACAACAGTCGCCGCGTCAACTCAACGCGACCAGGTCTCTTCCGCGCGCCGCCGCAGTCTTATTCGCTCAGGTGCGTTCTTGTCCTTCTCCTCCTAGACCCATTAGGGTTCCCGTGAAGTTCGCAAGAGTTCATCTTCTTCTTCCTCTGCAACTATGGTTTTTCTTCTGAACTTGATGTCCCTTCATATGTTGATGTTGATAGTATCCCTTTAGTCAATACTGTAATATCTCATCTCTGCGAAAAAATTGATTCATCTCCAAGAACTGTATCATATTGATCTTAGGTTTTGCCTGTTCGTCATTTTAATCTTGATTTTCGAGTAGCTGTAGATCCAAAATTACCGCCGCAACCTGCAAAAACTGTTTTTTCCAGTACTTAGTAAAATTTGCTTTTCTGAATACTTGCATCTATCATGGCGGCTTAATTTTCCGACTTATAATTATTCCTGTGCCATTAGGCGCCATTAAGCCGCCATACTGAACTTGCAGTATAACATTTGCTCCGGTTTTAACGAACTGATCTTGAACCGGCAATAATCTTTCCTTCTTTAGGTCTGCTTGTTCACAATGCCACCAAAGACAATCATCACGTGCAACTGGGTCCCTTCAATTGTTACTGAAGCCACACTAGCCGACTTTGTCAAAGTCGGATATCTGCCAAATGCTCCAGTTATGCCTTATAGTGCTCCTAACCCGGGCGAAGAGAGAACTGCACCCACACATGATGAAGTTATTGTTTTCACTGACCATATGAACCGGGGTTTCTCACCGCCCGGATCTAAATTCTTCAGGGATGTTCTGCACTTTTTCCAGCTCCATCCCCAAGACATCGGACCCAATTCCGTGTCAAATATCTGCAACTTTCAGGTTTTTTGTGAAGCATATCTTCAAGAGGAGCCCAACATCTTGCTTTTTAGGGAGTTCTTTTATTTAAACCGCCAGAACGAATTTACCAATGGCCCTAGCTTGGAGCTTGGGTCTGTCTCCATCCAAAGAAGGAGAGACTCTATTTTTCTTATGCCTGTCTGCCGAGCCATCCGAAAGATTGGAATAAAACTTGGTTTTATTGTAAAGACACTTCTTCGGCTCACGAGCATTGATACATCTCCAATGTATCTACTTTTTCAAACACTTTTGCCCTTGTTTTGGACTCTAACTTGCATGATTTGAATGGAACTAACCCGGACTGACGCTGTTTTCAGCATAATTGCCATGGTGTTGTTTTTGTGCAGAAATGAAAAGTTCTCGGAATGACCTAAAAATCCACGGAGAATTATTTTCGAAAATATAAAAAATATCTGCGGAAATATCCATGTCAGGGGGGCCACACCCTATCCACGAGGGTGGGGGCGCGCCCCCTCCCCCTGGGCGCCCCCTGCCTCGTGGGCCCCCTGATGCTCCACCGACGTACCCCCGGACTCTATATATTCACTTTCGGGGAGAAAACATTAGAGAGAAAGAATTATCGCATTTTACGATACGGAGCTGCCGCCAAGCCCAAATCTTTCTCGAGAGGGCTGATCTGGAGTCCGTTCGGGGCTCCGGAGAGTGGAGATCATCCCCATCGTCATCATCAACCTTCCTCCATCACCAATTCCATGATGCTCACCGCCGTGCGTGAGTAATTCTATCGTAGGCTTGCTGGACGGTGATGGGTTGGATGAGATTTACCATGTAATCGAGTTAGTTTTGTTAGGGTTTGATCCCTAGTATCCAATATGTTCTAAGATTGATGTTGCCATGACTTTGCTATGCTTAATGCTTGTCACTAGGGCCCGAGTGCCATGATTTCAGATCTGAACCTATTATGTTTTCATGAATATATGTGTGTTCTTGATCCTATCTTGCAAGTCTATAGTCACCTACTATGTGTTATGATCCGGTAACCCCGAAGTGACAATAATCGGGACCACTCTCGGTGATGACCGTAGTTTGAGGAGTTCATGTATTCACTATGTGTTAATGCTTTGGTCCGGTGCTCTATTAAAAGGAGGCCTTAATATCCCTTAGTTTCCACTAGGACCCCGCTACCACGGGAGGGTAGGACAAAAGATGTCATGCAAGTTCTTTTCCATAAGCAGGTATAACCATATTCAGAATACATGCCTACATTACGTTGATGAACTGGAGCTAGTTCTGTGTCACCCTAGGTTATAACTTTTACATGATAAATTGCATCCGACATAATTCCCCATCACCGATCCATTGCCTACGAGCTTTGCACATATTGCTTGTTGCTTATTTACTTTTCCGCTGCTACTGTAACAAAAACTACAAAAACACTATCGCTACTTTTATTGTTGTAGCCACTATTACCATATTACTTTGCCACTAAACTACATTGCTGCAGATACTAAGTTTCCAGGTGTGGTTGAATTGACAACTCAGTTGCTAATACTTAAGAGTATACTTTGGCTCCCCTTGTGTCGAATCAATAAATTTGGGTTGAATACTTTACACTCGAAAACTGTTGCGATCCCCTACACTTGTGGGTCATCAAGACTATTTTCTGGCGCCGTTGCCGGGGAGCATAGCTCTACTCTTTAAGTCACTTGGGATTTATATCTGTTGATCACTATGAAGAATTTGAAGGACTCAAAAACCAAGATCTATCCCTCAACTACGAGGGGAGGTAAGGAACTGCCATCTAGCTCTGCACTTGATTCACCATCTGTTATGAGTAAATTAGCGACACCTACTCCTGCTATTGAATCTGATATGTCGTATGTTCTTGATGATGCCACTTCTGCTATGTATGATGAAACTACTTCCATGCTTGATAATAATGTGCAACTAGGTGAATTTCTAGATGAACAAATTGCTAAGGTTAGGGAGAGTGCAAATATTGAAACTGATAATATTTATGAAAGTGATGATGAAGCTTCTCCCCCTAGATATGAATTGCCCGTTGTTACTGAGGGTTATGTTATGGATGAAGAAACTGCTAGAGACTTTCTTGCTTGCAACGATAGATATGATCTTAAGAAATTATTAGCTAAGTTAAAGGAAAAGTCTTTGAATGCTAGAATGAAACATGACCCTGATTTCGCTACTTCACCTATCTTTGTTACTGATAAGGATTATGATTTCTCTGTTGATCCTGAGTTAATTACTTTGGTTGAATCTGATCCTTTCCACGGCTATGAATCTGAAACTGTTGTGGCACATCTTACTAAGTTGAATGATATAGCCACCCTGTTTACCAACGATGAAAATATTCTTTATTACTATATCCTTAAGCTATTTCCTTTCTCGTTAAAGGGTGATGCTAAGACTTGGTTTAATTCCCTTGATCCTGGTTGTGTGCGTAGTCCCCAGGATATGATGCATTACTTCTCTGCTAAATATTTCCCCGCTCATAAGAAACAAGCTGCCTTACGGGAAATATATAACTTTGTGCAAATTGAAGAAGAGAATCTCCCACAAGCTTGGGGGAGGCTTCTCCAATTACTTAATGCTTTGCCTGATTATCCTCTTCAAAGGAACGATATACTTGATGTCTTTTATAATGGACTAACCGATGCTTCCAGAGACCACCTGGATAGTTGTGTTGGTTGTGTTTTCAGGGAAAGAACGGTTGATCAAGCTGAATTACTATTGAATAATATGCTAGCCAATGAAAATAATTGGACACTTCCTGAACCAACCCCTAAGCCAACTCCGAAGAAAAGAGATGTCCTATTTCTCAGTCCTGAAGATATGCAAGAGGCAAAGAAATCTATGAAAGAAAAAGGTATTAAAGCTGAAGATGTTAAGAACTTACCACCTATTGAAGAAATACATGGTCTTGATAACCCGTCACAGGTAGTAAAGGTAAATTCCCTTTATAGATTTGATGAAGGTGATATTGCTCGCTATAAGTCTGCTAGCCAATGCTTAGATGAGTTTGACAATTTTATTGTGAAACAAGAAAACTTTAGTGCTTATGTTGGTAGACAATTGCAACGTAATGCTTATATGATTGAACGCTTGAGTGATTATATGTCTAGAGTTAAAGGTGAATTGAAACTCATTAGTAAACATGCTTCTATGGTTACCACTCAAGTAGAACAAGCACTTAAGGCTCAGAATGATTTGCTCAATGAATTAAATAGTAAGAATAATGACTATGCTGTTAGAGTTGCAACTAGAGGTGGCAAAGTGACTCAGGAACCTCTGTATCCCGAAGGCCACCCTAAGAGAATTGAGCAAGATTCTCAGAGAGCTAATTTAGATGCACCTAGTTCTTCTAAGAAGAAGAAAAATAAAAATGATAGGACTTTACATGCTTCTAGTAAACCTGTAGTTGACACACCTGAGAATCCCGATGTTATATATTTTTCTCATGCTGAAACACAATCTGGTAATGAACATGAATCTAGTGATAATGTTAATGATGATGTTCATGATGATGCTCAACCTAGCAATGATAATGATGTAGAGATTGAACCTGGTGTTGATCTTGATAACCCACAATCAAAGAATGAACGTTATGATAAGAAGACTTTGTTGCTAGGAAGCACGGTAAGGAAAGAGAACCATGGGTTCAGAAACCCATGCCTTTTCCTCATAAACCATCCAAGAAAAAGGATGATGAGGATTTTGAGCGGTTTACTGAAATGATTAGACCTATCTTTTTGCATATGCGTTTGACTGATGTGCTTAAAACAAACCCTTATGCTAAATATATGAAGGATATTATTACCAATACAAGAAAGATACATGAAGTAGAAATTTCCACCATGCTTGCCAATTACACTTTTAAGGGTGGAATACCTAAGAAACTAGGAGATCCAGGAGTACCTACTATACCTTGCTCCATTAAGAGAAACTATATTAAAACTGCTTTATGTGATCTTGGAGCCGGTGTTAGTGTTATGCCTCTCTCTTTATATCGTAGACTTGACTTGAGTAAGTTGACACCTACTGAAATATCTTTGCAAATGGCTGATAAATTAACTGCTATACCTGTCGGTATTTGTGAGGATCTGCTTGTTGTAGTTGCAAATGTTACTATTCTAGCGGACTTAGTCATCCTTGATATTCCCGAGGACGATAATATGTCTATTATCCTTGGTAGACCCTTTTTGAATACTGCAGGGGCTGTTATTGATTGCAACAAAGGCAATGTCACTTTTCATGTCAATGGTAATGAGCATACGGTACACTTTCCGAGGAAACAACCTCAGGTCCACAGTGTCAATTATATTGGAAAAATTTCAACTATTACTATTGGAGGTTTTGAATTTCCTCTTCCTACTGTCAAGAAGACATATGATATTCTTATTGTTGGGGACATACATATCCCCATTGAGGTAACCTAGTGTTATTCGAAAATTCTCCGGTTTCATGTTATTCGGAAAGAGTTTGTTAACAAGACTTGATCAACCTTGTTAATGGTTTCCTTTTGATGAGCATGAGATGGGTGAATCTAGATAGCACAACCTTCTATACCCTCATTTTACTTTCTATTAATTATGATAAATAAAGAAAAAAAATAGTATTTTCTGTCTGTTTCCAGACTTACCCTTGCAATAAAAAAATACCCCGAAAATAAAAGTTCTCCAAATGCTCTGAAAATGAAATATGATTTTTTCTAGAATATTTGAGAATATATGGCACAGAAAACACTGCGAGGGGAGCCAGCACCTGGCCACGAGGGTCCAGGGCGCGCCCACCCTCACAGGGTGCGCCCCCTGCCTCGTGGGCCCCACGTGCCCCCCCGCCACTTATTCCTGCACCCATACCCTTCTTCTTCCTCCCAAAAAAATCACTATCCAGCTCAACCACGAGTTCTAGCTCATCTTGCTGCCATTTTCGATCTCCTTGCTCAAAGCTCCATTCACAAAACTGTTTGGGGAGATTATTCCTTGGTATGTGACTCCTCCATTGGTCCAATTAGTTTTTATTCTAGTGCTTTATTTATTGCAAATTTTTGCTGCTATGGTGACCTTATTCTTGAGCTTGCATGTCAAATTTTTTGGTCCCAAGTAGTTCTAATGCATGATATAGCCTCTAGACATTTGTAGGAGTTGTTGCTATCAGTCTTGTTGAGTTTGGTTAACTTTTATTTTGAGTTACTAAAAATTTCAGAAATTTTCAGAGGAGGAAAATGATAAAGAGATTGTTGAGAGGCTCCTCCAGTAAAAGTTCAGAGGATAAGAAGAAGGAAGAAAATAAGAAGCCCAAATATAATCTCCCTCACATGGCGGAAGTTCGGCCGTGTGAATCGACTTGTAATGAGTTCATGAAAGCTGCCGGGATTTATGAAGACTTTTATTATTTGGCGAGCAACGCAGGCCTCACCGACTTCCTCCACGACCAGCGTGAACAGTATCTCTTACTCACTAATATTTTCACGCAAAATTTTCACTTTCAAGCTAAGAAAACACCACCTTTAGTGGAGTTTCGTTTATATGATGAAGTTAAGGAAATGTCATTCTTTGAGTTTTGTGAAGTATGCATGATACCCTTTGAAGGTAGACTTGATGAACCACGTCGTGAAGACGTTGAAGGGTTTATTGACATGATAGCTGTAGGGGAGACTAGACAAGTCTCAGGCGCAAGAATTACTAGTATACATTTCCTGTTCTGCGCTACTTTGCTTTATTTGCTAGTAGATGTTTAATTGGTCGCGGGAACAGTGGGAATCTTAGTGCCCCTGATATTTTCATTTTGCGCCATGCTTTGTTTCGGGACACAACTTTTAGCTTGGGTGCTGTCGTTGCTAAACGATTAAGTTTGAACCGCACCAAAGGTACCGTCTTTGGAGGCATCTTTGCTTCTCGCCTTGCTGAACATTTTAGAATACCTGTTAGGCATCATGAGAAGGAAGAAAAATTGCTTGCTCCTGTTTATCTAGATTATAAGAGCATGATAGCACATGATTTTATTGTTAAAGACAAGGAGAAGTTGCTTAATTATAAACTGAGGTTTGATGAAAAATATTGTGAGATTGTTACCTTGCCTGCACCATCTCTGTTTGTAGGGGTGGATTAACGAGCTACTCGGCTTGTTAAGCTCGTACTCGTTAAGCTCGTGCTCGTTAAGGCTCGGCTCGTTAAGCTCGTTAGGATTAACGAGCAGAAAACCATGTTCGGCTCGGTTCGTTTAAAGCTCGTTAAGCTCGTGAGCGCTCGCTAGGCTCGTTAACAGATTTTGATGTGTTACAGTCCACACAATAAGCATGTAGATTTGGTTTTTAAAAAAGAAGATGGTGACTACAAAATAAAATGCACTATTTTGTTGCCTCCTATGTGTATTAGATTGAGTGGATGAGACGAGGTGCTACGAAAATTTTGTGAGGTAAGATGAAAATATGTGTTATGTTGTTACTAACAAGCTTAACGAACTACTCATGAAACTCGTTAGCTCGTTCGTTAAGCTCATTAAGCTTAACGAGCTCAAATCAATGATTGGCTCTGTTCATTAAGAAGCGAGCCACGAGCTTAACGAGCCGAACTATCGAGCGCTCATTAAGCTCGCGAGCTTCGAGCTTTTGGTCCAGCCCTATCTGTTTGATATGTTTTCAGGCATATATCTCGTCACATCAGATGCCTTCTACAAGTACCAGAGCCAGGCATGAGCTTCAGACCTGAGCCGGAGCCACTACTTGATCCTTACCGTCAGTCTGTTTATGGGTGGGATCTGGATGAGCTTGCCAACCAGTGGCACCCAGAGGACACTTCTCAGTACACTGGAGAGAGTAGCTTCAATCCGTGGCCATAGACCAACTTAGGCCAAAAGCCTAAGCTTGGGGGAGTACATGTTTCTCACCGATATTACATTCATGTTCACACAGCTATTCTAGTTGTCGGTGCTCACACTCTTCCATTGTACTATCCATGCTAGTTTCAATTCTTTTCTTAGTCTTTTTCTTGCGTGCTAGAAAAACATTAAGAAAAACAAATATATATATTAGTTGTATCTTCTAGCTAGTTTACTTTCCATGCTTGTAGTAGTAGTAATTAAAAGAAAACCCAAAACGATTTCTAGTTCTTCTTTTGCTTGTGGGGAGCTTTCTCGTGTAAATTGTTTCTTTTCTTTTCTTTGGGGGTTAAGAGTAGAAGACCATGTTGAAAATGCTTAGTGGCTCTCATATGCTTTATTGTTGATTTAACCTTGAGCCATATTACTTTTTATCTTCTCTCTTGTATTAAATGCTTGCAGATTCCAGCTTAGTCCAATGCACGTGCACTATTATTATTATCCACACCGTTCGGTCGTGCGAGTGAAAGGCAATAAGGATGATATATGATGAACTAATTGAGATGAGAAAAGTTGGTATGAAGTCGACCAATCTTAATTTTGTAAATATGATAGTTCATCGTTCCTGATTCAGCTTGTTATGAATGAAACATGCTTGCAATGACAATTAGAGATCATAGCTGCTCATGCCATGCTTATTTAGCTAGGAGTTTATAATGGTCTATCTTGCGTGCCAACATGATATTAAAATGGTTGTGATGTGGTATGATAGGGTGGTACCCTCCTTTGAACGATTCAAGTGGTCTGACTTGGCGCATGTTTATGCATGTAGTTGAAACAAAATCAACATAGCCTCCACGATATTTATGTTCATGGTGATTTATATCCTACTCATGCTTGCATTCATTGTTGATTTATTTTAATGCATGTTCATGACTGTTGTCGCTCTCTAGCTGGTCGCTTCCCAGTCTCTTTCTAGCCTTCACCTGTACTAAGCGGGAATACTGCTTGTGCATCCACTTCCATAAACCCCAAAGTTATTCCAATGAGTCCACCATACCTTCCTATATGCGGTATTTACCTGCCGTTCCAAGTAAATTTGTATGTGCCAAACTCTAAACCTTCAAATGAAATTCTGTTTTGTATGCTCGAACAGCTCATGTATCAACTAGGGCTATCTATATATTCCATGCTAGGTGGGTTATTCTCACGATGAGTGGACTCCACTCATCATTCATGAGAAAATGGCTGGTAACCGGGATGCCCAGTCCCATGCTCAAAATCATAATAATTAAACAAAACACCCCCAGGGCTGTTGCTGGTTTGGACGGTACCCGTTGTTTCGGGCTAGCTGTGGAGTGTGCTTGTTGGTGGTTGGGGGAGTATAAACTTTACCATTCTGTTTGGGAACCGCCTATAATGTGCGCAGCATAGAAGATATCGAGATTCTTGGTTGTTATGTTTACAATGAGAGTATACCGCTCAAAATGTTATTCATCTCTATTTAAAAATCGAGCTCTCGCACTACTACAAATCCCTGCTTCCCTGTGCGAAGGGCCTATCTATTTACTTTTATGTTGAGTCATCATCCTCTTATTAAAGAGCACTAGTTGGAGAGCACCTCTGTCATTTGCATGTATTACTATTAATTTGCATTGAGTATGATCATGACTGGATCTCTTTTACCGTGAATTACAATGTCTAGTCAGTCCTTGATCTTAAAAGGTGCTCTGCATTTATGTTTTGCGGTCTCAGAAAGGGCTAGTGAGATACCATCTTGTTATATCATATTATGATTGTTTTGAGAAAGTGTTGTCATCTGAGGTTTATTATTATGGCTCCCTAGCTGATTATGCCATTGATATGAGTAGACACGAGACCTGAAAGTTATTGTGAATGTGGTTAGTTCATGATCTTTGCTGAAAACATGAATGACGGCTTACATATTTGCAACAACAAGAGCAAACAGAGTTTGTCAAAGTTTTTCTTTATCACTTTCAGTTTATCAACTGAATTGCTTGAGGACAAGCAAAGGTTTAAGCTTGGGGGAGTTGATACGTCTCCAACGTATCTACTTTTCCAAACACTTCTGCCCTTGTTTTGGACTCTAACTTGCATGATTTGAATGGAACTAACCCGGACTGACGCTGTTTTCAACAGAATTGCCATGGTGTTCATTTTGTGCAGAAATAAAAAGTTCTCGGAATGACCAGAAAATCCATGGATAATTAATTTGGAAAATATAAAAAATATCTGCGGAAAGATCCACGTCAGGGGGCCCACACCCTGTCCACGAGGGTGGGGGCACGCCCCCTGCCTCGTGGGCCCCCTGATGCTCCACCGGCGTACCCCCGGACTCCATATATTCACTTTCACGGAGAAAAACATCAGAGAGAAAGAATTATCGTGTTTTACGATACGGAGGCACCGCCAAGCCCTAATCTCTCTCGGGAGGGCTGATCTGGAGTCCGTTCGGGGCTCCGGAGAGTGGAGATCGTCACCATCGTCATCATCAACCTTCCTCCATCACCAATTCAATGATGCTCACCGCTGTGCGGGAGTAATTCCATCGTAGGCTTGCTGGACGGTGATGGGTTGGATGAGATTTACCATGTAATCGAGTTAGTTTTGTTAGGGTTTGATCCCTAGTATCCACTATGTTCTAAGATTGATGTTGCTTTGACTTTTCCATGCTTAATGCTTGTCACTAGGGCCCGAGTGCCATGATTTCAGATCTAAACCTATTATGTTTTCATGAATGTATGTGTGTTCTTGATCCTATCTTGCAAGTCTATAGTCACCTACTATGTGTTATGATCCGGCAACCCCGAAGTGACAATAATCGGGAGCACTCCCGGTGATGAACGTAGTTTGAGGAGTTCATATATTCACTATGTGTTAATGCTTTGGTCCGGTGCTCTATTAAAAGGGGGCCTTGATATCCCTTAGTTTCCACTAGGACCCCGCTGCCACGGGAGGGTAGGACAAAAGATGTCATGCAAGTTCTTTTCCATAAGCACGTATGACTATATTCGGAATACATGCCTACATTACATTGATGAACTGGAGCTAGTTCTGTGTCACCCCAGGTTATAACTTTTACATGATGAATTGCATCCGACATAATTCCCCATCACCGATCCATTGCCTACGAGCTTTTCACATATTGCTTGTTGCTTATTTACTTTTCCGCTGCTACTGTTACAAAAACATTATCGTTAGTTTTATTGCTACTACTACTATTACCATATTACTTTGCTACTAAACTACCTTGATGCAGATACTAAGTTTCCAGGTGTGGTTGAATTGACAACTCAGCTGCTATTACTTAAGAGTATTCTTTGGCTCCCCTTGTGTCGAATCAATAAATTTGGGTTGAATACTTTACCCTCGAAAACTGTTGCGACCCCTACACTTGTGGGTCATCAAGCATCCATTGCCGGGTCTCCGTATTCAACGTTTAGACACCAATAACCCTCTTGCTGAAAAGCTCACTGCTGCAGAACGCAAGTCAAATGCTCCCACTCTTTCCAAGGTGAAGGCCCTGCTGGGAAACGAATTAACTGGAATTGATTTAGCCCGGTGCTGGCTCGCTTGGCGAATCATTCCTCTAAGCCACATGTCCGGTTTAATGTGTGTGTATACTGGAGAAAAGAATGACCCTTTGCATCATAGCTCTGAGGATCTGGAGGAGAATGTCATCGCAGATATGACAAAAACTGTTTTAAATGAAACCTTGGTTGACTGCAGTAAAGTAGGCCTGTTGCCTTTCTGCAAATCTTACCCGGCACCAGAGGTAAGTCTTAACCTTAACTGTCGCCATTTTATAACTATAGTTCCCTTGCCAATCTTGAATTTGCCACCTCTCACAGGCTAAGTCGGCCTTCTGGAAGAAATCTTATGATCATGAAGCTGCCAAGAGAGCCAGAGCCGCCAAGAAAGCCGCCAAAAAAGCTGTTAAGAAGACCAAGAAGAAAACCAGTGCTTCCGAACTGTTTGAACTAAACTACGGCAGTGAGTCGGAGGTAGTCATTGACTCTCTTGGTTCTTACTTCAATTATCGTATTGACACTGATTATTGCCAGGATGACACGGAGGCCAGTCAGGCTGCAGATGAAGAGGTAATTACTATTTCCTCCGGCTCAGAATCCTTGCCAAGAGAAAAAGTTTGACGGGTTATCCGGAAAGTAAGATTTTCACACCCTTCAGCTTATTTAGATCCTCACTTTCTTTTGAAGCAACAGTAACACGAGGGTCGGCGTCGGACTCGAAACTCTGGAGAAGAGGAATTGTCCTCAGGCTTACCAAATACCCCGCCTCGATGAATACACCGGAATAAGATATTTCCATTCATAAACTCTCATTATCCGCTAACGGGTCTTATACAACAACCACTGAACTCGTCTGATTCAAATTAACAGGAAACCTCTCGTTCATCCTCCGGCGATTCATCTCAGAGTCAACTTCTGGCTTTCAAGACCGCCCTGGGTAAATGACTTCTTCCTTGTTCAACTTATCCTTAAATCTTTATAACCTTGCAGCGACTTACTTTTATTGATGCAGAGGCGAAGCCAAACCTGTCAAGAGGGCCAGGGCAAATAAGCCAGCGGCTGACCCCAAGGTCATTGAGCCGGCGCTGCAGGCGTCGGCAACAGATGTTCATAGGCCCACTGAGGAGACTGCCCATGATGCTCCTCCTGAGATACCTGATGCCGCCCCTGCTCCTGCCAGGGTTGATTCTCCACCTGCTAAACCGCCTGCCCCATCTGAGCCGGCAGAAGACCGGCCTGAAGACGTTACATTTATCGACACTAGTTTCAGAGAGCCGGGCAACCCAACTGTGTTAGCCAAACACACCGCCAAGCAAGAACTTGTTGAAAAGCGACGAGTGAGGTTTGACACGTCTCAGTATGCACAACTGAGTACTGGCGAAGTCTTTTCCGGTTTTCTTAATCAGGTCCACAGCAATCGCGATCTTGAAATTGATATGGTGAAGCAGATGCACCAGAAATTTGAGGTAACATTCTTGACCAATTTCTAGCTACCCTTCCAGCCCACCAAGTCTAGTGGATATGATAAAACTGAATATACTATAGACTTTAGAACAATTGTCATCTTTTAAATCGGCATATCACTTAACAAAAAATCTATCCTTGAAGAACATTGCATGTGCAGCCCCCAAGGGCCGGCTTAATCAGATTGAATGAGCCGGGCCTTATTATTATTGTATAGAACTTGCCTCCACACCATCCATAAGCCGGTGATAATAACCATGTTGCCACCGGGCTAATATAATTAACTGATAATATAGAAGCGATGTACATTAGCCCCCAAGTGCCAAGTGCTGTTGCTTGCAAAGTGCTTGGGACTTTTATCATGAACTATTAATTTTAGAAAAAATTCCGCATCCATTAGCCCCCAAAGGTCAAGTACTCTTGCTTGCAAAGTGCTTGAGACTTTAATAACATGAATCCGGCTCAGAAAAGAACAACTTCGGCCTCCATTAGCCCCCAAGTGCCAAGTGGTGTTGCTTGCAAAAGGTTTGGGACTTCAATCTTTGTTAAACCGGTAATCAATCCGTCTCATGCTCCCTTTGCCTGTTCAGGAAACCACTGCTGAATTACAAACATAGTTAAAGGATGCCAGGGAGCAGCTTAAGCACCAAGAATCTGAAACTCAAAAAGCTGAATCAAAGTTTCAATTTAGCCTGTCTAAAGCAAATGATTTGAAGGCTAAACTTAAGTCCGAGGAATCTGCATGGGCTAAAGAAAAGGCTGCCTTAGAGCAACGAGCTGAACAAGCCGAAGCGTCTCTTGAACCGGTGACAACTGAGGTCACCGGCTTAAAACATCATGTCTCAGAAATGACTGCAGCCATCTTTGGAAGCCGCCGTGTTATAACTTTTAAAATAAAATCTTGGGAGAACTTAACCCGTTACTGATCAACTTAATGGTCATGTAGGTAGGAGAAGCAGTATTCTTGGCAGAGATCCACTTGTAAAGCAAAAAGCCGTCTACACCCTTGTGGAACAACTGTATATTGGAGCGCAGTGTGTCCTGGTTGTTGTCTCTCCGTACAGCCAAGCACCAACGTTCGTTGTGGATATCTTACGAAGACTCTCCGTTCTGCCTGCCAGAATAGACGAAATCAAGCGGTCATCTGCGAGAGCCGATGCTGTAACGGCCTTGAGCCGGGCTAAGGCATGGCTTCTAGAGCTGGATCCATCTGACTTGGCCACTCGGTATCCAAGTTTGAAAGAAGACGGCTCAGCTTTTGACCACAAAGACTTCGCTGCGTGTGTCAAGGACATCCGCCCACTGGCCAGTTTGATCGCGAATGAAACAGACTTGTCTAAATATCAGCCGGCTTATGATACGGAGAACCAGAAGATGTCCACTCCATCTTATAAAGTGATGGATCTGATTCCTCCAATTAGTAAGCATACCTTTGCCCGTGAAATTGATCCCTCTGATCTCATTGATGGGGCGGCTAAATTTGAAGCTCTGGCTGGCTTGGATTGGTTGGCGCAGAATTTTCAAACAGAGGAGGAGGAAGAACTGGCGAAGGATGACACGGAATCATCAAAGCAGCAAGGCCAAGGAGAATGAACCGCCGGGCGGCTCATGTACCTATGATAAAAACATTTGAACCTTTGTCTGGCTCACAGCAGCTTGTAATAGGATAGCGAAACACCTTTCCTATCAGCTTATTGTACCAACTGTCGCGCCATCGTGCACACTTCTTGTCTTTTGATGACTTTGTGGATCGCCGAATGTTGAAATCCTTACTTTATTCTTATGATGGTATTTGGTGTGCCCAGATCAATATAAACTGTATCCTGCATATAAACAGAAAACAAACGCCCTGGGGGTTTACCGCCGGGCAGGTCATTGTGCCTAACCAGCGCCACTGGGGACAGGTTTCCAGAACCAGGGCCGGTTTGATTGTTAGAAACATAGTCATACCTGAAGATATGATTTGCACTGCCGGCTTAATAAGTCTCCATATAACCTTGTAAAGGTATAGTCCCAGAAATAAGATTGTTATTCTCCGGGGGGTAGAGCCATTCTTTAGATTGGGTTGTAGAGACCCGAAGAGGCTTCAAATATGAGCCATGAAGGGGGGCAGCTAGGCCGATCTTGCGAAGAACGTAAATCAAAACGAAAACTTACAAGAAAGCAAAGAGAAACAGAAAAAAACAAGCGAAGAACATTCGAGGCTTTTGCAGGCCGCCAAGCCAAATGTTCTTCTTCAATGAAACTAGTCTTGGTGGCCCCTGGAAAGTACGTGTGTGCTATGAGCCGGCTCTCACAGTACCCAATCAACATTTGAACCTAGACAAGTGCAGGTCTTTATCTTTAAACATAGACTTGCCTAGAGTACGCGGGATCAGAGTTACATCTTGCATCATAGGCCGAGTTATCCAAGTTTCAAGGAAGGCGACATTTTGAACCTGGATCTATCATGACTATCTATAGAACCGCGCTCTCGTAGTGACAACCGGTGTTTGAACCTTAGCAAGCTCAGGTCTTGGTCAAATACGCCATTAAGACTGATTGCCAAGAGTTCGCCGGGTCAATCAGGATGACCTGATGGAGTTGAAGCAGCTGGGTACAGGTAGGATGACCCATAGGTTATGTCCTCTTTGGTCGAATACGCCCATGTTTGAACATAACCCGGTCAAATGGGTAGTAATGATATGCTCTCTTTGGTCGAATACACCTATGTTTTAACAAGAAGCCCCCAAGTGACATACTTGCTGATTGTTCTCATCAACTCATGTTGAAGCTGTGCTATGCATCCAACTCTTCATGATTCCTTTGATTTGGGTACTAAGATTCGTGAGAAAATATGTATGGTGATAATAAAGATTCAACTTTGAAAAAATGCCAGAGGCCCGGAATTGGCGGGGATGCCGGCTTTACTATATTGTACTGATATTTATATCATCGAATTACATTGTGAGAGCCGGAGGCTTAAGTATAGTAAGGCCGGAGGTGAGCGATATTCCACGGCTGATTAGTCTCCTCCTCTGATGTGCGTGAGTCCTTGTGCTCTCGAATATCGATCAAGTTGTATGACCCGTTGTGCAGATTCTTGCTGACGACAAAAGGTCCTTCCCAAGGCGGCAAAAGTTTATGCATGTCAATCTGATCTTGGATGAGCCAGAGAACTAAGTCGCCTTCTTGAAAGGTTCTGGTCTTGACCCGCCGGCTGTGATATCGTCGTAAATCCTGTTGGTAAATCGCCAAACGAGCCGCCGCGAGGTCACGCTCTTCATCCAATCGATCCAACGCATCCTGACGTGCCGTCTCATTATCAGCTTCCACGTAAGCCGCCACTCGGGGCGAGTCATGACGGATATCGCTAGGAAGAACCGCCTCTGCTCCGTAGACCATGAAGAAGGGCATGTATCCTATAGACCTGTTGGGTGTTGTATTAATGTTCCATAACACGGAAGGTAACTCCTTCACCCAACAACCCGGCGTTCTCTCCAGAGGAACCATGAGCCGGGGCTTGATCCCTCGTAAAATCTCTTGATTGGCCCGCTCTGCTTGACCATTGGACTGGGGGTGAGCCACAGAAGATACATCAAGCCGGATATGCTCACGTTGACAAAACTCCTTCATAGCACCCTTAGACAGATTGGTGCCATTGTCTGTTATGATACTATGGGGAAAACCAAACCGGAAAATCACCTTCTTGATGAATTGCACCGCTGTTTCTGCATCACATTTGCTGATTGGCTCTGCCTTGATCCACTTGGTGAATTTGTCTACTGCCACCAACATGTGGGTTTTCTTATCTTTGGATCTTTTAAAAGGTCCTACCATATCAAGCCCCTAGGTTGCAAACGGCCAGGTTATGGGAATCATCCTCAACTCTTGAGCCGGAACGTGGGCACGCCGTGAAAATTTCCGACAACCGTCACATTTACCGACCAAGTCTTCAGCATCAGCATGAGCCGTTAACCAATAGAATCCATGACGAAAATCTTTGGCTACCAGAGATTTAGAACCGGCATGATGACCACAGTCTCACTCATGGATCTCTCACAGGATCTCACAGCCTTCCTCAGGCGAGACACAACGTTGAAACGCGCCTATAACACTGCGGTGGTGCAATTCTCCATTGACAATCGTCATCGACTTAGACCGCCGGGTTATCTGTCTGGCTAGGATTTCATCCTCAAGTAACTCACCCCGAGTCATATAAACCAAATATGGAACTGTCCAATTTGGTATGACATGAAGAGCCACCACCAACTGTGCCTCTGGGTCAGGGATAGCAAGGTCCTCCTCTGTAGGCAACTTGACATACAGGTTAAGCAAAATGTTCAAAAAGGTATTGGGGGTACCCGCTTACGCTGAGATCCTAACCGGCTCAAGGCATCAGCTGCCTCATTCTTCCTTCGATCGATATGCTCAACTTGGTAACCCTTGAAGTGACCCGCAATAGCATCAACCTCTCGGCGATAAGCCGCCATGAGCAGATCCTTGGAGTCCTAGGTGCCAGAAACCTGCTGAGCTACCAAATCTGAGTCGCCAAAACATCTTACCCGGCTTAAATTCATCTCTTTAGCCATCCGAAGACCATGGAGCAGGGCCTCATACTCAGCTGCATTATTAGTACATGGAAACATTAACCGGAGGACATAAGAAAGTTTATCGCCTCGTGGGGAATTTAAAACAACTCCAGCCCCCGAGCCCTCCAATTGTCTAGACCTGTCAAATTGAATCGTCCAATATGTATTATCTGGCTTTTCCTCAAGCGTCTGCAGTTCAGTCCAGTCATTGATAAAAGCCACCTGTGCTTGCGATTTGATGGCTGTTCGAGGCATATATTTTAAATCATGAGGCCCAAGCTCAATGGCCCACTTGGCCACTCGTCCTATAGCTTCCCTATTCTGGATAATGTCCCCCAAGGGAGCAGAGCTCACCAGCATAATGGGATGACCCAGGAAATACTGCTTAAGTTTCCGGCTTGCCATAAAGACTCTATAAACCAGCTTCTGCCAATGTGGATATCTATGTTTAGAATCTTTGAGAACCTCACTGATGTAGTAAACCGACCTTTGAACCAGGTGCTCTTTACCAGCCTCCTTTCTTTCCACCACTATGGCCACACTGACAGCCCTACTATTTGCAGCAACGTATAACAACAAAGGCTCCTTGTCAATAGGGGCCGCAAGAACCGGCGGCTCAGCCAATTGCTATTTGAGTGCCTCGAATGCTTCATCAGCATCTTCACTCCATACAAAATCATCTATCTTCTTCATCATCTGGTATAGAGGGATAGCCTTCTCACCTAAGCGGCTTATGAACCGGCTCAACGCTGCTATCCGTCCTGCCACGCGCTGAACATCATTGATACATCTTGGTCTTGCCAAGGAGGTGATGGCCTTGATCTTTTCCGGGTTAGCTTCGATGCCTCACTCAGAGACCAGAAAACCCAAAATCTTGCCTGCTGGAACACCAAAAACACACTTGTCGGGTTAAGCATCATCTTATACACCCGGAGATTGTCAAACGTTTCCTTCAAGTCATCAATCAGAGTCTCATTCTTTCTGGATTTGACCATGATATCATCCACATAATCATGAACATTACGCCTAACCTGACCGTGCAGGCAGTTCTGTACACACCTCTGGTAAGTTGCCTGGGCACTCTTAAGCCCGAAAGGCATAGATACATAGGAGAAGGCTCCAAACGGAGTGGTGAAAGCCGTCTTCTCCTGGTCCTTAACCGCCATTTTGATCTGGTGATATCCAGAATATGCATCCAAAAAACTCAAGTGCTCACAAGCTGCCATAGCATCAATGATCTGATCAATACGAGGGAGGGCGAATGGGTCAGCTGGACAAGCCTTGTTTAAGTCTGTGTAGTCCACACACATGCGCCACGTGCCATTCTTTTTAAGCACCAAAACCGGGTTAGCCAACCATTCAGGATGAAAAACTTCTACGATGAAGCCGCCCGCCAAGAGCCGGGCCACCTCTTCACCAATGGCCTTCCGTCTCTCTTCATTAAAATGACGAAGAAACTATCTGACCGGCTCATACTTCGGTTCAATATTTAGAGTGTGCTCAGCGAGTTCTCTCTGTACACCCGGCATGTCTGAGGGCTTCCATGCAAAGATGTCCCGGTTCTCATGGATGAACTCGATGAGCGCGCTTTGGTATTTCGGATCCAGCTTTGCACTGATACTGAACTGCTTAGATGAGTCGCCAGGAACAAAGTCAACCATCTTGGTGCCATCTGCCAGCAGCGGGTCATGCTCCGTAGTTGGCTTCTTTAAAGATGTCATATATGTCGGGTCAACATTATCTTTGTAAAACTTGAGCTCTTCTGTGGCACAAACCGACTCTGCGTAAGCCGCATCACCTTCTTCACATTCCAAAGCTATGGTGCGACTCCTATGCACTGTGATATTCCCCTTGCGACCCGGCATCTTGAGCTGCAAATAAACGTAACATGGCCTTGCCATAAACTTAGCATAAGCCGGCCAGCCAAATAAAGCATGGTACGGGCTGTGGATCCTCACAACTTCAAACGTCAAAGTTTCTGTCCTGGCATCATGTTCATCTCCAAAGGTTACTTCCAAATCAATCTTACCAACTGGATATGCTGACTTACCAGGCACAACTCCATGAAAGACAGTGTTCGACGGCTTAAGCTTCTTATCAGTTAACCCCATACGACGGAAGGTGTTGTAATAAATAATGTTGATGCTACTACCTCCATCCATGAGTACCTTGGTGAACTTGTACCCTCCGACCCGAGGGGCCACCACTAGGGCCAGCTGACCCGGATTATCAACTGGGGGCGGGTGATTCGCGGCTCCACATAATGGGCTGCTCATACCATCTGAAGTAACGGGGTACTGCCGGCTCAACAACATTCACCGCCCTCTTATGGAGCTTCTGGTCTTGTTTGCATAGACTCGTGGTGAACATGTGGTATTGCCCATTGATCAGCTGCTTCGGGTTACTCTGATAACCGGATTGCTGCTGGTTCCCTTGGCTATTTTGTTGATTGTTGCCACCTTGACTGCCTTGGCCCTGAAAGCCGGAGCTGGAGGCGCCGCCACCATGACCCGGACCCTGAAAGCCGGATTATGAGCTGCCGTTTGGCCCATGACCGTTCTGGATAAACTCTCTGTAAGATTGCATGATGCTGCAATCTTTCCAGGCATGGGTGGCCAGTTTTTCATCCGATCCGTGCTTCGGACACGGCTGATTCATCACCTCATCGATATTGTACCTTGGAGGTGGCCTCCCCTTGTGACGCTGGTTAAAATTCCACGCCCTCGTATTAGCTACGAAAGCATCAGCCTTGCGTTTATTGCCACTATGCTGATTGGCCGGGTTATACTACTGTCCTCCCGGGTCATTACCCCTTTTTCCCTTTCCCGATCTTTCCGCTTCAGACTCGGGGTCCTTGGTACTATTAGAGTCGGCGTACTTGACGAGAGCCGCCATGAGCTCCCCCACATCACTACAATGGTGCTTAAGCCGCCCTAGATTCGGCTTGAGTGGAAGGAAACGCCAATTCTTTTCCAACGTTATTATCACCGATTCAGCGTTGATCTTATCTCAGGAGTGCATGATGGTCGAAACCCGGCGCACCCAACTAGTTGTTGATTCACCCTCATTTTGTACACAAGAGTCTAGATCTACGATCGACATGGGTTGTGTGCACGTGTCCTCAAAGTGCTTGATGAACCTGGCCTTTAACTCTGCCCATGACTAATACGTCCATTTTGCATCATGCTTTTATGTTGATATTTATTGCATTATGGGCTGTTATTACATCTTTTGTCACAGTACTTATGCCTTTTCTCTCTTATTTTATAAGGTTTACATGAAGAGGGAGAATGCCGGCAGCTGGAATTCTAGGCTGGAAAAGGAGCAAACTCTGGAAATCTATTATGCACAACTCCAAAAGCCTTGAAACTTCACAAAACTTCGTTTCAGAAAATCTAAAATATATCTGGCAAAAGAAGATCAAGAGGGGGGCAACCTGCTGTCCACGAGGGTGGGGGTGCGCCCCCCTCTCTGGGCGCGCCCTCTGTCTCGTGGGCCCACCGACGGCCCCTCGATGCCCATCTTCTCCTATATGAGGTGTTTTAACCTGGAAAAAAAGCATAAGAAGGCTTTCGGGACCAGACGCCGCCGTCTCGAGGTGGAACCGAGGTGGAAACCAATCTAGGCCTCCGGCAGAGCTGTTCTGCCGGGGATACTTCCCTCCGAGAGGGGGAAATCGTCACCGCCGTCATCACCAACAACTCTCCCATCTTGGGGAGGGCTATCTTCACCAACATCTTCACCAGCACCATCTCCTCTCAAACCCTAGTTCATCTCTTGTATCCAATCTTTGTACCCAAACTTCAGATTGGTACCTGTGGGTTGCTAGTAGTGTTGATTACTCCTTGTAATTGATGCTAGTTGGTTTATTTGGTGGAAGATCATATGTTCAGATCCATTATGCATATTAATACCCCTCTGATCATGAACAATATTATGTCTTGTGAGTAGTTACTTTTGTTCCTGAGGACATGGGAGAAGTCTTGCTATAAGTAGTCATGTGAATTTGGTCTTCGTTTGATATTTTGATGAGATGTATGTTGTCTTTCCTCTAGTGGTGTCATCTGAACATGGACTACATGACACTTCACCATTATTTGGGCCTAGAGGAAGGCATTGGGAAGTAATAAGTAGATGATGGGTTGCTAGAGTGACAGAAGCTTAAACCCTAGTTTATGCGTTGCTTCGTAAGGGGCTGATTTGGATCCATATGTTTCATGCTATGGTTAGGTTTACCTTAATACTTCTTTTGTAGTTGCGGATGCTTGCATTAGAGGTTAATCATAAGTGGGAGGCTTGTCCAAGTAAGGACAGCACCCAAGCACCGATCTACCCACATACCAAATTATCAAAGTACCGAACGTGAATCAGATGATCGTGCTGAAAACTAGCTTGATGATAATTCCCATGTGTCCTCGGGAGCGCTTTCCTTCATATAAGAGTTTGTCTAGGCTTGTCCTTTGCTACAAAAAGGATTGGGCCACCTTGCTGCACCTTATTTACTTTTACCTTTTGTCACTTGCTACCAATTACCTTATCACAAAACTATCTGTTACCTATAATTTCAGTGCTTGCAGAGAATACCTTACTGAAACTGCCTATCATTTCCTTCTGCTCCTTGTTGGGTTCGACACTCTTACTTATCGAAAGGACTACGATAGATCCCCTACACTTGTGGGTCATCAATGACTCGATGGAATTGACGGGTAACCCTTTTAACCAGTTACGAGCCATGCCTTCTAGCATCATGGTGAAGTATTTAGCACAGGCAGCTTTGCTAATGTCTAACATCTCCATCACCATCTTGTAGCTCTCTATCCAAGCCTCAGGGGGCTGATCTGCTGTGCAGTTCGGCACCTTACGAGGGCCCTTAAAATTTTAGGCAATCGATCGTTTTGTATAGCCGCCATTAGACATGGCACGCCCCAAGCCCGGGAAGTTCTGCCTGTCTCTACTGAGGTTGCCGGATAGTATGGCGCCGGCTGATGATCGGCCGCCTGAACCGGCACGTCCTGTGCTCTGGCATCGTGCCGCGCCGGTTTATGTCCACGAGGCGAGTTGCGGCGTCGCTCTGCGCTTGAAACCTCTAGCGAGTCAACGTGTCTGCTGTAGCTGGCACTTGGACGGGGGGTTGAATGAATCTGGTCTCGACTATAAGAATAAGCCTGCTGCTGCTGTAGCGCCGTCTGAAGTAGTTCCTGAGCTCTCCGGGTTTCAACCGCCACCGGAGTTTCTACCTCAACTGGCAAAGCCGCCAGCCTTGATGCCGCTGCTATCATGTTATCCAGAGGGTTGGAATAGTGACCCGCCGGTGCCGGAGGGTAACGAGGGGCCGGGCGGTTCTGATCTGCATATAGAGATCCGGTTGTACGCTGATGAACCGGACCGCCGCTTCTGGGTGCCTCTGCCGTCTGGTTCAACACCGGTGGACCACTGCCCCCTACCCCATCCGAAAAAGATTTCTTGGCTCATAAACAAAGGGGAGACGACTCTGTTGCTTTCTCCTCATGGCTTCATTAGCAGCGTTCTGACCTACCGAGAGACGGAAAGCCTCTGCTTGAATCCGCTGGGCTCGGGCGCCCAAAACAGCCCATTCCTGAGCCATCCTGGTGTTCTCTGCTGCCATGTCTTCCCTAACTTGTCCTATCTCTTCCTGCAACTTATCCACAGCTGTCTTGTGCTGATCCTGATTTTCTGGAGTGACCTCCGTTCCCATCAGAGTCGCCAGATTCTCCAATAGATCTGACAAAGCTTGAGTTGGCGGGTGTGCTGAGCCGTCTGCGCCTGCCTCAGCCGCTGTCGCATCGGGTGTTATGGTCCCGACGATTGTTGATCCGAGAGGCGGCTGGGTGCCGGCCATGAAAATCGCCACCCTATTCGGCGGTTCGCTGAATTCCGGAATACTGTTACCATCGGACGAGCCCCCAAGCCGTCCGCTCTGCATCCGATACATGGAGTTAGTCTCACCTGTGGATGACTCACCGTCGGAGAGAACGGCTATTCCTTCATAAGATCCGGAGTTTCTAGTGCCCTGGATATATCCAACAAAAGCACGCTTCTTCGTGGGTCGAACCCAGGTAGGTCGCGCACGCTGAGCCGGCTCGACGATGTCGGTGCAGGCGTCCAGCTCAGGGCCTGATTCGCTGATCATGCCGATGAAGACATGAATTTTGCCGAAGGGGACCCGGTACCTGTACTCAATTGAGCCGGCCTCGGGACCCCAGCCTTCATCATCGATGTAAAGCTTTCCGCGACGACTCTTAGTCATCCGGCCCACGGCGTATCCCTTAAGCCCTTCGAAGTTGCCCTTCAAGAACTCAAAACCATAGGCCGCAGGCCCCACGATGGGCGCCAACTGTCATGGAAGTGTCACGACAGATGTCCTTAGGTAAGGACTTGATTGCGGAGCGATAGTGACATGGTTAGCTTAAAGGGGTTAAGAACAAGACAAAGGACACATGAAGTTTATACTGATTCGGCCCCTTGCGGTGAGGGTAAAACCTAATCCATTTTGAGGTGGAAATCCTGGGGTGTTGATTGCTAGGGTGCGGATGCGCTTGCCTAGCCCTCGATCTGTTGTTTCTTTTCCTAAGCCGCTGCCGTGTTGTCCCCTTATATATACGTGTTGACGCCCTGCGGCCTACGGAGTCACGGCCGGCTCATACAATCGTGTCCGGCCTGGTAACTCTTATTACATGCCTTACAACACAAGTCACACATATGGCGGTTGATACTTACAGGCTTTAAGCCACCACATGCCTTGGGCCCTTAACTAAACCGCCATCTTTAACGTGCTTCTGGGCTGGGCCCATGAACCGCTGTTGGGTAACTCGGCCCCTCCTGGGCGGGTCATATGAAATACTTATATCCCCAACAGCAAGGGACATGCGCCCTAAACTGCCCATCGCCAGGGTTCCCTCGCCCTCATCGGTTGCTCTGACACGACGATGGTCTGCTTCTTGCTTTATTCTTTGTGATGTAATGGTCTTGTTCCCAATCTCTGTGATGGTGGTGTTGCGAACAAGTAGCGGCTTCGACACCAGAAGGCTGACCCTTGGGATTGGGGTGATGTCCCCCCCTTTTTTATCCAGCAGCGATGAGACCGTGGTATCCTTTCTTTTTCCCTTGGGTGGCTCCCTCATGCGATAGATTATTTTCTGGCGGTTCATGCCCCCTCTTCGTTGCAACAATCTTATTTTAGTTGTCGTGGCTAGACTGGTAGAAGTTTTGTTCAGGAAATGATTCGGCTATGGGATTATTGATCTGCATAAGGTTTCTATGATGGCGACTTCTTCTCTGAGGCGTTGGTCCAGGTGGACCTTACCACGATTGTTGGGGATATGACTATTGGATATGACCCGCCCAGGAGGGGCCGGGTTATCCCAATGGCGGTTCATAAACGAAGCCCATAAATATGTTGAAGATGGCAGTTCATGTAGTAGGCTTGTTAAAGGGCCCAAAACCCAAAGGCGGCTTAAAGCCCGTAAGTGTAAACCGCCATGTATATGTGACTTGTATTGTAAGGCATGTAAGATAAGTCACCGGGCCGGACACATTTGTATGAGCCAGTCGGGACTCTGTAAGCCGCGGGGCGTCAACCCGTGTATATAAGGGGACGAAATAACAGATCGAAAGACATGCTAAGTGTATTTGCTCCCTGGTAATCAAAACCCTAGCAATACCACCTCAAACTGGATAAGGCTTTTACATTCACCGTAACGGCCCGAACCAGTATAAACTCCTCGTGTCCTTTGTCCCGTTTTAACCTCTTTAAGCTAACTACGTCGCAATAGCTCCACGACTAAGTCCTTTCACTAGGACATCTGCCATGACAATTCCACAATTGTTGGCGCCCACCGTGGGGCCAGCGCAAGGTGGTTTCGAGTTCTTTAAGGGCAGCTTTGAAGGGATCAAGGAATACGCCATGGGTCGGATGACCAAGAGTCGTCGCGACAAGCTCCACATCGATGATGCAGGCTAGGGCCCCGAGGCCGGCTCAATTGAGTACGGGCACCGGGTCCCCTTAGGCGAAATCCACGTCTTCATCAGTAAGATCAGCGAACCGGGCCCTGAGCCGGACATCTGCACCGACATCATCAAGACGGCTCAGCGTGCGCGACCCGCCCGGGTTCAACCCGTCGTGAAGTGTGCCTTTGTTGGATTTATCCATGTGGCTGAATTGGAAGGCTCCGTGTCTGGCGGTGAGACGTCCATCTACTCCGTTGGTGAATCGTCCACGGGCGAGACCAACTCAATGTATCAACTACAAGATGGACGGCTTGGGGGTTGTTCCGATGGTGACAGTATTCCGGACCCCCATGAGCCGCCGAACAGGGTGGCCATCTTCATCGCTGGCACCCAGCCGGTTCTCGGTTCGACAGCCACGGTGGTTGTGACTTCCAGCATAGTGGCGTATTGTGGAACGTAGTATTTCAAAATTTTCCTAGAATTGTATTAACCGGAAACTTAGTACATGTGTGAATACATAGACAAAAGAAAGTGCCCCTAGTATGCCTCTACTAGACTAGCTCGTTAATCAAAGATGGTTATGTTTCCTAAACCATAGACATGTGTTATCATTTGATGAACGGATGTGATGGACAAGACCCATCCGTTAGCTTAGCACTATGATCGTTTAGTTTTACTGCTATTGCTTTCTTCATAACTTATACATGTTCCTCTGACTATGAGATTATGCAACTCCCGAATACCGGAGGAACACCTTGTGTGCTATCAAACATCACAACGTAACTGGGTGATTATAAAGATGCTCTACATGTGTCTCCGAAGGTGTTTGTGGTGTTGGCATAGATCAAGAATATGATTTGTCACTCCGAGTGTTGGAGAGGTATCTCTGGGCCCTCTCGGTAATACACATCATAATAAGCCTTGCAAGCAAATAACTAATGAGTTTGTCACGAGATGATGTATTATGGAATGAGTAAACAAACTTGCCGGTAAGGAGATTAACTAGGTATGGTGATACCGACGATCGAATCTCGGGCAAGTAACATACCGACAAAGGGAACAACGTATGTCGTTATGCGGTTTGACCGATAAAGATCTTCGTAGAATATGTAGGAACCAATATGAGCATCCATGTTCCGCTATTGGTTATTGACCGGAGATGAGTCTCGATCATGTTTACATAGTTCTCGAACCCATAGGGTCCGTACGTTTAATGTTTGATGACGATCACTATTATGAGTTTATGTGTTTTGATGTGCTGAAGGTAGTCGGAGTCCCGGATATGATCACGGGCATGACGAGGAGTCTCGAAATGTCTGATACATAAAGATCGATCTATTGGAAGCCTATATATGGACATCGGAATGGTTCCGTATGAGTTCGGGCATTTACCGGAGTACCGAGGGACTACCGGATCCCCCGAGGGAGTATATGGACCTTATTGGGCCTTAGTGGAATAGAGGAGAGGAAGGGAAAAGGTGGAGGGCGCGCCCCCCTAGCCCAATCCCAATTGGGAGGGGGTCGGCCCCCTTCTTTCCTTTCTAATACGTCTCCAATGTATCTACAATTTTTGATTGTTCCATGCTATTATATTATCCTTCTAGGATGTTTAATGGGCTTTAATATACACTTTTATATGATTTTTGGGACTAACCTATTAACCTAGAGCCCAATGCGAATTTATTTTTTCCCCTTGTTTTTGAGTATCGCAGAAAAGTAATACCAAATGGAGCCCAATTGACCTGAAACTCAATGGAGGTTGTTTTTGGACCAGAAGAAGCCCAACGAGAACCGGAGATGGACCAGGAGACTCCCGGGCTGCCCACGAGGATGGGGGAGCCCCCACCCCCCTGGGCGCGCCCCCTATCTCGTGGACAGCCCGGAGACCCCCTTTACTTGTTCCTGACACCAACACCCCCTATATATACAAAAACCTCCAGAAAATAACCTAGATCGCGAGTTCCACCGCCGCAAGCCTCTGTTGCCACCGAAAACTAATCTAGACCCATTCTGGCACCCTGCCGAAGGGGGAATCCCACTCTGGTGGCCATCTTCATCATCCCGGCGCTCTCCATGACGAGGGGGGAGTAGTTCACCCTCGGGGCTGAGGGTATGTACCAGTAGCTATGTCTTTGATCTCTCTCTCTCTCTCTCTCTCTCTCTCTCTCTCTCTCTCTCTCGTGTTCTTGAGATGGCACGATCTTGATGTATCGTGAGCTTTGCTACTATAGTTGGATCTTATGATGTTTCTCCCCCTCTACTCTCTTCTGATGAATTGAGATTTTCCTTTGAAGTTATCTTATCGGATTGAGTCTTTAAGGATTTGAGAACACTTGATGTATGTCTTGCACGTGCTTATCTGTGGTGACAATGGGATATCATGTGATCTACTTGATGTATGTTTTGGTGATCAACTTATAGGTTCACTGACCTTGTGAACTTATGCATAGGGGTTGGCACACGTTTTAGTTTTGACTCTCCCGTAGAAACTTTGGGGCACTCTTTGAAGTTCTTTGTGTTGGTTGAATAGATGGATCTGAGATTGTGTGATGCATATCGTGTAATCATACCCACGGATACTTGAGGTGACAATGGAGTATCTAAGTGACATTCGGGTTTTGGTTGATTTGTGTCTTAAGGTGTTATTCTAGTACGAACTCTAGGATAGATCGAACATAAAGAATAGCTTCGTGTTATTTTACTACGGGCTCTTGAATAGATCGATCAAAAAGGATAACTTTGAGGTGGTTTCGTACCCTACCATAATCTCTTCGTTTGTTCTCCGCTATTAGTTACTTTGGAGTGACTCTTTGTTGCATGTCGAGGGTTAGTTATATGATCCAAGTATGTTATTATTGTTGAGAGAACTTGCACTAGTGAAAGTATGAACCCTAGGCCTTGTTTCCTAGCATTGCAATACCATTTACGCTCACTTTTATCATTAGTTACCTTGCTGTTTTTATATTTTCTGATTACAAAAACCTATATCTACTATCCATATTGCACTTGTATCACCATCTCTTCACCGAACTAGTGCACCTATACAATTTACCATTGTATTGGGTGCGTTAGGGACACAAGAGATTCTTTGTTATTTGGTTGCAGGGTTGTTTGAGAGAGACCATCTTCATCCTATGCCTCCCACAGATTGATAAACCTTAGGTCATCCACTTGAGGGAAATTCGCTATTGTACTACAAACCTCTGCACTTGGAGGCCCAACAACGTCTACAAGGAGAAGGTTGCGTAGTTGACATCAAGCTCTTTTCTGGCGCCGTTGCCAGGGAGGTGAGTTCTTGAAGGTATATCTTTAGATCTTGCAATCGAATCTTTTAGTTTCTTGTTTTATCACTTGTTTAGTTTATAAAAGAAAACTACATAAAAATAAGCCTGCGGTTGCCTGATATGCTTCATCTTTTTAATATCTTTCGTGAAAATGATGGAAAGGAAAATTGTGCCCAAGTACTAGAAGAAAAATGCATTAAATGTTTGGCACTAAATACTTGAATGATGAGCATGATTGCAATGTTGTTAGTGTGAATCCTTTGAATGTCCATGATGCTAATGATATGCAAAGCCACAAGCTTGGGGATGCTATGTTTAATGAAGATGATATTTTTAGTCTCCCAAGTTTTGATGAGCAAATTTATTATGATGATAGCATGCCTCCTATTTGTGATGATTATTGTGATGACACTTATGCTATAAAAGTAGTAATTATTATATTTATAAAACTTGTCATGATTATTATTACCCTTTTTCCGAACATTACTCTTTTAATGTGGAAACAATTTATAGTATTCAAGTTTCTTATGATACTCCCACTATTCCAAATGAGAAGAATTCCACTTATGTGGAGAGTAGTAAAATTTATATGCAAGTAGATCATGAAAATAATGCTTTATGTGATGGTTATATTGTTGAATTCACTCATGATGTTGCTTAAAATTATTATGAGGGAGGAATATATGCTTGTAGGAAATGCAATAATATCAAGTTTCCTCTCTATGTGTTGAAAATCTTGAAGCTATGCTTGTTTTGCTTTCCTATGCTAGTTGATTATTGTTCCCATAAGTTGTTTGCTCACAAAATCCCTATGCGTAGGAAGTGGGTTAGACCTTAATGTGCTAGTTATATGCTTCATGATGCTCTCTTTATGCTTCAATTCTTATCTTTTATGTGAGCATCATTGAAATCGTCATGCCTAGCTGGAGGCGTTAAAACGATAACGCTTGTTGGGAGGCAATCCAATTTTATTTTCTTTGTTTTTACTTTTGTTTAGTAATAAATAATGCATCTAGCTTCTGTTTAGATGTGTTTTTGTGTTTTAATTAGTGTTTGTGCCAAGTAGAACCTTTGGGAAGACTTGGGTGAAGTTTATGAGATCTTGCTGTAAAAAACAGAAACTTTTGCACTCACGAGATTAGCTACCATTTTTTTTTACTGAAGAGTGCTTTTAAGTTGATTCTTTTTGCAGATGATTAATAGACAAATTCCTCAGGTCCACCAATTTATTTCAGAATTTTTAGAGTTACAGAAGTATTCGAAAGTTACAGATTTCTAAAGACTGTTCTGTTTTTGACAGATTCTGTTTTCTATGTGTTGTTTGCTTATTTTGATGAATCTATGAGTAGTATCGGAGGGTATGAACCATAGAGAAGTTGGAATATAGTAGATATAACACCAATATGAATTTAGAATGAGTTCACAATAGTACCTAAGTGGTGGTTTTATTTTCTTATACTAACGGAGCTTACGAGTTTTCTGTTGAGTTTTGTGTTGTGAAATTTTCAAGTTTTGGGTAAAGATTCAATGGTCTTTGGAATAAGGAGTGGCAAGAGCCTAAGCTTGGGGATGCCCAAGGCACCCCAAGGTAAAATTGAAGGACAACCAAAAGCCTGAGCTTGGGGATGCCCCGGAAGGCACCCCCTCTTTCGTCTTCGTTCATCGGTAACTTTACTTGAGACTATATTTTTATTCACCACATGATATCTGTTTTGCTTGGAGCATCAATTTGTTTTATTTTGTTTTGCTTGCTATTTGAATAATATTCCAAGATCTGCAATTCTTAAATGTTAGAGAGTCTTCACATAGTTACATAATTATTCAACTTGTCATTTATCCTCACTTATACCTTTTGGAGTAGTTTTCCTCTAGTGCTTCACTTATATCTTTTTAGAGCACGGTGGTGGTTTTATTTTGAAGAAATAGATGAACTCTCATGCTTCACTTATATTATTTTGAGAGTCTTAAACAGCATGGTAATTTGCTTTGGTTATGAATTTAGTCCTAATATGACGGGGATCCAAGAGGGATATAATAAAAACTTTCATATAAAGTGCATTGAATACGATGAGAAGTTTGATGCTTAATGATCGTTTTGAGATATGAGGATGGTGAAATTAGAGTCATTCTAGTAGAGTAGTTGTGAAATTGAGAAATACTTGTGTTGAGGTTTGCATGTCCCGTAGCATGCACGTATGGTAATCGTTGTGTGACAAATTTGAAGCATGAGGTATTTCATTGAATGTCATCCTTTGTGTGGAGGTCAGGATCACGCGATGGTTAACTCATACCAACCCTTCCCCTAGGAGCATGCGTGTAGTACTTTGTTTTGATAACTTGTAGATTTTTGCAATAAGTATGTGAGTTCTTTATGACTAATGTTGAGTCCATGGATTATACGCACTCTCACCCTTCCACCATTGCTAGCCTCTCTTGTACTGCGCAACCTTTGCCGGTACCATACACCCACCATATACCTTCCTCAAAACAGCCACCATACCTACCTATTATGGAATTTCCATAGCCATTCTGTGATAAATTTCCATGCAACTTTGCACCGTTCCGTTTATTATGACATGCTTCATCATTATCATATTGCCATGCATGATCATGTAGTTGACATCGTATTTGTGGCAAGGCCACCATGCATCATTTTTCATACATGTCACTCTTGATTCATTGCACATCCCGGTACACTGCCGGAGGCATTCATATAGAGTCATACTTTGTTCTAGTATCTAGTTGTAATCTTTGAGTTGTAATGATCATCATTATTAGAGCATTGTCCCGATTTTTTTTTAAAAATAAAGGCCAAAAAAGAAAAAAAGGGCAAAAAAAGAAGGAAAGGCCAAAGAAAAATGAAAGGCCCAAAAAAGAAAGAAAGAAAAAGAACGAAAAAGGGGGACAATGCTACTATCTTTTTCCACACTTGTGCTTCAAAATAGCACCATGATCTTCATGATAGAGAGTCTCTTGTTTTGTCACTTTCATATACTAGTGGGAACTTTCATTATAGAACTTGGCTTGTATATTCTAACGATGGCCCTCCTCAAATGCCCTAGGTCTTCGTGAGCAAGCAAGTTGGATGCACACCCACTTAGTTTCTTTTATTGAGCTTTCATACATTTATAGCTCTAGTGCATCCGTTGCATGGCAATCCCTACTCACTCACATTGATATCTATTGATGGGCATCTCCATAGCCCATTGATACACCTAGTTGATGTGAGACCGTCTTCCTCCTTTTTTGTCTTATCCACAACCACCACTCTATTCCGCCTATAGTGCTATATCCATGGCTCACGCTCATGTATTGCGTGAAAGTTGAAAAAGGTTGAAAAAATTTAAGTATGAAACAATTGCTTGGCTGAAACCGGGGTTGTGCATGATTTGGGTATTTTGTGTGACGAAGATGGAGCATAGCCAAAATATATTATTTTGTAGGGATGAACTTACTTTGGCCATGTTATTTTGAGAAGACATAATTGCTTTGTTAGTATGCTTGAGGTATCATTATTCTTATGTCAATATTAAACTTTTGTTTTGAATCTTTCGGATCTGAACATTCATGCCACAATAAAGAAAATTAAATTGATAATTATGTTAGGTAGCTTTCCACATAAAAAATATGTTTTTATCATTTACCTACTCGAGGACGAGCAGGAATTAAGCTTGGGGATGCTTGATACGTCTCCAACGTATCTATAATTTTTTATTGTTCCATGCTATTATATTATCCTTCTAGGATGTTTAGTGGGCTTTAATATACACTTTTATATGATTTTTGGGACTAACCTATTAACCCAGAGCCCAGTGCCAGTTTATGTTTTTCCCTTGTTTTTGAGTATCGCAGAAAAGGAATACCAAACGGACCCCAATTGACATGAAACTCAACGGAAGTTGTTTTTGGACCAGAAGAAGCCCAAGGAGTACCGGAGAAGGACTAGGAAAGTCCCGGGCTGCCCACGAGGGTGGGGGCCCGCCCACCCCACTGGGCACGCTCCCTATCTCGTGGACAGCCCGGAGACCCCCTTTACTTGTTCCCGACTCCAACACCCCCTATATATGCAGAAACCTCCAGAAAATAACCTAGACCGGGAGTTCCGTCGCCGCAAGCCTCTGTTGCCACCAAAAACTAATCTAGACCCGTTCTAGCACCCTACCGGAGGGGGAATCCCTCTCCGGTGGCCATCTTCATCATCCCGACGCTCTCCGTGATGAGGGGGGAGTAGTTAACCCTCGGGGCTGAGGGTATGTACCAGTAGCTATGTGTTTGATCTCTCTCTCTCTCTCTCTCTCTCTCTCTCTCTCTCTCGTGTTCTTGAGATGGCACGATCTTGATGTATCGTGAGCTTTGCTACTATAGTTGGATCTTATGATGTTTCTCCCCCTCTACTCTCTTGTGATGAATTGAGTTTTCCCTTTGAAGTTATCTTATCGGATTGAGTCTTTAAGGATTTGAGAACACTTGATGTATGTCTTGCATGTGCTTATCTGTGGTGACAATGGGATATCACGTGATCTACTTGATATATGTTTTGGTAATCAACTTGCGGGATCAGTGACCTTGTGAACTTATGCATAGGGATTGGCACACGTTTTCGTCTTGACTCTCTGGTATAAACTTTGGGGCACTCTTTGAAGTTCTTTGTGTTTGTCGAATAGATGAATCCGAGATTGTGTGATTCATATCGTATAATCATACCCACGGATACTTGAAGTGACAATGGAGTATCTAGGTGACATTAGGGTTTTGGTTGATTTGTGTCTTAAGGTGTTATTGTAGTACGAACTATAGGATAGATCGAACGGGAAGAATAGCTTCGTGTTATTTTACTACGTAATCTTGAATAGATCGATCAGAAAGGATAACTTTGAGGTGGTTTCGTACCCTACCATAATCTCTTCGTTTGTTCTCCGCTATTAGTTACTTTGGAGTGACTCTTTGTTGCATGTTGAGGGATAGTTATATGATCCAAGTATGTTACTATTCTTGAGAGAACTTGCACTAGTGAAAGTATAAACCCTAGGCCTTGTGTCCTAGCATTGCAATACCGTTTACGCTCACTTTTATCATTAGTTACCTTGCTGTTCTTATATTTTTCAAATTACAAAAACCTATATCTACTATCCATGTTGCACTTGTATCACCATCTCTTCGCCGAACTAGTGCAGCTATACAATTTACCATTGTATTGGGTGTGTTGGGGACACAAGAGACTCTTTGTTATTTGGTTGCAGGGTTGTTTGAGAGAGACCATCTTCATCCTACGCCTCCCACGGATTGATAAACCTTAGGTCATCCACTTGAGGGAAATTTGCTACTGTCCTACAAACCTCTGCAATTCGAGGCCCAACAACGTCTATAAGGAGAAGGTTTCTTTGTAGACATCACTTCCCCCCCTCCCCCCTTCCTTCTCTCCTACTCCTACTACATGGAAGGGGGGAATCCTACTCCCGGTGGGAATAGGACTCCCCTAGGGCGCGCTGATATGTCTCCAACGTATCTATAATTTTTGATTGTTCCATGCTATTATATTATCCTTCTAGGATGTTTTAAGGGCTTTTATATACACTTTTATATGATTTTTGGGACTAACCTATTAACCCATAGCCCAGTGCCAGTTTCTATTTTCCCCTTGTTTTTGAGTATCGCAGAAAAGGAATACCAAACGGAGCCCAATTGACCTGAAACTCCGCTGAGGATGTTTTTGGACCAGAAGAAGCCCAAGGAGTACCGGAGATGGATGATACGTCCAAAACGTATCTATAATTTCTGCTTGCTCCATGCCACTTTTGGGTGATATTGCTATGATATTCATACACTTCCATACACTTTTGATCATATTTGGACTAACTTACTAATCCAGTGCACCCCAGTGCCAGTTTCTGTTTTCGGCTGTTTTTGTATTTCAGGTTTTCACGTTTCGACAACTGCCCAGAAAAAATCCAGAAAAATTATATAAAAAATCAGCGAACCGGAAACAACACTGCGTCCGAAGGGCAGCCTGGGGGGGGGGGCACAGGGGCTCCAGGCGCCCTGTGGGCGCCCCCCCTGGGCCGCGCCGGGGGGGCGCCTCGGCCCCCCGAGGCTCCCCCGGTCCCCTACTTTGGCATATATTTAAAGGGTTCCCCGTAACCCTCAGAACAGGCCTTCTTTTCGCGATCCCATCTCTGTTCCGCCGCCGCCGCCGCTTCCAAGATCGGGAGCACCATGAGAACTCTTCCCGGCACCCTGCCGGAGGAGAGGATCACCACCGGGAGCTTCTCCACCACCATGGACGCCTCCCGGATGACTCGTGAGTAGTCTCCCTTGGACCATGAGTCCATGACCAGTAGCTATGTGATGTTCTCCTCCCGTTCTTGTGCTTCACTAATTAGTCCTCGTGAGCTACCCTACATGATCGAGGCACCTATGTAATCCTTATGCTGTTGCTATGTTGAGTTTGCTGGGATTCGATGGATTATGAGATTGTGTTCAGATTGATCTTGAGTAATATATTTGATTCACCTCTTTTATATTTTAGTTCATAAGTAATTGTTGCATGTTCTCCATTGTTATTTATTGCTTTGGCCGAGTAGTAGGTAGTGACTCCAAGAGGGAACGTTATGCTCGATTGTGGGTTCATGCCCCTCGATGACTAGCTTGAGTGATAGAAACATGAGTCTAGGGGATGTGTTGTTGCCACAAGGGGGAAAACAACGGTGCTTGTGCCCGCGGGTGCAAGGATTGTTTACTTTACGCAAAGTTCTTTTAATGCAGTTGTCTGTTGCATTGAGTTTACACTATGGGTGGGACTCGCAACTTAATACCAGCGAGATGTTCTGGATAGATATCTCAAGGTGGATGATTAGTAGTAGATATTGATGGATTTCGGTCTACTTACTTTGGCGTACCGCCCATGCTTTGAACCTCAACCTTTCTTGCAATGTAATCAGCATTGGTTTGCGCTCGTGGGTCCTGTCAATTGCCCAGCTGTAATTTGTTTACCTCACATAGCTGTTTTATCATCTTTTGGGAGAGAGACATCACTAGCGAACATCATGAGACTCCGGTCCATATTACCATCATTGATCACATACACTATTTACTTTTCGCTATTTTACTTACTATTGCAAAACACTATCTATCACTACTATCATATTGCTTTTAACCCTTTGTGAACTACAAGGCCGGAGAGATTGACAACCTCTCTGTACTCGTTGGGAGCAAAGTTATTTGTATCTGTGTGCAGGTCCACGTTGATTGCTAATTGCGCCGTTAGCAATTGACACCTACTTGTTGAACCTAGGAGTCTCTGGGGATTCGATCCTTGGCATCTTTGCTTGGGGAAAACACTTCTACTTACTGCATCTTACACCTTCCACTTGGGGTAACCAACGAGGGGTTCGAGGCCCATCAAGGAGTATTTTCTGGCGCCGTTGCCGGGGACTCCACTCTTCAGGATAGGGGAGTTGCATGCTATCTTTTACCTTTTCTTTTTAGTCTTGTTAGTTTACCTTTCATTTTTGCTTTAGTTCCTTTTTATCGAAAATCACAAAAATAGTTATCTTGTTCTTTAGTTATCATTATGTCGGGTCCTTTTGTCTTTGACGAGGCAGAAGTTCTCACCTTTAAACAAAGAGGTGGGGAAAGTTTGAAAGATGCTTGGTATAGAATTAATGATTCACAAAAAAGAGCCACCAAGAAGCAACCTACTACTATCTTGCTTAGAAATTTTTATGTTGGAATTACTTCTTGGAATAGGTTTATTCTAGATACTGCTATCAATGGAAATTTCCTAGAGGCCCCAGTTTGGGAGTCTCTTAGTATTATTGAAAATCTTGTTGGGAGTCCCCCTGTTGTTAGCATTCGAGAGGACATCACCCTAGCTCACATTATGAAAAAACTTGAAAAAATAGAGCTAGAGATGCCAAGCACTAATAAGATGAATGAGTTGGATCGTAAGATCCAAGGGAATTTGAATAGACTTGATAGCTCCATGCATAAAATTTTCAAAATTTTGGAGACTGTCAAATTCCATGGTTCTGACTCTTCTAGGATGGACAAGATTGAGGAAATATTTGATACCTTAGGAACTACTTTCTCCTTGATCAAAACCAAAAAGGTAGAAACTCCGGCAAAGAGGGAGCCTAAGTTCGTTCACGTTCCAAAGGCTCCCCGTTCTAAAAGCAATCCACCTATTGCCAAAGGGGTTGAGACTGTAAAGACTTTGGAAGAAACACCTTTATGTGATGAATTTATAAATGAATCTTCTCTTGACTTTTATCCTTTTGGTCTTCTACCTAGAAGTATCTCTATGAGGCCTTTATTTGAGAGTCCTCTTAAGACTAGTTGTATTATTGAAGAGCTTTTTGATGATCTTGATGATGGTTCAATTGATACAACTTGATCTATGCATTATGCCTAGCTTAAAGGCATAAAAGAAAGCGCTTTTGGGAGGCAGCCCACATGAATAAATTTTTGCTTTTGTTGTGTCTTGATGTTGTTTACTGCTGTAGCATCATCATTGTATCTTTGCTTTTCATATTTGTGCCAAGTATAGCCTCCGATTGCTAGAAAGTTCAAAAGTTGTGAGGTGCTGTCCAGGAAACAGATTCTGTCCTTGGATAGAAAAATTCGTATAAAATCACCAGATCATCTTTTTGGTCTGAATTGTTTCGACAGCGTTCTCTATATAATTGTATTTCGTGCGTCAGTTCTGAGTTTTTTGATTCGAGTTGCAGAAGTATCCCGAACAGGTCAATTACTGCCTGCTGTTCTGTTTTTCACAGATTCTGTCCTGTTTTGCCTTACCTACACTTTGCAAATTAAGAACTTGCTTTTTCTTTGCAAAAACCTTTTGGCAATCTTGAGAAACAGTAGAACTTCAAGAATACCCTTATTTCCAGCAAGGTATAATTATTTTATTAAGGGTACTAACCTCGCTAATCAGATTATGATGAGTTGTGTATGAAGGGAGTTTTCAAGTGTGCGAGGGAAGATGATAAAAAGATTCAGGAGTGTCAAGCGCTCAAGCTTGGGGATGCCCCCATGCACCCCCAAGAAATATTCAAGGAGACTCAAGCGTCTAAGCTTGGGGATGCCCCCGTGCATCCCCTTCTCCATCAACATTATCAGTTCGTCTTTCGTTTCGCTATATTTTTATCACTTCATATGTTATGTGCTATGCTTGGAGCGTCTTGCTTTTAGTTTTCTTTTTAGTTTTTCATAACGAGTCGGAACTCAGCATTCCTTTATGTGGGAGAGAAACACGCTCCACCTATACCTAGAACATTACATAGAATTTTCATGTCTATCTATGCTGTGTGTGTTCTTTGTCTTTTAACTAGCTACTATCGTGCTTTGCTCTTAGTATTCATGCTTATCTTTTCAAGAGCTTTTATTTAGTTGGTTGCTTGAACTCTCTTTAATTACCATGCTCACCTTATTAAGAGAGTTTGCTTCCGTTGCATGGGTTAATGTGTCTATGATAAAGATGCTACTTTCATGATGGTGCTTAGTAGTTCAGGTTTTCTTATGGTTAATCTCAAATAGCTGGGGGGTTCCCAATGTGTTATTGGAGTACCAACTTGGTTTGTTTGCCTATGATGTGGTATGGTTTAGTAATATCTTCCTTCGAGAATTTATTTTGATTGACTTGGCGTATGCTCACGCATATTCAAAGACTGTAAAGAAAGTCTGTCAAGCCTTGATGATCTTTTGTTTCTAAGTAGCGATATAACTACCATGCCTGATTCAATATTGCTTTGTCGCTCTGCATGATTATGACCGTCATTGCTCTCTTAGTTGGTCGCTCCCAGTCTTTTGCTAACCTCCACCTGCACTAAGCAAACTAACCATGCAATACATAGCTCATGGGAAAGTAGCCAAAAAACTATTGTGGTAAAGAATATGTTGCCTATGTATCTTATTTCTTATGAGTTGCTTGCTGATCGGTAACCATGTTTCTGGGGACGCCATCAACTGTCACAGTTTTGTTGAATATCATGTGAGTTGCTATGCATGTTCGTCTTGTCTGAAGTAAGGGTGATTTACCGTGGGTTGAATTAATATGCATATTGTTAGAGAAGAACATTGGGCCGCCAACCAAAGCCATGCATCATGGTGGAAGTTTTAGCTTGGACCTTAATCCTCAATCTCTCATGAGAATATGCTTATGCCTTAAAGAGGAGTCCATCATCTATTTTCTATGTTGTCCCGGTATGGATGTCCTCAAGTTGAGATCTATCAAAAACGAGAAATCAAATGCGATCTATCTCCTTGGACCTTTGTACAGGTGGCATAGAGGTACCCCTTTGTGACACTTGGTTAAAACATATGCAATGCAATGATAACCCTTGGGGATCCGAGCTAATTAGGACAAGGAGCGAGCACTATTGGTATTCGATGCATGAGGCTTGCAACTTATAAGATGTTTTATACATGACACATATGAAGTACTACTACCGTTGACACAATTGCTTCCATGTTCTCAAAATAAAAAGCTCTAGCACTTAACCTTTCTTTTACCTTTATATTGAAGCACCAACTACTGAGAGCATGATTGTCATTCTGAGTGTAATGTGCATTGTCCCAAAGTAGCATTGTCTTTTGCATGATTGTGATATCGTTTATTCTGAAATGATTGTATCTAGTCATCACTTAAACCTTGAAGGTGCCCTTGCATTTATGTTTTGCATCACTCAAGGGGGCAAGCTAGATATCACTTTATCATATTTGCACATCATGTTCATTGCAAATCTTTTTGATGTTTCAGTTTCATATTGTTAAACTTTCAGTCATTTGTGATTTTCTCTTGAGACAACTTAATTACTTTAGAATCATTGTCTCAGTAAGCTTTTGTCATATGACTATGAGAAAGTCCTATATGGTTAATAGCATGTCACCACAGAAATTATTCTTGTTATCATTTACCTACTCGAGGACGAGCAGGAATTAAGCTTGGGGATGTTGATACGTCCAAAATGTATCTATAATTTCTGCTTGCTCCATGCCACTTTTGGGTGATATTGCTATGATATTCATACACTTCCATACACTTTTGATCATATTTGGACTAACTTACTAATCCAGTGCACCCCAGTGCCAGTTTCTGTTTTCGGCTGTTTTTGTATTTCAGGTTTTCACGTTTCGAGAACTGCCCAGAAAAAATCCAGAAAAATTATATAAAAAATCAGCGAACCGGAAACAACACTGCGTCCGAAGGGCAGCATGGGGGGGGCACAGGGGCTCCAGGCGCCCTGTGGGCGCCCCCCCCCCCGGGCCGCGCCGGGGGGGCGCCTCAGCCCCCCGAGGCTCCCCCGGTGCCCTACTTTGGCATATATTTAAAGGGTTCCCTGTAACCCTCAGAACAGGACTTCTTTTCGCGATCCCATCTCTGTTCCGCCGCCGCCGCCGCTTCCAAGATCGGGAGCACCAGGAGAACTCTTCCCGGCACCCTGCCGGAGGGGAGGATCACCACCGGGAGCTTCTCCACCACCATGGACGCCTCCCGGATGACTCGTGAGTAGTCTCCCTTGGACCATGAGTCCATGACCAGTAGCTATGTGATGTTCTCCTCCCGTTCTTGTGCTTCACTAATTAGTCCTCGTGAGCTACCCTACATGATCGAGGCACCTATGTAATCCTTATGCTGTTGCTATGTTGAGTTTGCTGGGATTCGATGGATTATGATATTATGTTCAGATTGATCTTGAGTAATATATTTGATTCACCTCTTTTATATTTTAGTTCATAAGTAATTCTTGCATGTTCTCCGTTGTTATTTATTGCTTTGGCCGAGTAGTAGGTAGTGACTCCAAGAGGGAACGTTATGCTCGATTGTGGGTTCATGCCCCTCGATGACTAGCTTGAGTGACAGAAACATGAGTCTAGGGGATGTGTTGTTGCCACAAGGGGGAAAACAACGGTGCTTGTGCCCGCGGGTGCAAGGATTGTTTACTTTACGCAAAGTTCTTTTAATGCAGTTGTCTGTTGCATTGAGTTTACACTATGGGTGGGACTCGCAACTTAATACCAGCGAGATGTTCTGGATAGATATCTCAAGGTGGATGATTAGTAGTAGATATTGATGGATTTCGGTCTACTTACTTTGGCGTACCGCCCATGCTTTGAACCTCAACCTTTCTTGCAATGTAATCAGCATTGGTTTGCGCTCGTGGGTCCTGTCAATTGCCCAGCTGTAATTTGTTTACCTCACATAGCTGTTTTATCGTCTTTTGGGAGAGAGACATCACTAGTGAACATCATGAGACTCCGGTCCATATTACCATCATTGATCACATACACTATTTACTTTTCGCTATTTTACTTACTATTGCAAAACACTATCTATCACTGCTATCATATTGCTTTTAACCCTTTGTGAACCACAAGGCCGGAGAGATTGACAACCTCTCTGTACTCGTTGGGAGCAAAGTTATTTGTATCTGTGTGCAGGTCCACGTTGATTGCTAATTGCGCCGTTAGCAATTGACACCTACTTGTTGAACCTAGGAGTCTCTGGGGATTCGATCCTTGGCATCTTTGCTAGGGGAAAACACTTCTACTTACTGCATCTTACACCTTCCACTTGGGGTAACCAACGAGGGGTTTGAGGCCCATCAATGGATCAGGGGAGTTCCGGGCTGCCCACGAGGGTGGGGGCGCGCCCCCTGGGCACGCCCCCTATCTCGTGGCTGCCTCGGGGACCCCCTTACTTGTTCCCGAGTCCAACACCCCCTATATGTACAGAAACCTCCAGAAAATAACCTAGATCGGTAGTTCCGCCGCCGAAAGCCTCTGTTGCCACCGAAACCAATCTAGACCCGTTCTGGCACCCTACCGGAGGGGGGAATCCCTCTCCGATGGCCATCTTCATCATCCTGGCGCTCTCCATGACGAGGAGGGAGTAGTTCACCCTCGAGGCAGAGGGTATGTACCAGTAGTATGTGTTTGATCTGTCTCCCTCTCGTGTTCTTGAGATGGCACGATCTTGATGTATCGTGTGCTTTGCTACTATAGTTGGATCTTATGATGTTTCTCCCCCTCTACTCTCTTGTGATGGATTGAGTTTTCCCTTTGAAGTTATCTTATCAGATTGTGTCTTTAAGGATTTGAGAACACTTGATGTATTTCTTGCATGTGCTTATCTGTGGTGACAATGGAATGTCACGTGATCCACTTGATGTATGTTTTCGTGATCAACTGGCGGGTTCAGTGACCTTGTGAACTTATGCATAGGGTTGGCACACGTTTTCGTCTTGACACTCCGGTAGAAACTTTGGGGCACTCTTTGAAGTTCTTTGTGTTGGTTGAATAGATGAATCTGAGATTGTGTGATGCGTATCGTATAATCATGCCCACGGATACTTGAGGTGACAATGGAGTATCTAGGTGACATTAGGGTTTTGGTTGATGTGTGTCTTAAGGTGTTATTCTAATAGGAACTCTAGGATAGATTGAACGGAAAGAATAGCTTCGTGTTATTTTACTACGGACTCTTGAATAGATTGATCAGAAAGAATAACTTTGAGGTGGTTTCATACCCTACAACAATCTCTTCATTTGTTCTCCGCTATTAGTGACTTTGGAGTGACTCTTTGCTGCATGTTGAGGGATAGTTATATGATCCAGTTATGTTATTATTGTTGAGAGAACTTGCACTAGTGAAAGTTTGAACCCTAGGCCTTGTTTCCTAACATTGCAATACCATTTGTGCTCACTTTTATCATTAGTTACCTTGCTGTTTTTATATTTTCAGATTACAAAAACATATATCTACCTTCCATATTGCACTTGTATCACCATCTCTTCGCCGAACTAGTGCACCTATAAAATTTACCATTGTATTGGGTGTGTTGGGGACACAAGATACTTTTTGTTATTTGGTTGCAGGGTTGTTTGAGAGAGACCATCTTAATCCTACGCCTCCCATGGATTGATAAACCTTAGGTCATCCACTTGAGGGAAATTTGCTACTGTCCTACAAACCTCTGCACTTGGAGGACGAACAAAGTCTACAAGAAGAAGGTTTTGTAGTAGACATCAAGCTCTTTTCTGGCGCCGTTGCCGGGGAGGTTAATTCTTGAAGGTATATCTTTAGATCTTGCAATCGAATGTTTTAGTTTCTTGTTTTATCACTAGTTTAGTCTATAAACGAAAACTACAAAAAATGGAATTGAGTTTGCCTCATATGCTTCATCTCTTTAATATCTTTCATGAAAATGATCGGAAGGAAAATTGTGCTCAAGTACTAGAAGAAGAATTATATAGAATGCTTGGCATACAATATGTGAATGATGAGCATGATTGCAATGTTGTTAGTATGAATTCTTTGAATACCCATGATGCTAATGATATGCAAAGCCACAAGCTTGGGGATGCTATGTGTGATGAAGATGATATGTTTAGTCCCCCAAGTTTTGATGAGCAAACTTATTACGATGAAAGCATGCCTCCTATTTTTGATGATTATTGTGATGACTTGTATGCTATTAAGAATAAAGATAACCATGAAACTTGTCATCATGATTTTAATTTTCGATTGGATTATGCTTCACATGATACTTATTTTGTTGAGTTTACTTCCACTACTATTGATGAGAATAAATTTGCTTATGTGGAGAGTAGTAAAATTTCCATGGTTGTAGATCATGAAAAGAATGCTTTATGTGATGGTTATATTGTTGAATTCATTCATGATGCTACTGAAAAATATTATGAGGGAGGAATATATGCTTGTAGGAGTTGCAATAATATCAAGTTTCCTCTCTATGTGCTGAAAATCTTGAAGCTATGCTTGTTTTGCTTTCCTATCCTAGTTGATTATTGTTCCCATAAGCTGTTTGCTCATAAAACCCCTATGCATAGGAAGTGGGTTAGACTTAAATGTTCTAGTTATATGCTTCATGATGCTCTCTTTATGTTTCCGTTCTTATCTTTTATGTGAGCATCATTGAAATCATCATGCCTAGCTAGGGGCGTTAAACGATAGCGCTTGTTGGGAGGCAACCCAACTTTATTTTTGTTCTTTGATTTTTGCTTCTGTTTAGTAATAAATAATTCATCTAGATTCTGTTTAGATGTGGTTTTTGTTTTTTAATTAGTGTTTGTGCCAAGTAGAAACTTTGGGAAGACTTGGGTGAAGTTTATGTGATCATGCTGTAAAAAAACAGAAACTTTAGCGCTCACGAGATTAGCTACCTTTTTTTTACTGGAGAGAGCTTTTTAGTTGATTGTTTTTGAAGATGATTAATAGAAAAATTCCTCATGTCCACCAATTTATTTCAGATTTTTTTGAGTTACAAAAGTATTCGAAAGTTACAGATTGTTCTGTTTTTGACAAATTCAGTTTTCTATGTGTTGTTTGCTTATTTTGATGAATCTATGAGTAGTATCGGAGGGTATGAACCATCGAGGAGTTGAAAATACAGCAGATATTACAACAATATGAATTTAGAATGAGTTCACAACAGTACCTAAGTGGTGGTTCTTATACTAACGGAGCTTACGAATTTTCTGTTGAGTTTTGTGTTGTGAAGTTTTCAAGTTTTGGGTAAAGATTCGATGGACTATGGAATATGGAGTGGCAAGAGCCTAAGCTTGGGGATTCCCAAGGCACCCCATGGTAAAATTCAAGGACAACCAAGAGCCTAAGCTTGGGGATGCCCCGGGAAGGCATCCCCTCTTTCGTCTTCGTCTATCGGTAACTTTACTTGAGACTATATTTTTAATTCACCACATGATATGTGTTTTGCTTGGAGCGTCAGTTTATTTTATTTTGTTTTGCTTGCTTTTTGAATAATATCCCAAGATCTGAAATTCTTAAATGTTAGAGAGTCTTCACATAGTTATTTGTTTCGGAGTAGTTTGTCCTTTGCTCTAGTACTTCACTTATACTCCCTCCGTCCCAAAATAAGTGACTCAAAAGTGAATCAACTTTATACTAAAGTTAGTACAAAGTTGAGTCATTTTTGAGTCACTTATTTTGGGACGGAGGGAGTATCTTTTTAGAGCACGGCGGTGGTTTTATTTTGAAGAAATAGATGAACTCTCATACTTCACTTATATTATTTTGAGAATCTTTTAGAACATCATGGTAATTTGTCTTGGTTATGAATTTAGTCCTAATATGATGGGCATCCAAGAGGGATATAATAAAAACTTTCATATAAAGTGCATTGAATACTATGAGAAGTTTGATGCTTGATGATTGTTTTGAGATATGAGGATGGTGATATTAGAGTCTTGCTAGTAGAGTAGTTGTGAATTTGAGAAATACTTGTGTTGAGGTTTGCAAGTCCCGTAGCATGCACGTATGGTAACCGTTGTGTGACAAATTTAAGGCATGAGGTATTTCTTTGAGTGTCATACTTTGTGTGGAGGTCGGGATCACGCGATGGTTAACACCTACCAACCCTTCCCCTAGGAGCATGGGTGTAGTACTTTATTTTGATGACTTGTAGATTTTTGCAATAAGTATGTGAGTTCTTTATGACTAATGTTGAGTCCATGGATTATACGCACTCTCACCATTCCACCATTGCTAGCCCCTCTTGTATCGCACAACTTTCGCCGGTACCATAGACCCACCATATACCTTCCTCAAAACAGCCACCATACCTACCTATCATGGCATTTCCATAGTCATTCCGAGATATATTGCCATGCAACTTTCCACCGTTCCGTTCATATTACAGGCTTCATCATTATCATATTGCTATGCATGATCATGTAGTTGACATCGTATTTGTTGCTAAGCCACCATGCATAATTTTTCATACATGTCACTCTTGATTCATTGCACATCCCGGTACACCTCCGGAGGCATTCATATAGAGTATTACCTTTTTCTAGTATCGAGTTGTAATCTTTGAGTTGTAAATCAATAGAAGTGTGATGATCATCATTATTAGAGCATTGTCCCAAAAAAAGGAAAGGCCAAAGAAAAAAAGAAAGGCCCAAAAAGGCAAAAAAAAAGAAGAAAGAAAAGAAAAGAAAAAAGGGACAATGCTACTATCTTTTTCCACACTTGTGCTTCAAAGTAGCACCATGATCTTCATGATAGAGAGTCTCCCGTCTTTCCACTTTCATATACTAGTGGGAATTTTCATTATAGAACTTGGCTTGTATATTCCAACAATGGGCTTCCTGAAATGCCCTAGGTCTTCGTGAGCAAGCAAGCTGGATGCACACCCACTTAGTTTCTTTTGTTGAGCTTTCATACATTTATAGCTCTAGTTCATCCATTGCATGGCAATCCCTACTCACTCACATTGATATCTATTGATGGGCATCTCCATAGCCCATCGATACACCTAGTTGATGTGAGACCATCTTCTTCCTTCTGTCTTCTCCACAACCACCACTCTATTCCACCTATAGTGCTATATCCATGGCCCACACTCATGTATTGCGTGAAGATTGAAAAAGTTTGAAAAAAATTAAAGTATCCAACAATTGCTTGGCTGAAACCGGGGTTGTGCATGATTTGGATATTTTGTGTGACGAAGATGGAGCATAACCAAACTATATGATTTTGTAAGGATGAACTTTCTTTGGCCATGTTATTTTGAGAAGACATAATTGCTTTGTTAGTATTCTTGAAGTATTAATATTCTTATGTCAATATTGAACTATTGTCTTGAATCTTTCGGATCTGAACATTCTTGCCACAATAAAGTAAATTACATTGAGAATTATGTTGGGTAGCATTCCACATCAATTTTTTTGTTTTTATCATTTACCTACTCTAGGACGAGCAGGAATTAAGCTTGGGGATGCTTGATACGTATCCAATGTATCTATAATTTTTGATTGTTCCATGCTGTTATATTATCCTTCTAGGATGTTTTATGGGCTTTTATATACATTTTTATATGATTTTTGGGACTAACCTATTAACCCAGAGACCAGTGCTAGTTTCTGTTTTCCCCTTGTTTTGAGTATTGCAGAAAAGGAATACCAAACGGAGCCAAATTGACCTGAAACTCAATGGAGGATGTTTTTGGACCAGAAGAAGCCCATGGAGTACCGGAGATGGACCAGGGGAGTCCCGGGCTCCCCACGAGGGTGGGGGGCGCGCCCACCACCCTGGGCGTGCCCCCATTCTCGTGGCCGCCTCGGGGACCCCCTTACTTGTTCCCGACTCCAACACCCCTTATATATACAGAAACCTCGAGAAAATAACCTAGCCCGAAAGTTCCGCCACCGAAAGCCTCTGTTGCCATCGAAAACCAATCTAGACCCGTCCTGGCACCCTGCCGGAGGGGGCAATCCCTCTCCGATGGCCATCTTCATCATCCCGGCGCTCTCCATGACGAGGAGGGAGTAGTTCACCCTCGGGGCTGAGGGTATCTACTAGTAGCTATGTGTTTGATCTCTCTCTCTCTCTCTCTCTCTCTCTCTCTCTCTCTCTCTCGTGTTCTTCAGATGGCACGATCTTGATGTATCACGAGCTTTGCTACTATAGTTGGATCTTATGATGTTTATCCCCCTCTACTCTCTTGTGATGGATTGAGTTTTCCCATTGAAGTTATCTTATCGGATTGAGTCTTTAAGGATTTGAGAACACTTGATGTATGTCTTGCATGCGCTTATCTGTGGTGACAATGGGATATCACGTGATCCACTTGATGTATGTTTTGGTGATCAACTTCCGGGTTTAGTGACCATGTTAACTTATGCATAGGGGTTGGCACACGTTTTCGTCTTGACTCTCTCGTAGAAACTTTGGGGCACTCTTTGAAGTTCTTTGTGTTGGTTGAATAGATGAACCTGAGATTGTGTGATTAATATCGTATAATCATACCCACGGATACTTGAAGTGACAATGGAGTATCTATGTTACATTAGGGTTTTGGTTGATTTGTGTCTTAAGGTGTTATTCTAGTACGAACTCTAGGATAGATCGAACGGAAAGAATAGCTTCGTGTTATTTTACTACGGACTCTTGAATAGATTGATCAGAAAGAATAACTTTGAGGTGGTTTCGTACCCTACAATAATCTCTTCGTTTTTTATCCGCTATTAGTGACTTTGGAGTGACACTTTGTTGCATGTTGAGGGATAGTTATATGATCCAGTTATGTTATTATTGTTGAGAGAACTTGCACTAGTGAAAGTATGAACCCTAGGCCTTGTTTCCTAGCATTGCAATACCATTTGTGCTCACTTTTATCATTAGTTACCTTGCTATTTTTATAATTTCAGATTTCAAAAACCTATATCTACCATACATATTGCACTTGTATCACCATCTCTTCGCCGAACTAGTGAACCTATACAATTTACCATTGTATTGGATGTGTTGGGGACACAAGAGACTCTTTGTTATTTGGTTGCAGGGTTGTTTGAGAGAGACCATTTTCATCCTACGCCTCCCATGGATTGATAAACCTTAGGTCATCCACTTGAGGGAAATTTTCTACCGTCCTACAAACCTCTACACTTGGAGGCCCAACAACGTCTACAAGAAGAAGGTTGTGTAGTAGACATCATGCGCCATAGTAGAGGTCCGACCCTCCCCTCCTCCACTCCTTTATATACGTGGGGAGGGGGCACCCCATAGACACATAAGTTGATTCTAGCCGTGTGCGGTGCCCCTCCCCACAGTTACACACCTCGGTCATATCATTGCAGTGCTTAGGCGAAGCCCTGTGCCTGTAGCTTCATCATCACCGTCACCACGCCGTCGTGCTGACGAAACTCTCCCATGAAGCTCAACTAGATCAAGAGCTCGTGGGACGCCATCAAGCTGAACGTGTGCTGAACGCGGAGGTGTCGTACGTTTGGTGATAGGATCGGTTGGATCACAAAGACATTCGTCTACATCAACCGCGTCACTAGACGCTTCCACTTTCGGTCTACGAGGGTACGTAGACACACTCTCCCCTCTCGTTGCTATGCTTCTAGTAGATAGATCTTGCGTGATCGTAGGATTTTTTTTGAAATACTACGTTCCCCAACAGTGGCATCATGAGCCAGGTCTATGCGTAGATGATATGCACGAGTAGAACACCATGAGTTGTGGGCGATAATAGTCATACTGCTTACCAGCATGTCATACTTTGATTCGGCGGTATTGTTGGATGAAGCGGCCCGGACCGACATTACACGTACGCTTACGCGAGACTGGTTCTACCGACGAGCTTCACACACAGGTGGTTGGCGGGTGTCAGTTTCTCCAACTTTAGTTGAATCAAGTGTGGCTACGCCCGGTCCTTGTGAAGATTAAAACAACACATACTTGATGAAAATTCGTTGTGGTTTTTGTATGCGAAGGTAAGAACGGTTCTTGCTAAGCCCGTAGCCACCACGTAAAACTTGCAACAACAAAGTAGAGGACGTCTAACTTGTATTTGCAGGGCATGTTGTGATGTGATATGGTCAAGACGTGATGAGTTATTCGTTATTGTATGAGATGATCATGTTTTGTAAAGTTATCGGGGCGGGAGCCTTATGGTTGTCTCCTTATTGTATGAATTGTGAAGGCCATGTAATTGCTTTACTTTCTCACTATGAGTTAGCGATAGTAGTAGTAGCAATAGTTGGCGAGACGACGACGATGCTACGATGAAGATCATGGCGTCAAGCCGGTGACAATGGAGATCATGGCGATGATTTGGAGATGGAGATCAAAAGCACAAGATGATGATGGCCTTATCATGTCACATATTTTGATTGCAAGCGATTTTATCTTATTATGCTTCTTATTTTGCTTAGTACGTCGGTAGCATTATAAGATGATCCCTTACAAAAATTTCAAGGTATAAGTGTTCTCCCTGAGTATGCACCGTTGCGAAAGTTCGTCGTGCCGATACACCACGTGATGATCGGGTGTGATAAGCTCTACATTCAAATACAACGAGTGCAAGACAGTTTTGCACATGCAGGATACTTGGGTTAAACTTGACGAGCCTAGCATGTACAGACATGGCCTCGGAACACTGGAGACCAAAAGGCCGAGCGTGAATCATATAGTAGATATGATAAACATAAGATGTTCACCATTGAAAACTACTCCATCTCACGTGATGATCGGACATGGTTTAGTTGATTTGGATCACGTGATCATTTAGATGACTAGAGGGATGTCTATCTAAGTGGGAGTTCTTTAGTAATGTGATTAATTGAACTTTAATTTATCATGAACTTAGTCCTGGTAGTATTTGCAAATTATGTTGTTGTAGATCAATAGCTCGCGTTGTAGCTCCCCTATGTTTTAATATGTTCCTAGAGAAAACTAAGTTGAAAGATGTTAATAGCTGCTACTTCTCGAGCTTGCGTTGTATTCCCTCGAAGAGGAAAGGGTGATGCAGCATAGTAGCGTAAGTATTTCCCTCAGTTTTTGAGAACCAAGGTATCAATCCAGTAGGAGACCACGCGCGAGTCCCTCACACCTGCACAAACAAATAAGAACTTCGCAGCCAACGCGATAAGGGGTTGTCAATACCTTTACGGTCACTTACGAAAGTGAGATCTGATAGATAGGATAGTATAATATATATTTTGGTATTTTCGGTATAAGAATAGACCGTAAATAAAGCAAAGTAAAGTAGATCGAAGATTAATATGTTGAGAATAGACCCGGGGGCCATAGGTTTCACTAGTGGCTTCTCTCATGATAGCAGAATTCTACGGTGGGTGAACAAATTACTGTCGAGCAATTAATAGAAAAGCTTATTGTTGTGAGAATATCTAGGCATGATCATTATATATAGGCATCACGTCCGTGACAAGTAGACCGAAACGATTTTGCATCTACTACTATTACTCCACACATCGACCGCTATCCAGCATGCGTCTAGAGTGTTAAGTTCATAAGAACAGAGTAATGCTTTAAGCAAGATGACATGATGTAGAGGGATAAACTCAAGAAATATGATATAAACCCCATCTTTTTATCCTCGATGGCAACAATACTATACGTGCCTTGATACCCCTGCTGTCACTGGGAAAGGACACTGCAAGATTGAACCCAAAGCCAATCCCTTTTCCCATTGCAAGAACTATAGATCTAGTAGGCCAAACCAAACCAATAATTTGAAGAGACTTGCAAGGATATTATAATCATACATAAAATATTTCAGAAAAGAATCAAATATTGTTCATAGATAATCTTGATCATAAACCCACAATTCATCGGATCTCGACAAACACACCGCAAAAAGATTACATCGAATAGATCTCGTCGAAGATCGAGGAGAACTTTGTATTGAGATCCAAAAGGAGAGAAGAAGCCATCTAGCTAATAACTATGGACCCGAAGGTCTGTGGTAAACTACTCACAACTCATTGGTGAGGCTATGGTGTTGATGTAGAAGCACTCCGTGGTAGATCCCCCCTCCGGTGGAGCTCCGGAACAGGCCCCCAGAAGGGATCTCACGAGAACAGAAGGTTGCGGCGGTGGAATTAGGGTTTTCTCTGTTGCCTTGATGTTTTCAGGGTACGTGGACTTATATAGGAGGAATAAGTACGTCGGTGGAGCAACGTGGGGCCCACGAGGGTGGGGGGCGCGCCTGCATGCCCTGGGCGCGCCCTGCCCCCTCGTGGGCACCTCGTTCCTTCTCTGACTTGGCCCTCAAGTCTCTCGTGAAGATACGGTTCCAAAAATAACTCCCCCGAAGGTTTCATTATGTTTGGACTCCGTTTGATATTCCTTTTCTGCGAAACACTGAAATAGGCAAAAAAACGGCTATTTGCACTGGGCCTTGGGTTAGTAGGCTAGTCCCAAAAATGATATAAAAGTGTTTAATAAAGCCCATTAAACATCCAAAACTGAATATATAATAGCATGGAACAATCTAAAATTATAGATACTTTGGAGACGTATCAGTAGCAATGATGCGGACTTAGTCCGTGATCTGAGGATTGTCCTCATTGCTGCACAGAAATATTACTACCCTAAATAGAAGCAAAAACAAAGAAAATAAAATTGGGTTCCCTCCCAACAAGCGCTATCGTTTAATGACCCTAGCTAGGCACGATACAAGAATATATCTAGGTATTGCCATAATGATAAGATAGATCGCGAAAACTCATCTCATATTCCCTATGTTCAGCAGCAAGTTTTCTTTGTGGCAAGCAAAAGTAATCAAAAGGGCTAAATTTAATAGGACAAAAGTCCCCCATATCAAGCTTAGGAGGTATTGGTTCCTCCTGTGGCCCTTCATATTGCACAACCAATTCATCATTATAAGCATTCTTTTGGCAAAAGGTCATGAGCCTTCGTTCAAGGGAAAATCCTAACCCATTATTTTGAATAGAAAAATCATCATTCAATTCAGAAATTCTATCAACCAAGATATCGGTAGGAACCTTTTTCTAAGGTTTTCATTAAAAGCAACATGATCTAAAGATTGCAAACACATTATGTCATCTTAATTGACTAAGATAGCTTCTATGAGAGGACGACCAGCATCCACTTCGTAATGAGTAAAGATTTCTTTGGCCTCTTTCATGATGAATCTGAACTCATGAGCCAAAAAGATTGTAGTTGCCCGCTTATGAGAAGAATGCTCAATATTGGAAAATTCCAGAAAGATTCTCTGAATGCAAGGATGCATATGGATAAATTGCCTTTCAATTTCAACTACAAGCATAGATATGGCATCCGCAAGGCTACTAGTTCTATGAAGAATAGATCCACCCATAGTGGGTAAAGCACCGACACAAGTAAAGAAGTCTTGAAGAACTCCTTTTCCAATAATATTACCACTACCAACCCGGAACTTCTTAGTATGTAAAGTGGTAGTTTCATCCGGAGGATCAACATAGACGTTGCCCTCAACATTACTACCCTTTTCGATGATATCTCCCCCATCTCAGACATGAAAGAAAGCGAACGATAAACACACGGAAGAAGAAGGGCAAATAAAACGGCAAGCACTACCAAAAAAATACACTTCCGTGATGATGCGTGTTTGTCACAGTAGGTCACGTTTTTAGTCATGCATGTACATCCATGACAAATTTATGACATAATGAAGATAGTCATACCTGTGATGTCGTAGAAGTGTTCCATGACATTACCAAAATTATCATCACGGAAGTGTCCAAGTCCATGACGATAAATTGCGCGTCACAGAAGTGCTTTCATCAAGGGTGACCGACACGTAGCATCCACCGTAACGGAACACCGTTAAGCTATCGGGTCCGGTTTTGGATCTGATAACCCGTTAACAGCCCCGACCAATGGGGATTTTCCACGTGTAAAATCATCATTGGCTGGAGGAAACACTTGTCGGCTCATTGTTGGGACAGATTCCATCCACTCATTGGACCCAAAGCGTCTATGATACGTCGACACATGGCACGGCCCAACAGAGGCCCATTCCAGTGAAAAGGCCGGCCTGTTTGACTTCGTCAAAAGGTGGCGGGCCAGCCCACGGCAAGCCTGTGAACGGCCTGTTCGCATATAGCCCATTTACAGCCCGCTAACCTAGGGCCCGTTTACGGCCTATCCGAATTAGGCCCAGTAGCGTCATCTGGGCCGTCCAACATAATTCCAGCCCGTTTTAACTTCCGGCCCATGTATTGCCCATGACGTCTTTCGGCCCATATGAGGCCTTATTACTCTCGGCCCATTAACAGCTCATGGTAAAACTGGCCCATAATGAACAGTGTATCACTTTATACGCATTAACGGCACGTGGTGAAACTGGGCCGTAATGAACAGTGTATCACTTTATACCCATTAACAGCCCATTATTCCGTTGGGCCGTTTCCAGCCCATGTTATCTTTCGGCCTTCTCGGGGCCCATTTATTCTTGGCTCATTTCCACATTCGTTTACTTACGGCCCGTTACTGTCATTATCTGCTTGTGGGCCAAATTCAGCCCGTGGTTACAATCGGCCTGTTTGTGGCCCGATAATACGTTGGGCCGTTTTCATGTCAAAAAAAACCCGTTGGGCTATTTTCATAGAGTTATCAAATACAGCCTATTAACGGCCCGTTATTGTCCATGAATAGTACGACCCATGATTGGCGAAATGATGATACGCCCTGTAGAAGGCGCATGGATCCTACGGCCCATAAAAGGCCCATGAATTGTACGGCCCGTAGAAGGCCCATGGATCCTATGGCCCGTATAGAAGGTCAATGGATCCTATGGCCCGTAGAAGGCCCATGGATCATACGGCCCGCAGGAGGCCCATGGTTACAACAGTCCATGTGTTGCCATGATTATTTTGGCCTAGTTTCCAAAGATAGGTTATTGTGGCCACTAGAAAAACACAAAAAAAGAACTGAAGTGACTACAAGCAAACAACTAAACAAGAAAATAAGGAAATAAATAAGCAAGCAATTAACGCTAGCGTATTACCGCTATTACACATATTACATCCACTGGGCATCAAAGTTCGCCACCAGTGCAAATATAGGGAAGAAAGCAGCATATTACATACGCTGGCCGTCAAAATTGGCCACCAGTGCAAATAAACGCGGGAGCAAAACAAGAGCATAACTAAAACAACTTCAGAAGAGCTCAAGAAACGTGGTATCCACCATGCTGGCAATAAGCTTAGCAAGCTTATTAGCTTTGTCCTATTTGGCGCTAAAATCCTTCAACGCTTGCTGTTGCACCAGAAAGTATGCATCTAAATGCTCCAGGGACTTCCGTAGTCCTTCCGCTTCTTGTCGCAGCACAGTTGATCGATGTCTTTTAGCTTGTAGTTGAGACTCAAGAAACCAATCCGATTCAGACAGTGAGTTTGAATAGCTTGTGCAAGCGGTAGTGGCCAGTAACTCCAACACTAAACCAAGACAAGACTTTGGGGTTGTCTCACTATCTTCGAGATAGTATTCCTTAGCTGTTTTATCAGCTTTGTTCGAGACCAACAAGGATGTGTCACTATCCTGAACCTTATCTGCATTACTTCATTTACCATTGCTTAATAAGGCACTCTTCCCCAATATTATGTCAGCATTCTAAAAGAAGAAACGAGCAGACACATAACAGTTTAGCATGTACTAGTATATGAAACTCATTTCGGTGAACCAGTTCATTAGTAAGGTGGACATGATTAAACTACCAAGTCTTCTATTGCCAAGTACTAGTACATAATAAAAGCATCAAACAAACATATATATATATATATGTCCTATGGCCACTGCATTGTCTTGCCAAATCAAAATAGAGACACGGTTCAAATCATATCAGTTCAAGACAAAGCAGAAGGGAAAAAATACAAAGCGTGGGAAAGTACATGGCACAACAAGATTTCAGATGGGTACCACGGGTCTACATGTACAACAACACTATTTTCTTTGTTGTGATGCTAGTAATGAGCATGATATGAGAAGTCAACTGTATACACAATTGAAATTGAAATCAACATAGCTATTGATAAGAGCAAGCCTGTTAAAGAAACATGCGTGAACATACATGCTGTGCCATTGGAGTTTCGATTGGATCATTCAATTTAAAAATAAGTTTGTATGAGTAAATACAGTGATACAAGAGCAAAGCAGTATGCACGATAGCAATCATAGTTCAAAAAGGCGCGCCTAAGCGAGCGCTTAAGCGTGCCTTGGCTCTAGGCGTTGGCGAAATGCATTGCACATAACTACGTTGAATCTGTGCATAACTGCGCATAAGCATGCGCTTTGGTCAGTAAAGCTCAAGGCGGTGGCAAAACGCACAATTAACGCCTAGCGCCTTTTGGAACTATGATAGCAATGGAATCTTAAATTAGAACAGTTGTTCTTCAGGTTTAGGCACTTGTTCTACATGAACATAGTACAGTAAGACGCAAGAATATAGTACTTAAAATAGAAAATGAGCTCATAGACCTTACCACATTCTTGGTTCGGGACCAGTACAGAACAAGGTGTTCCCAGTCACCGTCCAGTAAATGTGTCTCAGGAGAACGTAAGGGAATTTGATGAGTTTCTTTGCCGGTGAAGTACATTTTCTTCAGGCAATTCCGATATTGCCACCAAGCATTCTTGAAGATAGCAGAGGTATTAGCACAGGTTACCTCATCCTGAGTTTCCAAATCGGTCCTTCTCTATAGAGAAAAATGGGAAAATTTACTATATTATAACTATGATGGAGGTAGGATGTATGGGACAAAGCAAAGTAATTGCCATGAATAACATTACTTACACATAACTCCTGGACAAACACCTGCAACTGGCATTTTCCTTCATCTTCAGTATAATATTTCCAAGATGGGAAGATACGCACATACAATTTAACAACATCAAATGCGATAGATGCTAAAGTACGACTAGCTGGTTGTGCTTCCTCCAAAGGAATAGGCGTACTAACTGGTGGAGTTGGGGTTCACCGTGGTAGTACTGGCCCTTTGGACACTGGAGCTGCCTTACTAACTACTCTTGTTTTGGAGCTCTGTGGTGGAGATGGTGCTGTGTCAACAGGAACTGGGTTACTATCTGCTGGGGTTGGGGTTAGATTGGGTGAAGCTGGTTCTTTGTCCATCGCAGTAGGGGTACAATCTGTGGGAGTTTGGGTTATGTGTGGTAGGGCTGGTTCTCGTGCATGTACAACCAGGGTGCTATCTCCACCAAGAGGTAGCACTGTTTTATTTGAAGACCGTGTTTTTAGTCCGCTAGATGCTGGCATCACCCGCTCCAATTCAAATGGCTGATAAACAGGAAACATAGTTGAATGTACAGACATTGTATGAGAGATAGATGCAATAGATAGTGTGGAAAAAAGAGGACATGAAATAGTTGACATGTATATTGTTTAACTAAAACGGATAGCATGACATAATTTCACATATATGATGTCTATCTAAACTGGATAGCATAGCATAACATAATTCAAAGATATGATGAATAACTAAAACGCCGTGCCACGTTAGAGCATACACCTCAGTGGGGGAATAGGACTGGTCATCTGTCTCTGAATCCATCTTTGAGGAGCTATCGGGACCCAACAAGAGATCTGCTTCGACAGGTAGCACTGTCTGCTCTGAAGGCCTTGTTTTCACTCCAGATTTTTCAATCTCCCACCCAAATGGACGATTCACACGAAGAGTAGTTTAATGTACAAACATTGTCGACAAATGGGAATGTAATGAAGAAAAGGATGGGAAAGATATCATTCAAATATATGATGCCTGGTTAAACAGGATGGCATTGCACATTTCACATATATTATGGCTGGCTAAAAGACATGAGACTGCATAATTCCCATATATGATATAGAAACTAAATAGGTGGTGACAGAACATGTCTAAACTAAGCAGATGACATATATGATGTCCAAAGTAGGCACTGCAAGGCAACATATGCATGATATGACTAACATCATCATGCCAAGGTAGAGCAAACACCTTGGGGTTTAAATAGGAGTGGTCAGCGGCGTCTGAATCCGCCACAGAACAGATATCTTCCTCTGGATTACAATCTGTAGAGGGGTGGGGAGGGTTTGCCATTGAACCCACCATGGAGCGATGTCTGCATGACATTGTATTGCCGCGCAAAACTCTTCTCTTTTTCTCTACATGTTCAGCATGACAATGTAGAATATCTGACATGCATACGAAAAAAATATGGTGAGATTATGTAAGGAGAGCATGCAGAAATTTAGAGTGATGGTAAAAACCAGTGGATGGATCCAGAAATAATGATAGCGGGCTGATGATTGCATTAATTTAATAAAAAGACAGATGATGATTGCTTTACTATTTGTTTCCCACCCAAGATGAACAACATAGGCATGCCCTAGGTGAACCAGATATTAGACAGAGATACTACTCATTGCTTCCTCGCTATGTGCCCCACAACTAATTTAGAACTCAAGTTTGAACATTAATTTGGACCAGGCTTGGAGTCCAAGAGGTGAACATGATGATAAAGTAGCAGGTAATTTTAAGAAATGCATAACATAAGCAGAATCAAAAGAGTGCAACCTCTCTTGTGGACCCGTGTACTCCTCAGGTTCATCTGCTGAGTCGATGATGGTGATGCCGCTGCGGTGGGTGCCGGCGGCAGGGAAGGAGATCTGAGACGGCGAAAGATGGTCAGGAGTCGTGATGTCTGGTTTGGTGGATGTTTCTGTCGATGGAGCACCTCAGGTGAGGTGGACGACGTCGCGGGAGGAGCAGGACAAACCACACAAAGTTCCCTTCGACACCTACCTATAACTGAAGTAATTCTGTAAGGGCTCATTTGGCTTGCATGATTCTAAAAACGCAGGGATAGGAAAAACACTAGAATAGGATAGGAATGCACATGGTAAATAGAGCATTTGTAAACACAGGATTTCTGCCAACTTAGGTGTTTGGTTTATAGGAATTGGAAGAGCAGAGGAATGCAAAGAAACATGGCCAAAATAAAGTGAAACCATATGAAAGCGTGTACAGTTAGAATGTTATTCTGCCACTAATGCACTTGGTCTTGCTTTCATGCATAGGATTTTGAAAAGTAGGTCCAGGTGGATGTTTTGCTTCATTCCTTTCAACAAAATGCATGAATAATTGAATAGTAGAGTGCCATTGGAAAATTCCCTATTGCTATGTTTTTCCGTCGAACCAAAATAGCCCTAATGGATCGACATGAATGTATAGTAATAAGTGATGCAACAAGTGTACAACCTCTTTGCCGTAGCCGTGTCGACCTCAACATCATTGGGTTGGTCGCTGAAGCAGTTGAGGCAGAGGTGGCTGTCGGAGGTGTGGAGGAAGATCTGAGGAATCTGTAGACGGTGTCCAGGGCACTGTTCTGTTGTGATGGATCGTTCTGTCATTGGAGCGGCCCCGGTGAGCCGTAAGACGTCAAGGCTGAAGCAGCACAAGACAGACATCGTCAATCTCAAGTGGGATTCTAATAGCATCGCCAATATATGATGTAAAATAGATGTAAAATTTACATCACCAAAAACCACCTGACTACAACAGATGAGGTAAAAACTGTTGACTCTGAACTTAACTGTCGAAACTGAAATTTACTGTGGAATCTGAATGTTACCGTCGAAACTGTACGCAATGGTAGCAGAGAGGCACTTGACATGTAGTTTAGGGAGGGCCTGCAGTTCATCTTCAACCTGCACCCCCTAAGCCGCCAGCCACCACCGGCCGAACCGTCGGCCCTAGCGCAGGCTCGCCGCCCCGAAAAACCTACCCACCGCCGGTCCGCCGCCGCCCCGGCCTGCCCTATAGGCCCCCCGCCCCCACCCTGAACCCTAAGATAGATGGTGGGGTACCTCTCCGACGAGCCCCCGTCCCCGCTGCGGGTGGTTCTTCCTTATCTTCGGCGAGCCCCCCACCCCCTGAAAATCGACTGACCCAAAAGTCGATTCAGTCGACTGAAGTGTAGCTAAATCGGAGCAGAGCAGCAGCATGAGCGAGGGGGAGAGCAGTAGCAGCAACGCGAGCGAGCGGGAGCCGGAGCAGCAGCAGCTGGGCGAGCAAGCGATCGAGCGAGAGTCGGAGCAGCAGCAGCTGGGCGAGCGAGCAATCGAGCGAGAGCCGAAGCAGTAGCAGCAGCGCGAGCGAGCGAGCGAGAGCCAGAGCAGCAGCAGTAGATCCAGTTGGTATGGCCGCCACCGCCGAAGGGGCCTCGCACTGGGGGAGAGCCGCCGTGGAGATGTCACCCGCGGCGCCTGATACATCTCCAACGTATCTATAATTTTTGATTGTTCCATGCTATTATTTATGAAGTCTTGGGTGTTTAATGGGCTTTATCATTCACTTTTATATGATTTTTGGGACTAACCTATTAACCCAGAGCCCAGTGTCAGTTTCTCTTTTTCTCCTGTTTTAGGGTTTTATAGAAAAGGAATGTCAAACGGAGTTCAATTGACGAGCCAATTTTTTATGATTTTTTCTGGACTAAAAGAAGTCCCCAAAGCAAAAGAGTTGGGCCAGGAGAGCCACGGGCTGCCCTCGAGGGTGGAGGGCGCGCCCTGGGAAGGGGGGCGCGCCCCCCTATCTCGAGGACGGCCCGTAGCTCCCCTTTACTTGGCCCTGACTCCAAAAAATCCTATAAATACTGAAACCTCCAGAAAGAAACCTAGATCGGGAGTTCCGCCGCCAAAAGCCTGTGTAGCCACCGAAAACCAATCTACACCCGTTCTGGCACCCTGCCGGAGGGGGGAATACCTCTCCGGTGGCTATCTTCATCATCCCGGCACTCTCCATGACGAGGAGGGAGTAGTCCACCCTCGGGGCTGAGGGTATGTATCAGTAGCTATCTGTTTGATCTCTCTCTCTCTCTCTCGTGTTCTTGAGATGGCACGATCTTGATGTATCGCGAGCTTTGCTATTCTAGTTGGATCTTCTTCTCCCCCTCTACTCTCTTGTAATGGACTGAATTTTCCCTTTGAAGTTATCTTATCGGATTGAGTCTTTAAGGATTTGAGAACACTTCATGTATGTCTTGCACGTGTTTATTTGTGGTGACAATGGGATATCATGTGATCCACTTGATGTATGTTTTGGTGATCAAGTTGCGGGTTCAGTGACCTTGTGAACCTATGCATAGGGGTTGGCACACGTTTTTGTCTTGACTTTCCGGTAGAAACTTTGGGGCACTCTTTGAAGTTCTATGTGTTGGTTGAATAGATGTTTATGAGATTGTGTGATGCATATCATATAACCATGCCCACGGATACTTGAGGTGACAATGGAGTATCTAGGTGACATTAGGGTTTTGGTTGATTTGTGTCTTAAGGTGATCTTCTAGTACGAACTCTATGATAGATTGAACATTACGACGGACTCTTGAATAGATCGATTAGAAAGAATAGCTTTGAGGTGGTATCGTACCCTACCATAATCTCTTCGTTTGTTCTCTGCTATTAGTTACTTTGGAGTGACTCTTTTTTGCATGTTGAGGGCTAGTAATATGATCCAATTATGTTATCCTTGTTGAGAGAACTTGCACTAGTGAAAGTATGAACCCTAGGCCTTGCCTACTATCATTGCAACACCGTTTATGCTCACGTTTACCTTTAGTTACCTTGCTGTTTTTACATTTTCAGTTTACTAAAACCTATATCTACCATCCATATTGCACTTGTATCACCATCTCTTCGCCGAACTAGTGCACCTATACAATTTACCATTGTATTGGGTGTGTTGGGGACATGAGAGACTCTTTGTTATTTGGTTGCAGGCTTATTTGCGAGAGACCATCTTCATCCTACGCCTCCCACGGATTGATAAACCTTAGGTCATCCACTTGAGGGAAATTTGCTACTGTCCTACAAACCTCTGCACTTGGAGGCCCAACAACGTCTACAAGAAGAAGGGTGCGTCGTAGACATCAAGCTCTTTTCTGGCGCCGTTGCCGGGGAGGTTAGCGCTTGAAGTTATATCTTTAGATCTTGCAATCGAATCTTTTAGTTTCTTATTTTATCACTAGTTTTGTTTATAAAACAAAACTACACAAAAATGGAATTAAGGTTACCTCATATGCTTCATCTTTTTAATATCTTTCGTGAAAATGATGGAAAGGAAAATTGTTCTCAAGTACTAGAAGAAGAATTACATAGAATGCTTGGCACTAAATACTTGAATGATGAGCATGATTGCAATGTTGTTAGTGTGAATCCCTTGAATATCCATGATGCTCATGATATGCAAAGCCACAAGCTTGGGGATGCTATGTTTGATGAAGATGATATGTTTAGTCCCCCAAGTTTTGATGAACAAATTTATTATGATGAAAGCATGCCTCATATTTATGATGATTATATTGATGAAAGTGGATTTGGAGAGGTCATGACTTTATTTAGTGATGAATCCACTATTTCGGAAGAGGTTCCAATTGATTATGAGAAGAAAGTTGCTATCTATGATGATTATTGTGATGACTTGTATGCTATTAAGAATAATGATAACCATGAAACTTTGTCGGGGAAACAGATCCACCCACGAACACCTATGGGGATGGAGCCCCTTTTCGGTACGGCAGGGGGGCGGAGATCGCACGAAGAGCAGATCGAGGCGAGGCACACGAGCAGTTTACCCAGGTTCGGGCCGCACGGATGCGTAAAACCCTACTCCTACTTTGGTTTGTATTGAGTTCTTGCTCGGGAGCGTTGAGAGCTACAGTACCCTCTAATAGCTAACGAGACCGAGCGTGAGAGTGTCCGAATCCTCCTCTACGTTGCGCATGGGCCTCCTTTTATAGGCCCAAGGGGTCACCGACAGGTGGCAACGCAGTTGAGGGCAAAAATGGGAAAGTATTGTGGTTGGTACAACTACCTGTATAGTGTTCCATACCTAACCCTGACGGCAGGGGACAAGGGCATTAAATGCCCATCGCCGTCGTCCAAACAGTGCAAAAAAGGGCCGTCAGGGGCGCCACCGTTCGCCACGATGGCAACCTTGTCAGCGCCGCTTGCCACCGCGTACCCCTGGCTGCACAGCCTCCCGCCACGTACGCCTGGAAGGGTCCCAGAGCGACACGTGGGTGGATGTGCTGGAGCGCGGGTACTGAGTGGAAGCTTGCCGCGGCAAGCGCCTTGCCGCGGTCGCTATCTTGTCGCTTTCGGGAGCTTGTCGCTCACCGGGCCTTGCCGGGACGTGTGGCGCGTCACGGCAAGTTTCTTGAAATGCCTTCGTTGGCCTTCCCGGCAAGCTCCTCTCGCCGGGGCCTTGTCTCCTTGGCTTGGATACTTTGCTCTTGAATGGCTCCAAAGGAACCACGGAGGACCTTGGCGGTCACTCGGCAAGCCTTGCCGCGGAGCGCTGCGACTGCCCGTGCACAAGTTCGGGATACTAGGGTACCCCTACTTTAGTACACCAACAGGAGCCCCCGGGCCTGGGCCATACACGGTGCCGAGCGCTGTTGGGCCAGGCCCAAAACAGTGCACGGGCACGCGCGGCCTGGGCACGCCGTATCTTACTCCGTATCCACCGCGCCCTCCCTTAACGACACGCGTTTATTGCGGCGTCGTGGGAGAGATCGTGGGCGGTTTCTTTATTCGGAAATGCGGAACGTCCGCCCCCTCCCCCCTTATAAGCAGGGGAAACAGGGGCAGTTCGTGCATCCGCCCGTTGCTACTCCTCAAAAACCTCCGCCGCTCCCCTTCTTCCCAAAGGTGAAAGAGAGCAGCGCTCCGCCCCCCGTCGCCACCAGCACCACCAGCGCCGTCGACCTCCCTCACCACTCCCACCATGGCTCCGAAGGACGAGAAGGGGAAGGCCATGAAGTCGTCCGAGGCGCTGCGGCTCGCGACGATGCGAATGGCGCGAGCTGTCTTCCCCCCCAAGCTTGCCGCGAGGGAGCTGAGGGAGAACTACTACCTCTTCTGGTCGGGGGAGACGCGGGCGCATCCGCGCACCAAGGTACTCCCAGCCATTGCTTGCAAAATGGCTCCGAACGGATACGCGTTCTTTGCCTTGTTTGTCTACTGCGGGCTCTGCCCGCCTTTCTCTGAATTCTTCTGCGACATCATGAACACTTACGGGCTCCACCTCCTTGACTTCACCCCCAACGCCGTTCTGACCATGGCAGTTTTCGCACATTTATGCGAAAACTTTGTCGGGGTCCATCCCAATGTAGCCCTCTTCCGCCACTTCTTTACGCCTCGAGTTGAGAGAGGAGAGCCTTTATCCGGCGGAATCTCCTGGATCTCGAGGATCCACAAGAAGGAAGCTTATCTAGTGGGAGAGCTCTGCAGCAAATGGGAGGAATGAAGAGCCAATTGGTGTTGGATTGTAGAGGAGAACCCTCAGCCATTTACCGCCTGGCGCCAAGCCCCAGTAGTGCGCGGCAACGATTGGAGCGACCTGGCCCCGGAGGATGGTAGAATGAAGATTGCCACTGCCCGGATCCTACGCCTCAGGCGTTCCGGGCTCACTATAGGCGCAGTTGGCGCAGATTTCCTTCGCCGCCGCATCGTCCCATTGCAGGAGAGGAAGAGGCCCGCCTGGGAGTTTGAGAACGCGGCGGATATCATGAGGCTGCGCCCGGGCCTCAACTTCAACTTCACTGTCCTAGAGCTCAACGCGATGCTCCAGGAGTTGTTCAAGTATGACCCCGATCATCCCGAGGTATTCAGGTTGCCGCAGGGCGTCGTTCCGCTGTGCAACAACTTTGCGCTCAACCGCATCCGTGCAATGATGCCGATGTGCGACTCGCATGGAATCGACCCAACCTGGCAAGAGCTTGCGGATGACGCCGTGCAGGCATTCTTTGACAGCTTGGAGGAAACGCCGATCTGCTCCGACGAGAAGAAAGGCCTCACCCGCGACACCACTGACAGGGAGATGGCATACATCGCCACCAGGCTGGAAGAGGCGGCGGCAGCCGCGGCTGCGGGCGAGTTCGGTTTCACCCCGGAGGAGGCAGATGCAGCGAAGGCGGCGAGCCTTGCCGAGCGAGGGGAGTTTGTCGGCGAGGGAGAGCCGGCCGGGCAAGACGCTGAGTCGAGCGAGCCCGCCGAGCAGGGTGCCGGGTCGAGCGTGCCCACCGAGCAAGGCGACGAGTCGAGCGAGCTCGCCGAGGATATGAGCGGCTCGCTGGAGATCGGCTCCTCTTCCTCCTCATCTTCGGGCAGCTCGCCACCAGCAGAGCCTCCAGCTCCACCAAGAAGGCGTCTCCGCAAGGCCGGGGACGTAACGGAGCAGCAGACGGGTCAACAGCCGCCACGCCGCGCGACACGCTCCACCGCAGCAAGCAAGGTTGCCGCGGGAGCGCCTCGCGCATCTGCTGCAACTGGAGCAGGGTCTTCCCGGACTGCCGCTTCTGCTCCTGCCGCTCCTCACGCCACGGCGGCAGCCGGAGCGGGGTCGTCTCAGACCACCGCCACTGCTCCCGCCAAGCGGCCAAGGGAGCCTACTCCTCCGCCTCCTCGCGCCGGGCGTGAGCAGGACTTCGACTTCTCCGCGCTCAGCTCCGATGAGGAAGAAGAAGAGTAAGACTCGGTTGTTCTTGTATTTCTTCGATTTTGTGTTGTTTTGTCTTGTATCTCATTTGCCTCACTCTGAACCTGTTCCTTTTTTCAGAACTCTGGCCCAGAGGGCGGCAAAGAGAGCCAAGGTCCTGGTGATTGTCATCGAGGACGAGCCCGCCGTGACAGCAGGGGGTGCGCCAGAGACAAACTTGCCGGACCCGGCAACTGATCTCCAAAGCAGCCCCCAGCGCAGCCCCCAGCGTAAGTGTATGGTTTACTTTCTGCTGTTAGGCGCGCGTGGGTGTTCTATCTTTGCTGATGTCTTGTTTGTTGATTTGTGTAGGAGCAGAGCAGTCACACCAGGAGCGCCCGGAAACCGCCCCCGAAGTGCCATCAGCTTCAACTACGCCGCCAAGGGGAAGCTCTACGGCAAGGGTTTCCCCGGCAAGGGAGAGTCCTCCGGCAAGGGGGGGCTCTCCGGCGAGGGACAGTACCAGCGGCCCTCCGCCGGCGGGGACCACAACTACACCGCCAAGGGAGAGTTCCCCGGCAAGGAACCCCACCGAGGAGCCGGCTCGCGCAGGTAATCCCCTTGCTTCAAACTTCCCTTGGGCTTTTCTTCTTTTGATTCTTCTTTTTGGATATTTTCTTGACTGTTTCTCTCCCCTTTCCTGCCGTCAGACCCATCTGCCGTGGAGACGATGGAGACGGAGGCTGCTGTCGAGGAGAATACGCGCGGCAGCACCGGCGACGCCGCTGCCACCGAAGAAGCGGCAGGTGCTGACGAGCCCGCCGGCGACGAGGCCGCCAAGGCTGCCGCCGCAGCAGCTGGCGAGGGGTCTGGCGATCGAACTGACGGCCCTGAGGCCGCAGGAGCGCCAGGCGCTACGCCGACCGCCGATCCCTCCGCCGCTGCCACAGCGCCAAGCTCCGACGAGCTCGAGCCAGGCGCCTACTTGAAGGCCGGCGATGGCGTCTTCATCAAGCTCCCCTGGGCGTCGAGCTCCAGGGCGTCGGTCAAGGGAGAAGTCTTTGACGGAGAAGTACTTGCCTCCGCCGGGCTGACGCTCGTGGACACGCCGAGCAGCAGCAGCGGCGAGTCTGAGGAAGAGCGGCTGCTGCGGAAGCTGTTGTCGCTCTACCACGCTCGGCAGGCCAAGCTGGAGTCCAGAGAGGCACTTGCCGCGAGGGCGGGAGCTGACATTTAGAAGCGCGCAGAGGAGCTCTGGGGTCTTCACGAGGCAGCTCTCCGGTCCTTGGTAGAGGAGCGGGAACAACTTGCCGAGGAGCGGACGGCCTTCTTCCTTGAGAAGGCCGAGGTCGAAGAGCAACACAGGCTTGCCGACGAGAAGCTATCTGCGCAGGAAGGCGAGCTGGCGCAGCGGAAGGTCAACCTCGACAGCCACGAGGAGGACCTTGCCGCGCGCGAGCAATCACTTGGCGGGGCCCTCCAGGAAGCAAAGGACGCTGCCGCAGCTGCCGAGACCGCCAAGAAGGAATTGGAGGCGAAGGTGGCGTAGCTGGAGGCCGATCTCAAGGCGAGAGGTGAAGAGATCGCCGTGCTCAAGATTGAGCGGGAGAAGGACGCCCACAGCCACTCAGAGCTGCAGGTCCGCCTCGCCGAGAAGGGCAAGGAGCTTGCCGCCACCAAGGACTCCAACGCCGATCTTGAGTTGAAGCTGGCCACCTTGACCAAGACGCTGGATGGCGCCAAGGAGCGGGAGGCGACCCTGAAGGAGGAGATCAGGGCCGAGAAGGCGTTGCTGGAGAGTGATGCCGTCACCCAGAACATCTTCAGGGAGACCGTTGAGCACTGGACGGAGGGTCTTGTCAATGCTGCCGCAGACATCGACGGGGAGCTGGCGCAGCTGGGGGCGGAGTATCTCGGGTACTCCACCGACGAGAACCTCCACCCCAGCGCCAAGCTCACTCTTTTCTTCAAAGGCATGGCGACGGCCCTTCAGCGACTCCGGGAGAGGATCCCAAAGCTGCTGGCGGACGAGTCGCGCAAGCTCTGTGCGGGCGCCCTTCAAAAGGTGCTGATGAAGGTGGCCTTCCGCAATCCAGGCCTCAACCTCACCAACGTCCTCAAGTCCCTGCCGCCGGATGCCGATCTAGAGGCGCTCAAGGCCCTTGTCGCACCCATTGTAGACAAGGTGAGCGGGATCAAGAGGGTTGAGGGTGATCGTGCAGACTAGGCTCGCTCGTTTTCTTCTTCTCTTGTCGCTGCTGATTATGTTATGGAAACAATCTGTTAGAGCTGCGACAAGTTATCTTGTAATATAACTCAATTTTGGGTAGTAATTGCAACGTTATTTCCTTTACTTGGTCCCTTCCTTTGTATGTTCTTGCCCTACGCTTTTAGGGAACTTGCCGGCGCAGGCACCTTAGCCGCGAGCGCTGAGTGCGGAACATCAGCACCCTGCTGGCGGTGTTGCTACCGACAAGAAACCTTGTCGCAACTAGCTGCAGCACACTTAAGTTGTTGAGCGGGCTCGAAAACAAAGTAAGGGCGCGACACTAGTCGCAGCACACTTAAGTCATTGAGCAGACTCGAAACAAAGTAAGGGCGCAACTAGCTACAAGTTGGTTCCTCTGCGCACATGTTTTCCATACAAAGCACGGTCGTTCAAGGAAGATAACTTAAAAATTTAAAAATCTGATTGCTCAGACTTTGGCAACTTATCTTTTCTGTTGTTTGCTTCCCGGCAAGGCGGAACTTTCTTGAACGACGCCTGGTCCATACCACTACCTTCTCCTTCCCCTCCCGGCAAACTTGTGGGCGAGGGAACTTTCCTTTCCTTGAGAAAAAGAAAGAAGAGAAAATAATGATATGGAGCCTTACGGCTCGTTATGGCTTACCGTGGGTAGGTGCTGCACAAAGCGTCAGATAACACATGCAAAATATAGAAAGCATGAAATTGACAAGATGTGCGGAGCACATGAGTTTACTGATGCACGGGGTCTGCGCCCGGCTTTGTACAAAGGATTACATGCAACAGCGGCAAGACTTGTACAAAAGGTGGTTGCCGGAGCGGGTCGCGGCAACCGCGCCTTACGGGTAAAACTTACGAAGATGCTCGATGTTCCAGGAGTTGCTCACCAGAAAGCCATCTTCGGTCTCAAGGCGGACAGCGCCAGGCCTAGTGACTCGTTTCACCCGGTAAGGGCCTTCCCACTTCGGCGTCAACTTGTTGGAATTCTTGGCGGACTAAACGCGCCGAAGAACAAGGTCGCCTTCCTCGAGACTTCTGGCGTTAACTTTGCGGCTGTGGTAGCGGCGCAAAGCTTGCTGGTAGCGAGCAGCTCGTACAGCAGCCTGAAGACGGTCTTCCTCAAGGAGCAGCGCGTCATCTTGTCGCAGCTGCTCTTGCTTGAGCTCATCATAAGCGAGCACTCGAGGTGACCCGTATACGAGTTCCGTGGGGAGAACTGCCTCTGCTCCATAGACTAGAGCAAAAGGTGTCTGCCCAGTGGCTCGATTTGGCGTCGTCCTGATCGACCAAAGAACCACCGATAGCTCCTCGATCCAGTTTCTTCCGCACTTGTGCAGCCTGTCGAAAGTTCTGGTCTTGAGGCCACGCAGCACTTCAGCATTTGCCCTCTCCACTTGACCGTTGCTTCTCGGGTGAGCAATAGAAGCGAAGCAGACCTTGGCGCCAAGATCTTGGACGTACTGCATGAAGGTGCGGCTCGTGAATTGCATACCGTTGTCGGTGATGATCCTGTTAGGGATCCCGAAGCGGCAAACAATCGACCTGAAGAACTTGAGTGCTGACTGTGTGGTCACCTTCCTCATTGGTTCCACTTCCGGCCACTTCGTGAACTTGTCGATTGCAACATACAAGTACTCAAAGCCCCCGGCTGCGCGGGGAAAGGGGCCAAGGATGTCGAGCCCCCAGACCAAAAATGGCCAGGATAAAGGGATCGTCTGGAGAGCTTGAGCTGGCTGGTGTATCTGCTTGGAATGGAACTGGCACGCTTCACACTTGGTTACTTGTGCAGTTGCATCCTGGAGGGCTGTCGGCCAAAAGAAACCTTGCCGGAATGCTTTGCCGACAAGTGCTCTTGCGCCAATGTGGTGACCACATATGCCTCCATGTATCTCTGCCAACAGCTTTTGTCCATCTTCCCGGTGAATACATGATACGTCCAAAACGTATCTATAATTTCTGCTTGCTCCATGCCTCTTTTGGGTGATATTGCTATGATATTTATACACTTCCATACACTTTTGATCATATTTGGACTAACCTATTAACTCAGTGCACCCCAGTGCCAGTTTCTGTTTTCGGCTGTTTTTGTATTTCAGGTTTTCACATTACGAGAACTGCCAGGAAAAATCCAGAAAAAATATATAAAAAATCAGCGTTCCAGGAGCTACCGTGCGGCCGAAGGACAGCCGGGGGGGGGGGGCACCAGGGCTCCAGGCGCCCTGGTGGCGCCCCCCCTGGGCCGCGCCGGGGGGGGCGCCTGGGCCCCCCGAGCCCCGTCTGGTGCCCCCCTTTGGCATATATTTAGGGTCCGTCGAGAAAACCCTGATTCCGGAACCCTTTTCTCCAGACGCGATTCCGATCTCCGCCGCCATCGCCATCAAGCTTCGGGGGACCAGAATTCCTGCGCCGGCACCCTGCCGGGACGGGGAAGTGCCCCCGGATTCATCTCCATCGACGTTGCTTCCTCCCTCCATGATGCGGGAGTAGTTCCTCCTCGGGGCTGAGGTTCTTACCAGTGGCTATGTGGTCAATTCTCTCTCCCATGATGTGATCTTCGTTGTGATCATAGGCTATGTTAATCTAAGATATTTCCCCTTCCTCTATGTATTGGATTGATGTACTCACTTGTCTTTATCTAGTATAATCCCCGAGACCAAGGTGACAGCGGTCTATTGGACATGGATTAGAACAATATTTTCATGAGTGATTTCCTCTCTTGTGTGTTGATTGAAGATTGAGAGTCTCTTGGTGCTTGTCTTTGACTATCCTTTAGATATGTTGTGGTGATTGTGGGACTCTCTTTGGATGGCCGCGGTGACATTGGGAAATCCTTAGATTGAGAACTACGAACTTTGAGGTGTGCTTTTGTAGCCCTACATAATTCTCGTCCTCTCTTGACCACGAAGGAATGACCTCCGAGTGTGTCCCCTTTGCATGTTTTATGGGAAATATCATGTGATTCGATTATGTTAATGTTGTTGGGAGTTGCCACTAGTGAAAGTATGAACCCTAGGCCTTGTTTCCACCATTTCAATACCATTTGTGCTCACGTTTACCACTTGTTTGCTTGCTGCACTTTTTATTACAGAATTATATTACTTTGTTTTGCCATCCATATTACTTGCCATTTAACATCTCTTCGCCGAACTAGTGCACCTATACATCTAACAAGTGTATTAGGTGTGTTGGGGACACAAGAGACTTCTTGTATCTTAGTTGCAGGGTTGCTTGAGAGAGACCATCTTCAACCTCTACTTCCCTGAGTTTGATAAACCTTAGGTCATCCACTTGAGGGAAATTGCTACTGTCCTACAAACCTCTGCGCTTGGAGGCCCAACATAGTCTACAAGAGTAGAAGCGTGTGTAGACATCAAGCTATTTCTGGCGCCGTTGCCGGGGAGGTGAGCGCTTGAAGGTATATCTTTAGATCTTGCAATTAAATCTTTTTGTTTCTTGTTTTTTATTTCACTAGTTATGTTTATGGAAAATCGTGCTATTGGATCGTTGCTTGCGGGAAGACGCCCCACACCTGTGGTGGTTGCTCCTCCCCCTACTGAAATTGTGCCCTATAAAATACCGGCTGGTATTATCGATTATGTTTTGGCTAATCGTTATGCAGGAGACAGACATCCCGGTGAACACTTGCTATATCTATCACAACTATGTTAATTATTTAAGCTTGCAGGTGTATCAAGGGAGTTTGTCATGAGGAAATTATTTGCCTTGTCACTGAAAGGAAAAGCATTGGAATGGTATAGGCTACTAAATGACTCTCACCTACTGGAGTGGGAAGAGATCCAGTCTCTCTTTTACTCCAAGTTTTATCCTCTTCATGAAGTCCATGATAATAGGAATTATGTTTATAATTTTTATCCTCATGACGGAGAGAGCATAGCTCAAGCTTGGGGGAGACTGAAAACGTTAATGCTAAAATGTCCTAACCATGGGCTCCCCAAAGATATGATTATTACTAATTTCTATGCGAGGCTTTCTCGATAGGATAAAGATTTGCTCGATGCTTCCTCTATGGGTTCTTTCACAAACAAAAAGATTGATGCTAAATGGGAACTCCTTGAAAGAATTCAACGCAACATTGAAGATTGGGAGATCGACAAAGGTAAAAAGTCAGGTATAATTTATGAGTATGATTGCAATAAGTCCTTTGTTGAAACTACAAGTTTTAATAAGTTTAGTGCTAAGTTTGGGCTTGATTCTCAACTCCTTGTTGATTTCCTCAAATCTTTTGCTTCACATCTTAATATGCCTAAGGAGGATTGGATCAAGTATCATAAACCTTTTAAAGAGACTTGCAAAGAAAATGAAATTGTTCATGATGATTGCAACATGCATGATCCAATTCCTAAAAATGAAGTTTTATATAAGCATGTTAATTTTTGTGGAGTGGATAGACCTTGTGAAAGGCCTATGATTGAAGAAGAGAAGTATTGTAAGCAACATAAGCATGAAAGAACAATCACTTGGGTCAGAGATTTAAATGAAATTGCTAGAGAATTGTGTGACCTTTATCCATTTACTTGTGAACTTTGCCGTATAGAGGGTCACTTTAATTTTCAATGCATGAACTTTCAAAACATAACTGTTAACCGGTGGTGTGATAACATGATCACCTCTGATCTTTATGATGAGCTTATGTTATTTTTGATGTGTGAAGAGTTATCAGAAAAGACTTCTTGGCTGGATGATAATGCCATAGGAATAAAAAACACTTTGCAAAATTGCCATCTCTATTGTGTTGTTAATTGCCATGAAAATGATTACATAAGTAAGATTAGAAAGGAGGGAACTTTACCAAAGTATAAAAATGTCTCTTATATTTCTGCTAATAAAAAGGGGAGTTTCTCCCAAGTTTCCCCTATTGTTTCTAATGATAAACCAGGATATGTGGAGAAGCTTCATCTCCAACCACCCCCTCCTAAGGTGAAGAAGAAGAAAAAGAAGAGGAGGAGGAGGAGGAGCAAGAAGGAAGAAGAATGGGTATCAACCTGGCCTGAGCATATTCCTCCTATCAACTTTTATCCTAACGGTTGTAAGTTTAAAGAAGAAGGTGAAGTTTATTGCCTTAATTATCATCTTGATGATACGTCCGTAGGTACTATTGAAGATGATTTTGATTATGATATGCATGTTACTTATTGTGATTGGGAAAATGATGATAATGCTACTTATGATCTTGAAAATCTTTTTGGTACCAACTCTGAAAGTGAAGATATGGGAAGCTCTAAGCTTGGGGATGATAGGATTGCAAATCCTTTACCCACTAGTGATGTGATAATTGATAATTCTCTTGCTAGTAAGAATAAAGACAACATGTTTACAAATATAGTTGCTAGCAATGATAATGCTCTTCTCTACCATGATGATGTTATAACTCCAATCTATAGTGATTATAAAGGTACCTATAACATAAGGAGAAATTATCCTTATGAAACTTGTCATAATCATGGAGGGAATTACTCCCTTGTTGAACACCACCCTCCTAATATACAACTAATCTATAGTGTTCAAGTTGTTTATGATAGTCCTACTCCCACTATTACCAATGAGAAAAAATATGCTTATGTGGGGAGTGAGAGTACCTTTTTGCATGTGGATCATGGTAACAATGCTTTATGTGATGCTTATATTGTTGAGTTCATCCATGATGCCACTGAAATTTATAATGAGAGAGGGAGGCTTGGTTCTAAATATCTTAATAATAAGAAGTTTCCTCTCTTTATGGTGAATATTTTGAAGTTATGCTTGTTTTGCCTTCCTATGCTAGTTGCTTCGTGCTTCAATGAATTATTCTATTGCAATATTCCTATGCATAGGAAGCATGTTAGGCTTAAATGTATTTGGCATTTGCTTCTTGATGCCCTTTTTTGTTCTTCAGCTCTTATTCTTACGAGAGCATCATTAAAGTCCTATGCCTAGCTTAAAGGCATAAAAGAAAGCGCTTTTGGGAGGCAGCCCACAATGAATAAAATTTTATTTTGCTTTTTGTTGTGTCTTGATGTTGTTACTACAGTAGCATCATCACTGTATCTTTACTTTTCAACTTTGTGCCAAGTGTAGCCTCTGATTGCAAGAAAAGTTCAAAAGTTGTGACGTGTTGTCCAGGAAACAGATTCTGTCCTTGGATAGAAAAATTCGTATAAAATCACCGGTCATCTTTTTGGTCTGAATTTTTTCGACAGCGTGCTCTATACAATTGTCTTTCGTGCGTCTGTTCTGAGTTTTTTGATTAGAGTTGCAGAAGTGCCCCGAACAAATCATTTACTACCTGCTGTTCTGTTTTTCACAGATTCTGTCCTGTTTTGCCTTTCTTTCATTTTGCAAACCAAGAGCTTGCTTTTTCTTTGCAAAAATCTTTTGGCAATCTTGAGAAACAGTAGAACTTCAAGAATATCTTTATTTCCAGCAAGGAACAATTATTTTATTAAGGGTACTAACCTCGCTAATCAGATTATGATGAGTTATGTATGAAGGGAGTTTTCAAGTGTGCGAGGGAAGATGATAAAAAGATTCAGGAGTGTCAAGCGCTCAAGCTTGGGGATGCCCCCGTGCACCCCCAAGAAATATTCAAGGAGACTCAAACGTCTAAGCTTGGGGATGTCCCCGTGCATCCCCTTCTCCATCAACATTATCAGTTCGTCTTTCGTCCCGCTATATTTTTATCACTTCATGTGTTATGTGCTATGCTTGGAGCGTCTTGCTTTTAGTTTCATTTTTAGTTTTCTTTAGCTTTGCTTGTTTTTCATAACGAGTTGGAACTCAGCTTTCTTTGTGTCGGAGAGAAACACGCTCCACTTCAACCTAGAACACAACATAGAATTTTCATGTTTATCTTTGCTGTGTGTGTTCTTTGTCTTTTAATAGCTACTATCATGTTCAGCTCTTAGTATTCATGCTTATCTTTTCAAAGAGCTTTTGTTTAGTTGGTTGCTTGAACTCTCTTTAATTACCATGCTCACCTTATTAAGAGAGTTTGCTTCCGTTGCATTGGTTGATATGTCTATGATAAAGATGCTACGTGCATAATGGCGCTTAGTAGTTCATGTTTTCTTGTGGTTAGTCTCAAATAGCTGGGGGATTCCCAATGTGTTATTGGAGTACCAACTTGATTTGTTTGCCTATGATGTGGTATGGTTTAGTAATATCTTCCTTCAAGAATTTATTTTGATTGACTTGGCGTATGCTCACGCATATTTAAGACTGTAAAGAAAGTCTGTCAAGCCTTGATGATCTTTTGTTTCTGAGTAGCGATATAACTACCATGCCTGATTCAATATTGCTTTGTCGCTCTGCATGATTATGACCGTCATTGCTCTTTTAGTTGGTCGCTCCCAGTCTTTTGCTAACCTCCACCTGTACTAAGCAGACTGACTGCTTGTGCATCCACATTCTTTTAAACCAGTTATGCCATATGAGTCCACCATACCTACCTATATGTGGTATTTCACCGCCACTCCAAGTAAATTTACATGTGCTACCTTTAAAACCTTCATTTTTGCAATACATAGCTCATGGGAAAGTAGCTTAAAAACTATTGTGGTAAAGAATATGTCGCTTATGTATCTTATTTCTTATAAGTTGCTTGCTGAGCGGTATCCATGTTTCTGGGGACGCCATCAACTGTTACACTTTTGTTGAATATCATGTGGGTTGCTATGCATGTTCGTCTTGTCCGAAGTAAGGGTGATTTGCCATGAGTTGAATGGTTTGAGTATGCATATTGTTAGAGAAGAACATTGGGCCGCCAACCAAAGCCATGTATCATGGTGGAAGTTTTAGCTTGGACATTAATCCTCAACCTCTTATGAATGCTTAAGCATTAAAGAGGAGTCCATTATCTATTTTCTATGTTGTCCCGGTATGGATGTCCTCAAGTTGAGATCTATCAAAAACGAGAAATCAAATGCGATTTATCTCCTTGGACCTTTGTACAGGTGGCATAGAGGTACCCCTTTGTGACACTTGGTTGAAACATATGTAATGCAATGATAACCCATGGAAATCCGAGCTAATTAGGACAAGGTGCGAGCACTATTGGTATTCGATGCATGAGGCTTGCAACTTATAGGATGTCTTATGCATAACACATATGAAGTATTACTACCGTTGACAAAATTGCTTCTATGTTTTCAAAATAAAAAACTCTAGCACATGAGTAATCCCTGCTTCCCTCTGCAAAGGGCCATTCTTTTACTTTTATGTTGAGTCTCCACCTTCTTTTAAAGCACCAACTACTGAGAGCATGATTGTCATTCTGAGTGTAATGTGCATTGTCCTAAAGTAGCATTGTCTTTTGCATGATTGTGATATCGTTTATTCTGAAATCATTGTATCTAGTCATCACTTAAACCTTGAAGGTGCCCCTGCATTTATGTTTTGCTTCACTAAAGGGGGCAAGCTAGATATCACTTTATCATATTTGCATATCATGTTCATTGCAAATCTATTTGATGTTTCATTATCATATTGTAAAACTTTCAGTTCTTTGTGATTTTCTCATGAGGCAACTTAATTACTACAGATTCATTGTCTCAGTAAGCTTTTGTCATATGACTATGAATAAGTCCTATATGGTTAATAGCATGTCACCACAGAAATTATTCTTGTTATCATTTACCTACTCGAGGACGAGCAGGAATTAAGCATGGGGATGTTGATACGTCCAAAACGTATCTATAATTTCTGCTTGCTCCATGCCTCTTTTGGGTGATATTGCTATGATATTTATACACTTCCATACACTTTTGATCATATTTGGACTAACCTATTAACTCAGTGCACCCCAGTGCCAGTTTCTGTTTTCGGCTGTTTTTGTATTTCAGGTTTTCACATTACGAGAACTGCCAGGAAAAATCCAGAAAAAATATATAAAAAATCAGCGTTCCAGGAGCTACCGTGCGGCCGAAGGACAGCCGGGGGGGGGCACCAGGGCTCCAGGCGCCCTGGTGGCGCCCCCCCCCCTGGGCCGCGCCGGGGGGGGGGGCGCCTGGGCCCCCCGAGCCCCGTTTGGTGCCCCCCTTTGGCATATATTTAAGGTCCGTCGAGAAAACCCTGATTCCGGAACCCTTTTCTCCAGACGCGATTCCGATCTCCGCCGCCATCGCCATCAAGCTTCGGGGGACCAGAATTCCTGCGCCGGCACCCTGCCGGGACGGGGAAGTGCCCCGGATTCATCTCCATCGACGTTGCTTCCTCCCTCCATGATGCGGGAGTAGTTCCTCCTCGGGGCTGAGGTTCTTACCAGTAGCTATGTGGTCAATTCTCTCTCCCATGATGTGATCTTCGTTGTGATCATAGGCTATGTTAATCTAAGATATTTCCCCTTCCTCTATGTATTGGATTGATGTACTCACTTGTCTTTATCTAGTATAATCCCCGAGACCATTGTGACAGCGGTCTATTGGACATGGATTAGAACAATATTTTCATGAGTGATTTCCTCTCTTGTGTGTTGATTGAAGATTGAGAGTCTGTTGGTGCTTGTCTTTGACTATCATTTAGATATGTTGTGGTGATTGTGGGACTCTCTTTGGATGGCCGCGGTGACATTGGGAAATCCTTAGATTGAGAACTATGAACTTTGAGGTGTGCTTTTGTAGCCCTACATAATTCTCGTCCTCTCTTGACCACGAAGGAATGACCTCCGAGTGTGTCCCCTTTGCATGTTTTATGGGAAATATCATGTGATTCGATTATGTTAATGTTGTTGGGAGTTGCCACTAGTGAAAGTATGAACCCTAGGCCTTGTTTCCACCATTGCAATACCATTTGTGCTCACGTTTACCACTTGTTTGCTTGCTGCACTTTTTATTACAGAATTATATTACTTTGTTTTGCCATCCATATTACTTGCCATTTAACATCTCTTCGCCGAACTAGTGCACCTATACATCTAACAAGTGTATTAGGTGTGTTGGTGACACAAGAGACTTCTTGTATCTTAGTTGCAGGGTTGCTTGAGAGAGACCATCTTCAACCTCTACTTCCCTGAGTTCGATAAACCTTAGGTCATCCACTTGAGGGAAATTGCTACTGTCCTACAAACCTCTGCGCTTGGAGGCCCAACATAGTCTACAAGAGTAGAAGCGTGTGTAGACATCAATACACTTCAATTTCACACCGTTGAGTCTTGTTCTGTACAGTGTGTTGTCAACAAACTTGTACATAGTTGACTGCCGGGCTACTCTTTCCGCTTCTTCTTGCTCTTCGGGAAGTTCTCCTGTCTGGAGGAAACGGACAATCTGCTGTGCCCAAGCTGGAGCTTGCGGCTCGACAACAAGGACTAAAGGCACATCTGCTGCTGCGGGAACATCCGCTTCTACGGCGAGAACCTGCGGTTCGGCCGGAGCTTGATGTTCCCCGGCAAGCTTGCCGGAGCAAAACTTGTCGGGAGCGTTTGCTTCAACGGAACAAACCCTGGGGCTTGCCGGAGCAGAGTGCTCCCAAGCACTCTTGGTGTTGATCTTGGGGACCTTCTTGGCGGCGGCTTCGGGAAGCTCTGCCGGAAAATAGTCGCCAGAAATCAACTTCCTCTTCTTGCTCTGTCCAGTTGATGGTGTTACGGATGGTTGAGTCAGCTTGAGCACAAAGATCCCTGGTTCCACAGGTAACTTAAGTGCGGCACACTTTGACAGGCCATCGGCGATGTCGTTCTGAGCTCTTTGAACATGATCCATCTGTAGGCCGTCAAAGTGCTCTTCAAGCTTTCTCACTTCATCAACGTAAGCTTCCATCAACGGACTTTGATAATTCTTGTTCACTTGGCGGACGACAAGCTGCGAGTCACCCTTGACAATAAGCTTCTTGATCTCAAGGTCTGCCGCGATCCTGAGACCGGCAAGCAAACCTTCATACTCTGCAGTATTGTTCGTTGCTTGCTCCTTGGGAAAGTGCATCTGGACCACGTACTTGAGGTGCTCTCCGGTGGGTGTGACAAGCAGCACACCAGCGCCGGCGCCTTGCAGCGAGAAGGCACCATCAAAGTACATCAGCCACTCTTTGCTTGCTTCCTTGACGGGGATGCTCATTTCTGGAATTTCTTCATCTGGTGTTGGCGTCCACTCCGCTATGAACTCTGCCAATGCTCTGCTTTGGATAGTTGAAGTGCTTTCAAACTTGAGGCCAAAGCTTGACAGTTCCAGTGCCCACTCAACAATCCTGCCTGTTGCTTCTGGATTCTGCAGTATCCTCTTCAGCGGAAAGCGAGTGACAACTGTTATCTCGTGTGCTTGAAAGTAATGGCGCAGCTTTCTCGAGGCCACGAGGAGGCCGAAAAGCAATTTCTGCACACCAGAGTACCTTGACCTAGCCCCCTGCAGAAGGGAGCTGACAAAGTAGACTGGGCGCTGCACCATTTTCTTCCGAATCTCCTCTTGCGCCTGCGCAGATCCATCTTTGTCGGGACCAGAGCTTGTCGGGGAAGCCCCCTGTTTGTCGCTGGATGTGCTTGCCGCGGTCGCTGGCTCATCATCTGCCTCCCTCTCCGCTACTAACGCAGCACTAACCACTTGATTGGTTGCCGCTAGGTACAGTAGCAACTTCTCTTGTGGCTTAGGTGCGACAAGTATTGGAGTGGAGGACAGGTATCTTTTCAAGTCTTGCAGCGCAGCCTCCGCTTTCGGAGTCCATTTCATTGGACCTGCCTTTTTCAAAATTTTGAAAAACGGCAGGGCGCGCTCAGTAGACTTAGAGATAAACCTGCTGAGAGCAGCCACGCAACCGGCAAGTCTTCGCACATCCTTGACGCGCTTCGGTGCTTCGATCTGCTCAATGGCCTTGATCTTGTCGGGATTGGCTTCAACTCCCCTCTAAGACATGAAGAACCCGAGAAGCTTGCCAGAAGGGACTCCAAACACGCACTTCTCGGGGTTGAGCTTGAGCTGGATCTTGCGCAGATTTGCAAAGGTCTCTTCTAAATCTTGAATCAGGGTAACCCTGTCCTTGCTCTTGACCACTATGTCATCCATGTAGGCTTCCACATTTCTGTGAATCTGTGGCTCAAAAGCTATATGGACTACCCTTGCAAATGTTGAACCAGCATTCTTCAATTCGAAAGGCATGCGTATGAAACAGTAGGTGCCACACGGAGTGATGAATGCGGTCTTCTCCTCATCTTCTTCTGCCATGAAGATTTGATGGTATCCTGAGTATGCATCAAGAAATGAAAGCAGGTCACATCCGGCCGTGGAGTCAACAATCTGGTCAATGAGCGGCAAGGGAAATGGGTCTTTGGGACAAGCTTTATTCACATCGGTGAAGTCGATACAAAGCCTCCATTTCCCGTTTGCCTTTCGCACGACTACAGGATTGGCCAACCATGTGGGATGGAGCACTCCTCTGACAAGGCCTGCTGCTTCCAACTTCTTGATTTCTTCTGCGATAAACTCTTGGCGCTCCACTGCTTGTTTCATGACTTTCTGCTTGACGGGCCGCGCGTGAGGACAGACAGCAAGCTTGTGCTCAATTACTTTCCTGGGAACACCGGGGATGTCAGACGGTTGCCATGCAAACAAGTTGACGTTCGCCCGCAGGAAAGCAATGAGCGCGCTTTCCTATTTAGGGTTAAGTGTGGCACTGATGGCGAAAGTACCACCAGTGCCGTCCTCCTTGGCGGACACCTTCTTGGTTTCTGGCGGAGCTGCCATCGCCTTCTTACACTTGCCAGTGGAGCTCGATGGTGCGTCCTCGACAGTAGCGCAGCACTCCGAGGAGGTGCGCTTGCCGGAGTGGGCATCAGAGCTCTTACCGGACTTGGTCTTTTTCTTCCCTCCGGGAGCTTCAGCGGCAAGTGTCTTGCGATCTGTTGCGGCCGCTGCTTCCCGGTATATCTTGTCGGCGCAGATAAGAGCATCCTTCTTGTCGCCAGGGACAGAGATGACGCTTATCGGGCCGGGCATCTTCAGCATGTTGTATGCATAGTGAGAGGCTGCCATGAACTTGGCGAGTGCTGGACGACCGAGTATCCCATTGTAAGGCAATGGAAAATCGGCAACGTCAAAGGTTACCCTCTCAGTCCTGAAGTTCAACTCGCCGCCAAATGTCACTGGCAACGTGATCTTCCCCTTCGGCTTGCTCCTTCCCGGGTTGATTCCTTGGAATGCGCCGGTCTCTTCGAGCTCGCTGTCAGGGATCTGGAGTTTCTGGAGTACAGCGGAGGAGATCAGGTTCAAGCCGGCCCCGCCGTCAACTAGCATCTTAGTGACCTTGAGGCTGCGGATAGTTGGTGAAACCAACATCGGCAAACACCCGACCGTAGTTGTGCGATCAGGGTGGTCCTCAACGTCAAAGATGATAGGCGTGCTGGACCACTTCAGAAGCTTGCGTGATTCGACAGGTGGTTCTGCCGCATTGACTTCCCGCACCCACTGTTTGAGTTGGCGGTGTGAAGTATGTAGAGAAGCACCGCCGTCAACGCACAAGACTTCTGTGGCTTTCTGGAACTCCTGCTCACTGGTCTCAACATCATCCGCATCTTCGTCGTCGTCATCATCTTCATCCTTATCGCGGCCGCGGGGAGGTCTGTCTCCTTGCCGCTGCTTGGCCTTGCCGCGGCGTCCTCCCCGGCCGTTGAATGGCTGCTTCTTGCCGGATCCTCCATCACCTCCTTGGGCCTTCTCCATGTCGCGTCGCTCGTATTCAGCCTTCTGTTGCTCAATAAGCTGCTCGACCCTTTTGCAGTTCTGGAGGTCGTGACCCTTCGTGCGGTGGATCTTGCAATACTGCTTGTCGGTGCCGTCCTGCTTGTCGGCGGCCGCCACAGCCTGGCAGTTGGTGCAAGCGGCAATCTCCTTGCCGGAGCTACCAGCTTTGGCTTTGTTAGCGCCACCTCCGTTGCCGGACTGCTCGACGACTAGCACCTCTTTGTTTTTCTTCTTCCTGTTGTTCCGCCGCCGGTTTTTCTTTTCCGGGGCAGCATCCTCATTGTCAGATCCCCCTGTTCCTGTATCCTCTCCGAGGAGTTTCCTCCCCTCTTCAGCACGTGCGCACTTGTCGGCCAGGGCGTACAGCTCGCTGACGTCCCTAATCTTGCACATCGCCGTCTCCTCCCTCATCCTGCGGTTACGCACGTTCTGATAGAACGCGCTGATGACCGCGACAGGGTGGACGTCTGGGATGTTGTGCTGTACACGGCTGAACCTCTGGATATACTTGCGTAGGGGCTCTCCTTCCTTCTGGGCAAGCAGGTGAAGGTCACTCTCCTGGCCATGAGGTTTGTGGCCGCCAGTAAAGGCGCCGACAAACTGATGGCACACGTCTGCCCAGGAGGATATGGAGTTGTCCGGCAAGTGCATGAGCCAGGACCTGACGTTGGGCTTGAGTACCAGCGGGAAGTAGTTGGCAAGGATCTTGTCGTCTCGTCCCCTGGCAGCTTGCACCGCGATGGTGTAAATGCTGAGGAACTCCGACGGATGCGTCTTGCCGTCATACTTCTCCGGTACGTCTGGCTTGAAATTCTTCATGCCGGGCCACTGGACTTGCCGCAGCTCACGAGTAAACGCAGGACAACCTACCGCGTACGGCAAGTCGCCTGGTCCCCCTGGCGCATGCATGTCGACAGCGGGCCCAGCGCGCTGGTCTGATTGACGTCGCACTTCTCTTTGACGCTCGATGCGAGTACGAGCGTCCTCTTGCTGTCGATCTTGAAGAACTTGGCGCTGATCGCGACGAGCTCGTGGATCCGACGATGCGGTGGAGTCGCTGTCGAGGTTGATCCGGCGAGTCGGCGATCTTGGCCTTCGGGGCGGAGAGTGCACGGTGGTTGCACCCCCACCGGTCTTGTCGCCATCGGCCCGCGCCTGGCTGACTTGCCGCGACTGCGACGTGCTCGGCTGCCGCGGAGTGTCGCCGTTGGCAAAGGCGATGAGACTCTGAATAGTGGCCCTCTAGTCGTCGGCCTTGTCTGCCGCTGGAGGGAAGTCTAGGAGCAGTTGAGCTCGTGCCAGAGCTTCTGCTGGAGTGGCGGGTAGCGGCGGCGAACGGTGCGAGGAACGGGATATGCTCGGACTTCTAACTTCGTTAGAAGGAGCAGTATCCCATCCAGGCGACCGTGCCTTGCTCGTGCCAGCATGCTGGCGTGCATGCTGGTCTTGAGCATCCCGGGATCCACCAGCTCGATCTTGGCCCAGCAAACGTATGGTACCGTGAGTACCATGACGCTGCCGGTCCCGCGCCTCCTGAGATGGGCGCGGTGCATGCACGGACGCCGAGGTCTTGGAGTGCGCCCGGTCATTGTGGGAGTCGACTACGCCGCCGATGGGCAGCACAACTTTGTCCTTGGACTTGGCGGCATCGTGAGCTCCCTCGTCGACGTCCGTTCTTCCGCCGGCGTCTACCCCACCAGCCGTTGGCTCCGGCGGTGGTGGGATCGACGCGGACGGACCAGCTACCTCCGAAGCCTTCTTCTTCGGCGGCATGTTGATGAAGATGATGAAGATCTAGCTCATGTGAACGCCGGATCAGGTTCACACAACCTCGACGCACCCCCTACCTGGCGCGCCAAAGATGTCGGGGAAACTGATCCACCCACGAACACCTATGGGGACGGAGCCCCTTTTCGGTACGGCAGGGGGCGGAGATCGCACGAAGAGCAGATCGAGGCGAGGCACACGAGCAGTTTACCCAGGTTCGGGCCGCACGGATGCGTAAAACCCTACTCCTGCTTTGGTTTGTATTGAGTTCTTGCTCGGGAGCGCTGAGAGCTACAGTACCCTCTAACAGCTAACGAGACCGAGCGTGAGAGTGTCCGAATCCTCCTCTACGTTGCGCATGGGCCTCCTTTTATAGGCCCAAGGGGTCACCGACAGGTGGCAACGCAGTTGAGGGCAAAAATGGGAAAGTATTGTGGTTGGTACAGCTACCTGTACAGTGTTCCATACCTAACCCTGACGGCAGGGGACAAGGGCATTAAATGCCCATCGCCGTCGTCCAAACAGTGCAAAAAAGGGCCGTCAGGGGCGCCACTGTTCGCCACGATGGCAACCTTGTCAGTGTCGCTTGCCATCGCGTACCCCTGGCTGCACAGCCTCCCGCCACGTACGCCTGGAAGGGTCCCAGAGCGACACGTGGGTGAATGTGCTGGAGCGCGGGTACTGAGTGGAAGCTTGCGCTTGCCGCGGTCGCTATCTTGTTGCTTCCGGGAGCTTGTCGCTCACCGGGCCTTGCCGGGACGTGTGGCGCGTCGCGGCAAGTTTCTTGGAATGCCTTGGTTGGCCTTCCCGGCAAGCTCCTCTCGCCAGGGCCTTGTCTCCTTGGCTTGGATACTTTGCTCTTGAATGGCTCCAAAGGAACCACGGAGGACCTTGGCGGTCACCCGGCAAGCCTTGCCGCGGAGCGCTGCGACTGCCCGTGCACAAGTTCGGGATACTAGGGTACCCCTACTTTAGTACACCGACAAACTTGTCATCATGATTTTAGTTTTCAATTGGATTATGCTTCACATGATAGTTATTTTGTTGAATTTGATGCTCCCACTATTCCGAATGAGAAGAATTTTGCTTATGTGGAGAGTAGTAAAATTTCTATGCAAGTAGATCATGAAAAGAATGCTTTATGTGCTGGCTATATTGTTGAATTCATTCATGGTGCTACTGAAAATTATTATGAGGGAGGAACATATGCTTGTAGGAATTGCAATAATATCAAGTTTCCTCTCTATGCGCTTAAAGTTTTGAAGTTATGCTTGTTTTCCCTTCCTATGCTAGTTGATCATCGTTCCCATAAGTTGTTTGCGTACAAAATCCCTATGCATAGGAAGTGGGTTAGACTTAAATGTGCTATTCATATGCTTCATGATGCTCCCGTTATGTTTCAATTCTTATCTTTTATGTGACCATCATCATGCCTAGCTAGGGGCGTTAAACGATAGCGCTTGTTGGGAGGCAACCCAACTTTATTTTTGTTTTTTGATTTTTGCTTCTGTTTAGGAATAAATATTGCATCTAGCCTCTGATTAGATGTGGTTTCATGTTTTGTTTAGTGTTTGTGCCAAGTAGAACCTTTAGGAAGACTTGTGTGAAGTTTATATGATCTTGCTGTGAAAAACAGAATTGTTAGCGCTCGCTAAAGTAGTCTTCAGATTTTACTGGAGCGTGCTTTTTGGTTGATTCTTTTTGGAGATGATTGGTAGACAAATTCCACAAATTTACCAATTTAGTTTGAATTATTTGGAGTTCCAGAAGTAGGCGAAACCTGCAGATTACTATAGACTGTTCTGTTTTTGACATATTCTGTTTTTCGTGTGTTGATTACATATTCCGATGCATCTATGAGTATTATTGGAGGATATGAACCATTGAGAAGTTGGAATACAGTAGGATTAACACCAATATAAACAAAGAATGAATTCATTGAAGTACCTTTGAGTAGTGATTTGTTTTCTTAAACTAACAGAGCTCACGAGAATTTTTGTCTAAGTTTTGTGTTGTGAAGTTTTCAAGTTTTGAGTATTGCTTTGATGGACTATGGAACAAGGAGCAGCAAAGGCCTAAGCTTGGGGATTCCCATGGCACCCCAAGTAAATTAAAGATAATCAAAAGCCTAAGCTTGGGGATGCCCCGGGAAGGCATCCCCTCTTTCGTCTTCATCCATCGGTAACTATACTTGGAGCTATATTTTTATTCGCAACATGATATGTGTTTTGCTTGGAGCGTCTTGTATAATTTGAGTCTTTGCTTGTTAGTTTGCCACAATCATCCTTGCTGGACACACCTATTTGAGAGAGTTAAATATGGCCTAGAAATTGTTAGAACACTCTATGTGCTTCACTTATATCTTTTGAGTTGAATAGTTTTTGCTCTAGTGCTACACTTATATCTTTTACAGCACGGTGGTGGCAATATTTTGTAGAAATTGTTGAACTCTCATGCTTCACTTATATCCTTTTGAGAGTTTATTAAAACATCATGGTAATGTGTTTAGGCTAAAGAAACTAGTCTTCACATGATAGATATCCAATGTCAATGTGGTAAAAGTTTTCACACCAAGTGCATTTAATAGAATGAGATGTTGGATGCTTGATAATTGTTTTTAGACATGAGGATAGTGATATTAGAGTCATTCTAGTGGAGTTATTATGAAATTGAGAAATGCTTGTGTTAAGGTTAGTGATTCCCGTAGCATGCACGTATGGTGAACCACTATGTGAGGAAGTTAGAGCATGAGGTATTTGTAAAGTGTCAACCTTTGTGTGGAGGTCGGGGGCGCGCGATGGTTAACTCCTACCAACCTCCCCCCTAGGAGCATGCATTGATTGCTTTGTTTTGATGACTCGTAGATTTTTGCAATAAGTATATGAGTTCTTATGACTAATGTTGAGTCCATGGATTATACGCACTCTCACCCTTCCACCATTGCTAGCCTCTCTTGTACCGCGCAATTTTCGCCGGTACCATACACCCACTATATATCCTTCCTCACAACAGCCACCATATATTCCTCAAAACAGCCACCATACTTACCTATCATGGCATTTCCATAGCCATTCCGAGATATATTTCCATGCAACTTTCCACCGTTCCGTTCATATGACACGCTTCATATTGTCATATTGCCATGCATGATCATGTAGTTGACATCGTATTTGTGGCAAGGCCACCATGCATAATATTTTCATACATGTCACTCTTGTTTCATTGCACATCCCGGTACACCGCCAGAGGCATTCATATAGAGTCATACTTTGTTGTAGTATCGAGTTGTAATATCGAGTTGTAATAAAAGTGTGATGATCATCATTATTAGAGCATTGTCCCATAGGAGGAAAGGTAAATCTATAAAGCCCCTACGCAAAAAAAGAAAAAAAAAGAAGAAAGGCCAAAGAAAAAAAAAGGCCCCAAAAAAAGAAAAAAAAGAAAAAAAAAAGAAAAAGAAAAAGGGACAATTGCTACTATCTTTTTTCCACACTTGTGCTTCAAAGTAGCACCATGATCTTCATTGTAGAGAGTCTCATGCTTAGTCACTTTCATATACTAGTGGGAATTTTCATTATAGAACTTGGCTTGTATATTCCAATAATGGGCTTCCTCAAATGCCCTAGGTCTTCGTGAGCAAGCAAGTTGGATGCACACCCACTAGTTTCTTTTGTTGAGCTTTCATTCATATTTAGCTCTAGTGCATCCGTTGCATGGCAATCCCTACTCACTCACATTGATATCTATTGATGGGCATCTCCATAGCCCATTGATACGCCTAGTTGATTTGAGACTATCTCCCTCCTTTTTGTCTTCTCCACAACCACCTCTATTCCACCCATAGTGCTATGTCCATGGCTCACGTTCATGTATTGCGTGAAAGTTGAAAGGTTTGAAAAGATAGAGTATGAAAACAAGTGCTTGGCTGAAATCGGGGTTGTGCATGATATAAATATTTAGTGTGATAACGAGAGAGCATAGCCAACACTATTTGATTTTGTAGGGATAACTTTCTTTAGCCATAGTATTTTGAAAAGATATGATTGCTTTGTTAGTATGCTTGAAGTATTATTATTTCTTATGTCAATATAGACTTTTATCTTGAATCTTTCAGATCTGAACATTCATGCCATAATTAAGAGAATTACATTGAAAAACTATATTGGTTAGCATTCCACATCAAAAATTCTGTTTTTATCATTTACCTACTCGAGGACGAGCAGGAATTAAGCTTGGGGATGCTTGATACATCTCCAACGTATCTATAATTTTTGATTGTTCCATGCTATTATTTATGAAGTCTTGGATGTTTAATTGGCTTTATCATTCACTTTTATATGATTTTTGGGACTACCCTATTAACCCAGAGCCTAGTGCCAGTTTCTGTTTTTCTCCTGTTTTAGGGTTTTACAGAAAAGGAATATCAAACGGAGTCCAATTGACGAGCCAATTTTTTATGATTTTTTCTGGACCAAAAGAAGCCCCCGAAGCAAAAGAGCTGGGTCAGGAGAGCCACGGGCTGCCCTCGAGGGTGGAGGGCGCGCCCTGGGAAGGGGGGGCGCGCCCCCCTATCTCGAGGACAGCCCGTGGCTCCCCTCTACTTGGCCTCGACTCCAAAAAATCCTATAAATACTGAACCCTCGAGAAAGAAACCTAGATCGGGAGTTCCGCCACCGAAAGCCTCTATAGCCACTGAAAACCAATCTACACCCGTTCTGGCACCCTGCCGGAGGGGGGAATCCCTCTCCAGTGGCTATCTTCATCATCCCGGCGCTCTCCATGACAAGGAGGGAGTAGTCCACCCTCGGGGCTGAGGGTATGAATCAGTAGCTATGTGTTTGATCTCTCTCTCTCTCGTGTTCTTGAGATGGCACGATCTTGATGTATCGCAAGCTTTGCTATTCTAGTTGGATCTTCTTCTCCCCCTCTACTCTCTTGTAATGGATTGAGTTTTCCCTTCAAAGTTATCTTATCGGATTGAGTCTTTAAGGATTTGAGAACACTTGATGTATGTCTTGCACGTGTTTACCTGTGGTGACAATGGGATATCATGTGATCCACTTGATGTATGTTTTGGTGATCAACTTGCTGGTTCAGTGACCTTGTGAACCTATGCATAGGGGTTGGCACACGTTTTCGTCTTGACTTTCCGGTAGAAACTTTGGGGCACTCTTTGAAGTTCTATGTGTTGGTTGAATAGATGTTTCTGAGATTGTGTGATGCATATCATATAACCATGCCCACTGATACTTGAGGTGACAATGGAGTATCTAGGTGACATTATGTAATGCCCCGGATGTAACACTTTCCCAATATGGCAATATATAAACTTTGGCTTCATCAATTCCGTTCCGGGCTCTTCTGTCCTTTCGGGTTCTTCGTTTTGTCGTGTGCGTGTGTGCATTTCATCCATGTCATGTTGTCATGTGCATTGCATTGCATTTGTGTTGTCACTTGCATCCGGTCTCACTCGTCTCTTCCCGTTGTCCGATTCGAGTTCCGACGCTCTCACACGTGCCCGTGGCATCCCCGAGTCCTTCTTTCGTGTGTGGCCGTGTAACGTTTCCGGAATGACGTGAGACTTGTTGTGCGATGTTGTTTTGGTACGTGTAGGCCGCCTGTCAAGTTTCGTCGCGTTTGGAGCTCATTTGGTACTCCAACGGTTAACCTAGTGGGCTAAAAGGACCTCTTCTTTGAGGCCCAAGAACCCCTCCACAACAGCCCACTAACCCAGCACAACCCTTCCCATCATCTCGGTCGTCGAATTATGATCGCGTGGCCGAAAACCGCTCCCCATTTGGAGTCTCCTAGCTCCTTGTGCCTATAAAAATGTCCCCCCATGTCCATTTTTCACCCAAACCCTAGCTCCACCGCAACCGCTCTTGCCGGACACGTCCGGACGGACCGGACACGTCCGCCCGGACGCACCGGACCAACCCGAGCCAGCCACGTGGCCTCCCGCCGGTCTCCCTCACCGCGCCGGGCCCCCCGCGGCCTGCATCGCTCACCGCCGCCCGAGCCTGCATCCGCGCCCGGCTCCCTTTGCCGCCGGCGAGCCGGCGCCGGATCCGCCGCCGTCAGCCCCGCGCCGCCCCGCTCCATCGCCGCCGGCCTCGGGCCGAGCTCTTCGTCGCCGGCCTCGGCCCCGAGCACCTCCGCCGCCGCGCCTCCTTCTCCAACGAGGCCTCGCCGCCGGCGCCCCGCCGGGCCTCTCGTCGGCCACCTCCAGCACCCCGCCGGCGTGTCGATCCGCCGCCGAGGGCCGCCACCCCAGCCGCCGCCGGCCAGATCGCGTCGGGTCGTGCCCGATCCAGCCGCCGCGGGCCGAAACCCTAACGGGTCGGCGTCTGCAACCCACTCTGACCCGCTTCGCCGTTGACCCGATCCGCGGGTTCAGACCCGATCCGCGAGGAGGTTGACCTTTTTTTTCACTAAGTCTTTTGAATTTTGTTGTCTGATGGCATTTTGTGATGGCTATATCTTTTTGTGTGTATGTCCAAATTGTGCATATGATATGTCAAAATGACCGTGGTGATGTGTACTACGTTTTGTTCCATTGTGTCATGCATGTTTGAGACCATCTAGATGTATTAAAATCTTCGTGACAAGAGTGCTACTTGATATAAACTGCTGCTACTTGTTATTTTCATGCCATGTTTGAGATGTGATAACTTGGTGCATGTTTATCCAAATGAAGCTAATGAGATGTCAAATTGTTCATCATGAGATGCTCTACATGTTGGTTGTTGTAGCATGCATGTTAGGGTTTATATTGCCATGTTAAACTTGGTTCCAAATGTGCATGTGGCTGTTAAGTTCTGTAACATGTTATGTGATGCTGATTTGAAGAGCTCGTTGCTATTGTTTGTTTGTCCCTTGTCACATGCCTAAATGTTTTAGAATCCCCATAATGTGGTCTTTGTTGTGGTGCAAACCATTTTCCATGATATGCCTTGTGGTGAATTAAACATGCTTGCAAACATGCCATGCCAACTTAACTGTTTTATACTTAGTGAAATTTTGGCTAAGTCTGGAATCTGTCATATCCTGATGCTATGTTTGCTTGATGCCCTAGGCAAATCCATGCTAGTTTTGGGGTGGCCTTTGATCATTCCTTGTTGTATATGTTGTTGTCTATCCATTCATGTCCTCACTTGCTCATATGGGTTGTTGTAGCTTATTAATTTCTTGCTCCTAAGTTGCTATAAAATATTACTGTCAGGTTTTTAACGTCATGATCAAAATGTAGTAGCTTTTTGCTATTAATCCATGCCTCCTATGGAGTTGCTCCAATGGAGTTGTTTGCTGTAGGATATGTCTACTTCATGCCCATGCTTCTTGTCACCACGTTTGAGTGCTGTAGAGTATATATTTCTTGCTTCAAAGTTGCTATGTGGCTGTAAATTTCAGCTTTGCATTGAATCTTGTTTCGTGTGTATGTGTTGAACCGTTGCTCCGTTTTGAACGTGTCCTACATGAAACTTGATTGATTTTTCATGTAGAATCTTAATATCATGTTGTTAACATGTTTGGAGTATGTTTGCTTGATGTTTGGGTGCATCTCGCACCGTTGCCATGCTTAACTTGTTGTGCTCATATCTTCTAGACCGTAGCTCCGAATTAAACAAACTTTATATGAAACTTGACTAGAATTTCATGTAGATCATCATGGTGCATGTTAACTTGATGTTTAACAACTTTAACTTAAGGTTTGTTCAGATCTGGACCATTTTCAACATATGCATATGAGGACCTACCGGATTTGCTTATGTAGTTTCCGGCCTCATTTAAACTTGTTGACTTGTGTTGTTTATCTGTGCTTCCTACCTTGCCATGTTTTGCATCATATACAGACTTTTCTTGCATCATACTTGCTTGAGTATATTGTCATATATATGGTGCATGTTCTCCGTCGCCGGCCGGTGCCCGCACCGCCGCCGCTTCTCCAACCTGTCGCCGCATCCCCGCGGCGGGATCCGCCGTCGGCCCCGGCCCCCGCACCAGATCCGATCCCCGCCGCCGGGACAATAGCCGACGCCGCGCCGGAGGCCAAGCTCCTCGCCGGGAAGGGCCGCCGCCGCCGGATCGAGGGCCACCGCCCCGAGCGCCCGATCCGATCGGATCCGCGCCGGTCAAACCCTAGCGGGTCCGGGTCCGACCCGCGCCCAATCCGCTCCCCGCTCCGCGCCCGATCCGCTTCCGTCGCCCGACCCGCTCCGTTTCCAACCCGAACCGCGAGGAGTTTATCCCTGTTTTTTTACTAAGTCCTGAGGTTTTGCTTATTTTTTTTTTGCATGTTCATTAAGCTGTAACTTTTATTGTGCTTGTCCAAATTGTGCATATAATATGTCAAAATGATCGTGGTGATGTGTACTACGTTTTGTTCCATTATGACATGCTTGTTTGAGTTCATCTAGAGGTCTTAATCTTCGTGACAATAGTGCTACTTGTTATAAACTGCTGCTACTTGTTATTTTCATGCCATGTTTGAGATGTGATAACTTGGTGCATGTTTATCCAAATGAAGCAAATGGTATGTCAAAATGTTCATCATGAGATGCTCTACATGTTGGTTGCTGTAGCATGCATGTTAGGGTTCATATTGACATGTTTATCTCTGTTGCAAAAGTGCATGTGGCTGTTAAGGTATGAAACATGTTATGAGATGCTGATTTGAAGTGCTCGTTGCTATTGATGTGTTTGTCCCCTTGTCTCATGCTAATATGTTTTAGAATCTCCATCTTGTGGTCTTTGCTGTGGTGCAAACCATTTTCCATGATATGCCTTGAGGTGACTTAAACATGCTTGCAAACATGCCATGCCAACTTAACTGTTTTATACTTAGTGAAATTTCTACTAAGTCTAGAATCTGCCATATCCTTATGCTATGTTTGCTTGATGCCCTAGGCAAATCCATGCTAGTTTTGGGGTGGCCAATGTTCATTCCTTGTTGTACATGTTGTTGTCTATCCATCCATGCCCTCACTTGCTCATATAGCTTGCTGTAGCTTATTTAATTCTTGCTCCCAAGTTGCTATAAAATATTACTGTCAGGTTTTTAACGTCATGATCAAAATGTTGTAGCTTGTTGCTATTGATCCATGCCTCCTATGGAGTTGCTCCAATGGAGTTGTTTGCTGTAGGATATGTCTACTTCATGTCCATGCTTGTTGTCACCATGTTTGAGTGTTGTAGGGTATATATTTCTTGCTCCAAAGTTGCTATGTGGCTGTTAATTTCAGCTTTGCATTGTATCTTGTTTCGAGTGTATGTGTTGAACCGTTGCTCCGTTTTGAGCGTGCCCTACATTAAACTTGTGTGTTTTTGCATATGGAATCATAATATCATCTTGTTTACATGTTTGGAGTATGTTTGCTTGATGTTTGGGTGCATCTTGCACCGTTGCCATGCTTAACTTGTTTTGCTCATATCTTATAGACCGTAGCTCCGAATTAAACAAACTTTATATGAAACTTGACTAGAATTTCGTGTAGATCATCTTGGTGCATGTTAACTTACTGTTTAACAACTTTAACTTAAGGTTTGTTCAGATCTGGACTATTTTCAACATATGCATACGAGGACTTACCGGATTCGCTATATGTGGATTCCGGCCTCATTTAATCTTGTTGTCTTGTGTTGTTCTTGTGTGCTTCCTCCCTTGACATGCATTGCATCATACATGCATCATACGTGCATCATGTTGATTGTGCATTGCACCTTGTTTGATTTCGTGCCTCGTTGTGTTCTTGTGTTGAGTAGAGCCGGAAGCCGAGACCGAGAACGAGAACGAGGTTACTACCGAGGTTTAGTACGAGGAGCCATCTTACGATCCCATTGACGACTCGACAGGCAAGATGACCTGACCCCAGATAGCATTACTATCTTTGCCTATTGCTAGAAGTCTCGCTCTTTAGCTTATTGCCTCGATGCCCATGTTTGTTTGTCAGCCTCCTATTGTAACCATGAATCTGTCTAACCACCCAACCTAGCAAACCTTTGTTTGGCTAAGTAAGCTTCGCTCAGCCCCTCTTATAGCATTGCTAGTTGCAGGAGAAGATTTGAAGATTGTTGCTTCATGTTGAAGCTATTGTTGGGATATCACAATATATAAACTCTTAAACTAAATCATCCATATATTGGTAATGGGTGGAAGGCTAAGCCTCTTGCTTGGTGATTTGTTCCACTCATGCCGCCCTAGGAACCGTAGAAACCGATGTTATGTTCCTTGATTATGCGTTCCTAACACGATTGGGGTTATGGGACCCCCTCGATAACCCGCTTAGCGCTAAACCTTTTCCAGCAAGGCCCGACTTTGGTATTCCATTTGCCTAATAACTAAAACTTGCATAGGGACTAGCTATCCCCTTTTCTTAATCAACCCCCGGGCCAGTGCTCCTCATGAGTGTTGGTCCAACCTAGAGCAGCTTGCGGCACCGCCCCTTGGCAACTCGGGGTATCTGGATGCTGTAACCATAGCTCATCCGGTCGTGGCCTGAGACTAGATACGCGCGGCTACTGTCAGGGTGTCGGCACGCCGGGAGGTCTTGCTGGATTAGTTTTACATATGTCGGAATATCTTGAGCACGGGATTCCGGGAATACTCGGGCCTTCCCACCTTGGAGTTGCGACTCCGCAGATCATGAGCTTGTCATGGGCTAAGTTGGGACACCCCTGCAGGGTTTTGAACTTTCGAAAGCAGTGCCCGCGGTTATGTGGCAGATGGGAATTTGTTAATATCCGGTTGTAGAAAACTTGACACCATGTTCAGAATACACTACCAGCGTGAGTAACCGTGACGGTCATTTTCCGAAAAGGGGTTCGGGAAGTGAACACACTTGGGTTATGATTGACATGTTTAGATAGGATCACTTCGTGATCACTGTGTCGCTCGTGGCACTTCTCTTCTCGCTCTTAACACGTAAGTTAGTGCTAGTGCAGCTGCAACCTTTTATCTTTCTTCGGCCTTGTTCCACACCCAAGGCTTAGATAGTTTTGCTACCCGGGAACGGGATTGCTGAGTCCTCCGTGGCTCACAGATTCTACACCACACCAGATATAGGTACAATGGTGAACTACTCAGGTGACGGCACCGAGCTGTACTGGGAGTACGATGAAGAACATAGCCGATACTATGTGCACTATCCCGATGATCAGTAGTGGTTTCTACTAGGGGCGATTCGGACCTGTGGCTTTATGTATTTGGTATCTTTCATGTGGATCTTCGCCTGTAGTCGGGTTGTGATGTTTTGGATGTTGATTTGCTTATGTAATGTATTGTGTGACATGGCGAGTGTAAGCCAACTATCCTTTTGCAATTTCATCCCTTTTTTTACAAGAGTCGTGCAAAGATACCGAACTTGAGATCATTCCAGAATGGGCTTATACCTTTAAGTTGTGCCTCGACACGTAGGAGGTATAGTCCCATCCTAGGCATTACACATTAGGGTTTTGGTTGATTTGTGTCTTAAGGTGTTATTCTAGTACGGACTCTATGATAGATTGAACGTTACGACGGACTCTTGAATAGATCGATCGGAAAGAATAGCTTTGAGGTGGTTTCGTACCCTACCATAATCTCTTCGTTTGTTATCCGCTATTAGTGACTTTGGAGTGACTCTTTGTTGCATGTTGAGGGCTAGTAATATGATCCAATTATGTTATCCTTGTTGAGAGAACTTTCACTAGTGAAAGTATGAACCATAGGCCTTGCCTACTATCATTGCAACACCGTTTATGCTCACGTTTACCTTTAGTTACCTTGCTGTTTTTATATTTTCAGTTTACAAAAACCTATATCTACCATCCATATTGCACTTGTATCACCATCTCTTCGCTGAACTAGTGCACCTATACAATTTACCATTGTATTGGGTGTGTTGGGGACACAAGAGACTCTTTGTTATTTTGTTGCAGGGTTGTTTGAGAGAGACCATCTTCATCCTACGCCTCCCATAGATTGATAAACCTTAGGTCATCCACTTGTGGGAAATTTGCTACTGTCCTAGAAACCTCTGCACTTGGAGGCCCAACAACGTCTACAAGAAGAAGGGTGCGTAGTAGACATCAGTGCCGGCTTCAAGGTAGCCGCTCCATGGGGGTGGGGGATGGAGCACCGTCGGCGCCGGGAGGTCGAGCTAAGGAGAATGTGTGATGCGATGACTGTACAACCTCTTTGGTGGCGCTGAGTAGGCCTCGGCTTCGTCCAAGGAGTCGGTGAGGATGATGCGGTTCCGGTGGAGCAGGTTAAGGCGGCGCTGTGGGGGTGGAGCAGCCGCGATAGACGAGGCGATCGTCGGAGCAGCTCATTGGAGGTGGAGGACGGGGCGGCTGAACTGGCGGGACAACGAGATGGACGACGGATCCTCATCCGGGGAGGTGGACGAGGGACGTCGAGCTGTTGTGTTGGACGACGTCGTTGGGGAAGAGGCTCCGGCTGGGCAGTGGTGAGGTGGCGGACGGAGGAGGGTGGGGTTTCGCGGCTGTAGCGGAGAGGTTATGGCGGCATGGGATTTCAAATGGCAAAAAGGAGGTGATGGGAGGAGGTGAACCATGACTTAGGGACGCGCTTGTCCAAAATGTAGGGTGTGTTACAAAATTACCCCCCGCCGATTTGAACTAGCGGCCCTTTCGGCTCAGGGTTAGAAGGGGGATTTCGCGTGTCGGGATTTGGCAGCTGGAGGGAGTTTTCGCGCGCGTTGTAATTTCAGGATAGCAAGGCGCAGGTTGTGAAGGCGCCAGTTTTGGGAGCATGATATCTGAATTTTCGGGATATAACAAGGCGCAGGTTGAATTTTAGGGACAAGCCTAACGTGTAATATTGTACTTGTACGTACCAAATCAATTCACACTTCCCTCAACCAAAAAGAAAACGAAAAAAATAAAACTATTCACACCACACAAAGAGAGAGTCTTGCCCCATTTTACTATAAAAATTCTATTTAAAGCTACTCATACCAACAATTTAGTGCAATTAAATGCTATTCGGTAGTATGAATCCATGTTATGCCCAATTAAATTTTTTTGCTGGCTGTATAATGCATGTAACCTACTCATACCAACATTTTAGTGCATTCCAAATGTCTATACTACCGCTGCAATTGGAACTGAATTTGAATTCGTTTCTCTATTTCAATAACAATCTACAATCATGATTGTTGCCAACTTCAACCATCATTTGTGTATTACCTTAATAACACACCACATGATTACTATAGAGATAGATATGAGGTATGTGTACTACATGAACTCGAATACTATTTTTTTGAATACACTTGATGTTGATTCCAAATAATAGTACATTTGATGTACTAACTATATATTCATAATCTAAACCATGTTGCATACGTGTACACCGTGTTTATCACACATAGTATAGTGCCTCACCCCCTACATTATGACAAGTACTTAGACCTGAGCTGCGAAAGCCACACATTAGCCCAAATTATGATCAATGTTCTATATATTATACGTAGTACTAGCAAGATGCCCATGTGTTCCACAGAACATCAACATGATCAAGGGGAGGCCTAATTTGGAAATATGGAGAGGGGTGTGTGTATCTTTTTTCAAAATTGCCATAGTTTCCTTCCTATCCGTCAGATATAAATCGGACGGCCTATATTGGAGGATGGCAGGCACACCATCATCAATAACTCCGTTTTTTTATAAGAGTAGAGATAAAATATATTATGTGTAGTATAACATGTTCATAACCACACCATGTGTATCATCGTTATATATACACACACATGCGTCGGCTTAAAACACTATGATAAATTCTTCAAATATCCGACTTCGCTTTTTATAATGAAGTATGATCTCTGTTCGTCTTTTACACCCACACAATCATCTTATCTTTGTAGCTAGGTAGTGCTAACTTTCTTTTGTGCATGCACAGACCCGCATCCCTCTCACCCTCCCTCAGCATTCTCTAGCTCCATCGCGCAAATTCATCTTTTCACTTTAGGTCGTTCACCCACGGTGTGTGTAGGCCCCCCAGCTCCTTCTTTACGGCACACATCGATCGATATGCCTATCTAGCCAGGTGTGCCTAGCACAAACACAAGCTTCCCATCTTCTCTTATCACCATCCATGCCTCACTCCCACCACTATTTTCATCGATCTCGTACTCGCACACTCCTTCACCCTCGATATAGTATGACTCTCGCACCACCTCCTAGATGCATCCCTCTCTCTCTATCCTTCTCCCCGTACCTCATTTGCTTCTAACACACACATGCATGTATACCAATTGATCTCCCAACATATACCTAGGTCAATTTTAACTATTCCCCCCCCCCCCCTCATCGATCGACGTACCTCACAAGTTATGTCTCTCCTTTCTCTGACAAAGGATGATTGATCTTCCTATGTAGTTATGTCTGCTTACCACAGCCATATCGTCCCACCTCATCATCCGTGCATGCCTCCTGGCCCGTCTCTCACACGCACGTGCACAGACAGGAAGCCATCCCCTCTCTTATTGATATTGCAGGCGTGCCATCCGGTTGTCTAGCAAGCCTATCCCACCATTTGTTAGAAGCAACTCCACTACCACCCCCTCCAACACTCTAGCTCTGTCTCTCTTCCAACCTTATTCCTCTCCTACACATATGCATGGATCCCGATCGATCTCCCTTAATACATGAGGTAGGCCTCTCTCCTCCTCCACACATATACCAGCCATTATACCTCCATAGTTAATTAGGCCTCCCTCCCCCCACCACACACCAATAGTCGAGCGTTGTATGTAGGTATCCATGCCACAAAGACAAACTGCACCTGTCCCCTCTCTCGTTCTAGTAGGCCAGCCACTCTATATCTTTGATGTGAGCACACACAAATTCGATGGCACTCTTTATCGACCGCGCGCGCACACACACACATCATCCCTCTCTTCGATTCTATGGACACCTCAAGTCGATGATACCTCCACTCTCTTCTCGTGGATTGCCCCCCTCTATATATATGATATATCCAGGACTCTATTTCACACACATTGCATATGTTACATTTTTTGATTGACCCCCC
>LR738711.1:757699669-757713075 GCA_902687465.1 Secale cereale
CAAAAAAACTCTCACGAACTCACACACTATATCTCTCTACGTTTGTATCTCTCTCACACAACCCCACATAGGTGGTGTACATATACAAGAAGAGAATAGGTGCACCGTGCACGTACTCACGCTTTGTGCCCAGCCACACCCGCGCGGGTACACGATGCAGCTCATTTCTGTACGAAATGGCAGCCCACGTGCTAATTTGAACGCGTGTAGCGGTTGTTTACCTACGGAGGTCATGTACCACGCGTGCACGAAACAAAGTTCGACTTGATGCATTGGCGCGTTATTTTTAAATAAAGTTATATCGCTCAATGGCACATACACAAAATATAAAACAATTTTATGGAGAAAAAGATAGTTCGCTCCACTATATACAATGGAGCCTCCCTTCCTGGTTTGTCTCTCTTCAGAGTATCTCACACAAGGCTGCGGTGGCCTCTCTCTCTCTCACACAGTTGGTCACTGATCCGACCGCATCCCGTCCGCTGGGGGAAAGGGAGGACGTGCATCGTTTCTCCGTTTGACGGCGCTGAGGCAGCACGTCCCGATCTGCGGTACACGACGTTCTTTCTGACCAAGCTCCGGCGTGGTAGGGCCTATGCCACCTGCTCGCTGCCGCAGTATGGGCAGATTCCGCCCGCCGCCGCTCACCTAGTTACATCCCGACGACCTCCAGGAATCCCTTCCGGCCTTGCTCCACTGCCCGACTTCCCACGTGGCTGCATGTGGATCTTCCATAGTCCTTTGCACAAAATGTAGCTCGTATGGCGTACTTTCCATATTGCAATCTCGTCCTCACACCGTTTTAGACAAACACAACCGTGTTGTTATCTTCCCTTATGACAAGGAATATGCTCCTTTTTTGTCGTCGCAACTGTCATCAACAATATTTGTCTTTTTACAAATTTCAAATGGGCATATTTTAGAGTGTAGATTCACTCATTTTGCGTCGTATGTGTACTCCCTCCGTTCCTAAATATTTGTCTTTCTAGAGATTTCAACAAGTGACTACATACGGAGCAAAATGAGTGAATCTACACTCTAAAATATGTCTATATACATCCGTATGTAGTAGTCCATTTGAATCTCTAAAAAGACAAATATTTGAGTAGTCACTCGTTGAAATCTCTAGAAAGACAAATACTCCGGAGTATATTTAAGAACCGAAGGGGTAGTGCACAGCCACATGGGAGACTCAGACCGGTCGTTGCGTCGCATTAATAGTGAGTAATGAGTAGTCAAATCACCACCTTTCCCACTGTAAGTTGCTTGGAAGAAGCAACCATCAATACGCTCTTCTTTGAATCCGCTCATACTACTCCATCTGTCACTGTTTATAGAGCGCGCTTCAGAAAAAAAGAAAATATCTGGGACCAAGACGACTAGCGATCGGCCTGAAAAATAGCATTTGTAGTTATAGCACGGCATCTATTACTAGAGGAAATAATGCGTACACACATGCATGCAGTGCTTCCACCCCGGGTACACACATGCATGCACTTACTCCACTCCGTAGTAGTACATCGAGAGAAAATTGTGGTTACCACGCCCTAATTAATTGAGCATTAAACCAAATGTGTCTAAAGTCTCTCTGGTGGTGGAAATGCATTGAGAGAAATGCATCATAATGAAGCGCGCCCTGTAAACTTGACGGAGGGAGGAGTAGTATGAAGGTGCAAAACCAAGTACATGTACGGCCAGTCGGTTAACGCACCTCCTCTTGGCATATCACTCACATGTGGGATCGGAGTGTGAGCAAACCGATCTCAATTGACGGCAAAATGGCCAACCCGCCGTTCCTTGAGAGAGACAAGGAGCGAGAACACACAGACGGGCTCGCACGGAGGCCAAGATATATTCGAGCATGGTTGATCGATATCATTATTACATGTTGTGCTGCTGTTTTGCGCCCTTCTTCGGAATAAATGTGTACTTTATCAGAGATAAAGAAAAATAAGAGTACAGAGGCTCCACCATGTGGTTCTAGTAGTAGTACTACTCGTACTACTAAACCTTGCGCTTGGCTCTTCGCCTCTTCGTGAAGTCGAACAATGATGGTACTCCGCATGTTCGGTACTACAGTGTATGCCTCTGGAAATCTGACACCGAATGAACTGATGCATGTCCACCGCCTGGGCGAGGGTACGTTGCATTAGTCAAAAGGCGTAAGCGAGCTTCACCTTGTCCTGCAAGCTTCTCCTCGTTCTGCGAGTTGATGGGACACACCAACAAGTAGTGCTAGTCCATACTCCATCATTTCCAGTTAATATGGCTTAATCTTTTTTGCGGGTAAATGAGAAGTTTGATTACTACAACGCCCTCTCGCCTTAACCGCACCTGCCTTTGGCTGCATGACAGGTGGGCCACCGACCTGTTGGGCCCACCTGTCATGGACGCAAAGGCAGGAGCAGTAAGTCAATGAAGCTGCGTCCCTCCCTCGCCCATGAGCGTGGTGGTTGGCAGGACTAGGAGAAGCTTTCGTTCGCTACACGCTCTCCCTCCCGTACGTGGTGGACATGCAGCAGTTCAATCGGTGTCAGATGGCCAGAAGCATACTGTAGTACTCCTCCACTGCAGTAGTACTCCTGAAGAGGCGAAGAGCCAAGCGTAGCCCGGACGCTCATGTGGCAGTTTCATGTGTAGAGCAGTCTAGGATAGCGTGTACCGTGCATGTAAGCTTAAAATCGTTGGGGTCGGCTCCAGTGGCGGAGCTTCATTAGATTAGTTGGGCGGGCCATTCTAAAGAAAACAACATAGAAAAAAGATGGGCAGGTCAGTTAGCAGGCTAGCTGAGCAGTGTTCTGCTTGAGATGGGCGGGCCAAAGCACGGGTTGGCCCCAACGTAGCTCTACCACTGGTCGGCTCCATGCTATATTTTTTTGATTAAAATAATCTTCTCGCCCTACCTGTCATCCTGGTGATTCTAGTTTGCACGCTCATCTGGTCAAGACAGGAATATATATTTTAATTTGTGGTGGGATAAATGTTAGAGGTTGCAGCAAATGGAGTATTGTACACTGTGGGTCTTTCAGCCAAGTTTAGAGGCAACCATGTGGGGCCAGTGCTATGATGTGTCGCGTCAACTCGTACAACGAGGAGAAGCTTGATTTTACTACTACACGCCTTCTCCCTCGCCCATGCGCGCGGTGGCTCGCAGACGAGGACAGACTTTTGCTTATAGTACTACAACAAGCTATCCCTCCCGCTCGCGGTGGACGGACATGCAGCAGTGGATTCCATATTGTAGAAGCAGTAGTAGTAACATCATTGTCCGTCTTCTCGAAGAGGCAAAGAGCCAAGTGCAACCCGAACGTGGCAGTTGCGAACCTTGGAGAACATATATAGCCAGGCTCTTGCATGAGACAAAATTGCTATGTGAGCCCACTATATAGCCCTGTAAACTAGAAAGGAGTATTTTCCTTTCTAGAGATTTCAACAAGTGACCAGACTACACCGAGACGGAGTACATATGGAGCAAAATGAGTGAATCTACACCGTAAATAAATATGTAGTTCTCTCGTTTTCCTCTCGACCTTGGTTGCGGTGCACAATATTGAGTATACTAGTACTATCATCTTGAAATTTACGAAGTCACCATAGGCACCTCGTCGTCGACGGGAACGTCTCCTGACACGCAATAGACGCGAGCGGCAGTCACCACCATAGGTGCTTGAATGCCAAGGAGGGAGAGGGTAGCGGTTCCCGAGACGTTGAACGGTCAATGATGCATCCTCAAATTACTCTACATGCAGAGGGAATTAATTGGAGAAGCAGAATAGAGCCATCACGATGTGAATGCAACAGAGTTTGGATTCTCATATAAAGGCGCCCCACCACTCCAATCCATCTACTCCTTAGTCTCTGCGCAACACTGCTCACTCCAATCCAAGACCAAGTGACCAGAAGCCAGAAGCACCTATGGAGGCGATGGACGCGAGCGGCAGTCGGCTGTGCCAAATCATCCAAGGCGCCGGCCTGCGGCCCCGCACCATGCAACGTTTCCAGATGGTGCTGGTGACCACTGGCGTCGTAGCCCTCGCTGATGTCGGCTTCGCGTCTCGCATGGGCGACATGATGGTCAACTCCATCTGCAAGTTCGCCGCCGTCAAGAAGCGTGCGGACGACCTTGCCGTACTACTTCAACCCACGCGCCCAGGCTCCTCATTGCCTGCCACCCTCATCGGCCTCCATGGCGATGAACTCTTTCAAGCCCTGGTGGCCCTGCAGTTGCCGGAGGTCGCGATGGAGAATGTGCACCTCGAGGCCATGCTCGTCGCGCAGTGCTTTGCCATGCAAGAAACCATCGACCTGCATATCCACGTCTACGAGGAAATCGTCTACATAGGCCACTACAAGGCCAGCGAGGACAGAAAGACATTGGCCTTCTTCCAGCGGCTGGAATCTTTGGACACCATTGTTCAGAAGCACGTCGACCTGGCGACGAAAGATGCTGCTACTTAGCCGCTGTTCGGTGGGCCGGCGCCCTGAGTCGAGGAGGTGGACATTGTCAATGGATGCATCTCTTCTTATTGCCTCCTATAACCAGCATTGCATCGCCTCGTGGCCTTAATGTTTTATTAGTATAGGAGTATATGGCATTTTTATTCCGGTAGTAACGTTTTCACTGTGAGGTGGGGCCGCAGTTGAGCAAACCGACCATCGGCAAATCCTCACCCCGCCCACCGGGCGTCGGCTGAGTTTAGAATTAGAAGAGAGAAACGAGGGAGAAGATCTAGCTGTAGCACAAACATTGTTGTCAGATGGGACTCGCATTGATAGAATAGGAGTACTGAGCACTCGTACCTCTTTTTTTAGGGAAAAAGCAGTCGTATGTCTAGTACTACCACTATTTGGGTGCGTCCGACCTATACCTGTCATCACTTTAGGTCTCCTTTTCGAACCGCAGCTACGCTTCATCGTACATATTTTTTACGCATTTATACTCCGATATGTACTCCTAGGCTATTTCCACGTGCTCCCTTTTGCCGACATGCGGGACATAGAGCATCTGGGTCGTAGTGTATGCACGACTTGGAGCATATGCCGAGGTACTTTACATTTCAGGCCTCATGAATTACATGTGAACCCCCCGCAGAAGAATAAATAAATGAATGAATTACTACATGAAACCGGATTATTTTCGTAGAACTCGGAGCACGTTCATTAAATTTTGGACATAACACGTTTATAAAAAACTACCGAACCTAAACCAGTCTAAGGGCCTCTTTGATTCGCAGGATACTAAAAACACAGAAATGGGGAAAGTATGATGGCGATGAACCGAGACGAGGAGAACTCTACTAACTCAGTTAGAGGTTAGAGTTAGATTCTAACCCTGAACTAACTCTAAACCAAAGAGGTGTATGGATGGCAGGGTTAGATTGACAATAAATGTTCTTTCTCAATCACTGTGCAACACTACTCACTTCAATCCAAGACCAAGTGACCAGAAGCCAGAAGCACCTATGGAGGCGATGGTCGCGAGCGGCAGTCGGCTGTGCCAAATCATCCAAGGCGCCGGCTTGCGGCCCCGCACCACGCAGCGTTTCCAGACGGTGCTGGCGACCACCGGCGACGGTAGCCCTCGCCGGCGCCAGCTTCGCCTCTCGCATGGACGACATGATGGTCAACTCCATCCGCAAGTTCGCCGCCGTCAAGAAGCGTGTAGCGAAAGCTCCTACTAGTCCTGCCAGCCACCACGCTCATGTGCAAGGGAGGGACGCAACTTCATTGGCTTACTGCTCCTGCCTTTGCGTCTATGACAAGTGGGCCCAACAGGTGGTTGGCCCACCTGTCATGCAGCCAAAGGCAGATGCAGTTAAGGCACCGGAGCTCAGTCCGCGATGGAGAGGGCGTTGTAGTAATCAAACTTCTCGGTCTTGTATGAGTTGATGCGACACATCAAAGCATTGCACTCGATATAAGTCTTTTTACACATTTCAAATGGACTACTACATACGGATGTATGTAGACATATTTTGCTTCGTATGTAGTCACTTGTTGCAATCTCTAAAAAGACTTATATTTGGAAACGGAGGGAGTACAACACATGCATGCATGTCGTGACTTCCCTTTTGATACTTGCATGTGTTGATTTGATGCACCTTGCCAAATTTTGACTATAAATTTAACTAACCAAATTTTCATGCATGTCACAAAAAATTACGGGGCTGTTTGGATTGTGACTATGTTTGTCTTATGTCACATTATTTTTCCCACACTTGCCACACTTGCCTAACTTGAGTTGCTCAAATTGTTAGACACACTTTGGCTTGCCTAAGGGAATCTTGCCACACTTTTTGTGTCTATGACATGTGGGGTTCAATGCTAATAAAAAAATTCTTCTCTTAGGTGTGGCTAATAAAAAAGACTTATATTTAGGAACAGAAGGAGTAGAAAATATAAATAATAATGCATGTTGGGGCAACCCACGTTTCCGATAATTTTAGTCGTGGGCTTGTTCATAATTTTTACGAGGGGGTGGTTGTTCATTTAATGGAGGGACTTGTACCAGACTTGAACGATACAAAGTGCGACCTGGCACACCATAACACCACTTGGAACAAGCGGGTAGCTATCTCAAAAAACAATCAACAACTAAAAAAATCGGCGACCTTTCACGTAGTACATAATTTTAAACGATTGTTTTGATGGAGTGAAAAAGGAAAACTACCCCACTACGTATATATAGGCCGAAGCCTCCGCGCTTGCTTGCTAGGGTTGCTCTATTCACACACTCTCATCCTTTCCAGATCTAAACAAGATAGGGGTGGTAACACTGTCTTTCTCCCTTCAAAAAACACTATCTTTCTATCCTCACCGCTGGTTACAGATCCGAACGTATCCCCCTCTGCCGGTGAAGGGGGGAGGGGCAGCGTTTAGGCCGTCGTTGACAGCGAGGGAGGAGTCCCACTGCCGGCCGCACCGTTATCTCTGGCTGAGCGCCGGCGCGGGAGGTCCTCCGATCCCCTCGTCGTTGCCCTAGTGTGGGCGGATCCGACCTCCCACCGCCCACCTATCCACATCCCGACGACCTTCAAGTATATCTTCCTTCGAAACTGCCTTAGCTCTACTTCCCCAGCTCGCTACGTCACTGCATGTGCATCATTTTCTACCTCTCAGCCCCTCTCGATCAGATGGTCCAACGTCACCTTTTTTTCTTCTATTGTTAGAGGTATAGCTACTTCATGGAGTCGAATCTTGTACTTGGTTTAAACAAGAAATAAAGCGGGGGTGGGGGAATTTAGTATGTAGTACATCGGACTTGGTACAAACATGAATGAAAGGGGGTGAAAGTAGTATAGACTGGTCATCCAACCAGTCTCGATATAGGGGTAACGCTGAACATAGTGGTATGACCAGGACTAGATTTGCTATCCACACATAGGAGTAGGTGGCTAGAGTGAAAAAAAATGGGACCAACCCAGATATGTTTCTTGGATGTTTGTTTCTCGGGGCAACAAACTATGAATCACCACTTTATGCGCCTATTTAGGTGCATGGTGCTGGACTGCTGGTGCACCCACTGTCCCATGCCCTTATACCAAATATTTAGCTGTTCTGCCCCTTGTAAAAATGAAGCCATGCCACTGTTATAAGCCATGACAAGTTTAGCCAAATGTTTTTGCCTGTAATTGTTTGAGACTCTGACTGTTTCCTTTGTAGCTTTTTGTGTAAAGAGGGATATCCATTTCACCTGGTTGTTGTTGTGACCTTTTGGTGCACTGCACAAAACTGTTCTTAAAAGAATTGACTTTTGTGTTGTTTAACTGGAATGTCAGAATGGAACAGTTGGTTCATTTCGGTGGAACTGCACAAAGGGAGATCTGTGTTCCAATCCTCATCATCCATATTGGCACCATAACCTTCCTTTATGTAAGAATGATATTTAATGCATGTGTTCATCTCTATTTTGCTACTACCATGAGAAAATAATGCTATTTTTTTCTACTACACTTGTACTCCCTCACTCACAAAGCCAATTCTGAAATAGAAGGCCAATCATGTACTCCCTCCGTCCGAAAATATTTGTCATCAAAAGCCAATTCATTTTGATGACAAGTATTTCCGGACGGAGGGAGTACTTGGTTTCACCAACTGGTGAGGAGAATGAGAAACAGAGCATGAAGAAGAAGAAGAAGAAGAAGAAGAAGAAGAAGAAGAAGAAGAAGAAGAAGAAGAAGAAGAAGAAGAAATAGTGCCAAGGCGATCTTGCTGAAGCCAGAGGCCTCAGTCGAGGCCATTCAAGGGCTCCCGCAACGACTACCTTACATGTGAGACGATCCTCCAGGGAGCCCTTCCACTTCCGCTGTCTCACTTAATTAATTAGGAGCACTTAAGTACCACTAATTTATTGCTGCCTAATTTTCCCGTCAGAGTTAAACAAATCTTTAGTAGCACCCTATGCTGAATCATGTACGTGTGTATGTTTGTCTATGGAGGTGAATCATGTGGTGGAGCAGGGAGGGAATATTATTAGTGTCATGACATAATAGTGCTATTGTTTTGCATGTCAATTTATTGCCATTGGTTCAATGAGGCAATGTTTTGCGTATTGTCCATCATGAATTTGATGCTACTGTTAGAGTAATATGCTAATGTCTTTCTATCCTTTCTCACTAAGCTAATGAAGGTTTCACCTTGTTCCTACTTGTGCAAACAGGGATCATGTTGTGCCAATCATACATTTTAGTGGAACTACACAAGGCAATACAATGAACTGTATCCCAGCCTGTGCTTTAATTCTGCTGGAAGTTCTTGATAATCTTTCGATATAATCTCAGCACTGGTAAACAAGAGTGATTTCAACCATACATTTGAAGTGAACAAAAATATATACTATTGAGTGATTCCAGTGAGTGCTTTATCATCTCTTATGGGACTACATGAATAAGCTTTTTTCCCTCAGGTTGGTACGGGCCTAAGGCCTTCATCCATATTAGTTTGTTGTCATCTCTATTTGTATCGTGCTACTGTCATGAGAAACTCCTTTATCTTTGCACGTTAAAGTTTTGCAACCTATGATACATGTCAATGCTTTGAGTGTTGAGCTAATTGGCACTGATTAAATAAACTAATACCTCTCTTTAAGCAAGACTACTATGTTGCTAACTTTACCCATTAAGATAATGAGGGTGCTTCTATTTGTTAGTGTATGTTTCATCAACTAGTCCCACTATTACAATAATCTCACTCTCTCAATATATGTGCCAACAGGGATGCTCGATTTTGGTGGAACTGCACAAAAACTTTGGGTGCTTCATTGCCTTGGCAGCTTCCGTCCTTTCCTGTCAGTCGCTAACCTGGGCCTGCTTTCTTCCTTTGCTGTCAGTCGCTTCGCTTATCTCGGCTTCCAGTCAAAGGAAAAAGTAATTTATATGCTACCTCACACAGGTTGGTACTGGTCTTTATCCTGATTATTGTGCTTGTCATGTATTGGTAATTTGGTATTGTGCTACTGTTTGCCGATTTTATAAAGGAGTAACTTGGAGCCTGAACTCGCAGGCAAATCATTGCATTGGGTGATTTCAGTAGAACTGCATAAAAAGATCAGATGGACAGATACTTATGTTGCTGCTATGTACTCCAAAATGCACTCAGACAAGCATCGATGTTGACAAGAAGTTCCTATATTCATTCGAGTATCAACTGGCGTCAACCAGTTGTCAAACTCCAAGTATTAGGAGAGTGAACGCTAAAAATATTTGTAATGCCCAGGATGGGACTATACCTCCTACGTGTCGAGGCACGACTTAAAGGTATAAGCCCATTCTAGAATGATCTCAAGTTCGGTATCTTTGAACATCTCATGTAAAAATAGGGATGAAAGCAAAAGAGATAGTTGGCTTACACTCGCCACATCACACAATTCATTACATAGCCAAACATCATTCAAATAACATCACAACCCGACTACGGGTGAAGATCCAAATGAAAGATACCAAACACACATAAAACCACAGGTTCGAATCGCCCCTAGTAGAAACCACTACTGATCATCGGGATAGTGCACATAGTAACGGCTACGTTCCTCATCGTACTCCCAGTATAGCTCTGTGCCGTCACCTGAGTAGCTCACCATGGTACCTGCATCTGGTGTGGTGTAGAATCTGTGAGCCACGGAGGACTCAGCAATCCCGTTCCCGGGTAGCAGAACTATCTAAGCCTTGGGTGTGGAACAAGGCTGAAGAAAGAATAAAAGGTTGCAGCAGCACTAGCACTAACTTACGTAATAAGAGCGAGAAGAAAAGTGCCACGAGCGACAAGGTGATCACGAAGTGATCCTATCTAAGCACGTCAAACATAACCCCACCGTGTTCACTTCCTGAACCCCTTTCGGAAAATGACCGTCACGGTACTCACGCTGGTAGTGTGTTCTGAACATGGTGTCAAGTTTTCTACAACTGGATATTAACAAATTCCCATCTGCCACATAACCGCGGGCACGGCTTTCGAAAGTTCAAAACCCTGCAGGGGTGTTCCAACTTGGCCCATTACAAGCCCACGATACGCGGAGTCGCAACTCCAAGCTGGGAAGGCCTGAGTATCCTCGGAATCCTGTGCTCAAGATACTCCAACTAAGGTAAGACTAATCCAGCAAATCCTCCCGGCGTGCCGACACCCTGACAGTAGCCGCGCGTATCTAGTCTCAGGCCACGACCGGATGAGACAGCCTATAGGAAAATACCAAATACCTCGGGTTTCCCCAAGGCGGCCCTGCAGTCTGCTCGGTTGGACCAACACTCATGTGGAGCATTGGCCCGGGGGTTGATTAAATAAAAGGGGATAGCTGGTCCCTATGCAAGTTTTAGTTATTAGGCAAATAGTACCAATGTTGGGACTTGCTGGAAAAGCCTTAGCGCTAAGCGGTTTATCGAGGGGGTCCCATAACCCCAACCGTGTGAGGAACGCAAAATCAAGGAACATAACACCAGTTTATACGGTTCCTAGGGCGGCATGAGTGGAACAAATCACCGAGCAAGAGGCTTAGCCTTCCACCCATTGCCAATATATAGATGATTTCATTAAAGAGTTTATATAGTGTGATATCCCAACAAGCTTCAACATGAAGCAAGAATCTTCAAATCTTCTCCTGCAACTAACAATGCTATAAGAGGGGCTGAGCGAAGCCTACGTAGCCAATCAAAGGTTTGCATAGGTTGGGTGGTTAAACAGATTCATGGCTACAATAGGAGGCTAACAGGAAAACATGGGCATCGAGGCAATAAGCTAAAGAGCGAGACTTCTAGCAATAAGCAAAGATAGTAATGATATCTGGGTCAGGTCATCTTGCCTGTCGAGTCGTCGATGGGATCGTAAGACGTCTCCTCGTTCTCAACCTCGGTAGTAACCTCGTTCTCGTACTCTATCTCGGCTTCCGACTCTACTCAACACAAGAACACACGAGGCACGAAATCAAACAAGATGCAATGCACAAACTACAGGATGCATGGCTGATGCACTAAGGAAGCACTGCAGATGCACTTAGGATGCACAGCATGACAACATAGGAAGCACAGAGAAACAGCACAAGAAACATGACAATATGCTCAAGCAAGTAGGATGCAAGACAAGTCTATTTAGGATGCAAAACATGGCAAGGTAGGAAGCACAGAGAAACAACACAAGAAACAACAGGTTTAAATGAGGCCGGAAACTACTTAAGACAAAACCGGTAAGTCCTCATAAGCATAGTTTGAAATTAGTCCAGATCTGAACAAACCTTAAGTTAAAGTTGTTAAACATCAAGTTAACATGCACCATGACAATCTACACGAAATTCTAGTCAAGTTTCATATAAAGTTTATTTAAAATGGAGCTACGGTCTAGAAGATATTATCAAAACAAGATAAGCATGGCAACGGTGCAAGATGCACCCAAACATCAAGCAAAACATACTCCAAACATGTTAACAAGATTATATTATGAATCTAAATGCAAAATCACACAAGTTTCATATAGGACTTGCTCAAAACGGAGCAACGGACTAAAAGATACACCTGAAACAAGAAACAAAGCAAAGCTGAAATTAACAGCCACATAGCAACTTTGGAGCAAGAAATATATACTCTACAGCACTCAAACATGGTGATAAGAAGCATGGACATGAAGTAGATATATCCTGCAGCAAACAACTCCATTGGAGCATCTCCAAGGGAGGCATGGATCAATAGCAACAAGCTACAATATTTTGATCATGACACTAAAAACCTGACAGCAGTATTTTATAGCAACTTGGGGGCAAGAATTAAATATGCTACAGCAACCCAAATGAGCATGTGAGGGCATGGATGGATAGAAAACAACATATACAACAAGGAATGATCAATGGCCACCCCAAAACTAACATGGATTTGCCTAGAACAACAAGCAAACATAGCATCAGAATATTACAGATTCCAGACTTAGTGAAATTTCACTAAGTGTTAAAACAGCAATATTATCATGGCGTGTTTGAGAGCATGTTTAAGTCACCTCAAGGCATAACATGGCAAATGGTTTGCACCACAGCAAAGAACACATGATGGGGAATCCAAAACATATAAGCATGCAACATGGGGACAACCACATCAATAGCAACGAGCTCCTCAACTAGGCATCTCGTAACAAGTTACAAAACCTAACAGCCACATGCACTTTTGCAACAGAGATAAACATGGCAATATGAACTGTAACGTGAATGCTATAGAAACCAACATGTAGAGCATCTCATGATGAACATTTGGACATATCATTTGCTTCATTTGGATAAACATGCACCAAGTTATCACATCTCAAACATGGCAAAAAAAACAACTAATAGCAGCAGTTTATATCATGTAGCACTCTTGTCATGATGATTAAGACATCTAGATGGACTCAAACAAGCATGACACAATGGAACAAAACATAGTACATGTCACCACGATCATTTTGACATATCATACGCACAAATCGGACAAGCACAGTAAAAGTTATCATCATCACAAAAATGCATCAGACAATGAAAATAACTAAAAGACTTAGGGAAAAACACAAGGGTCAACCTCAAGTCAACGCGGGCTGCGGGCGAACGGGCGCCGGGTAGCAGAGCGGGTGCGGATCGGGCGCCGGTTCGCGGCCCGTAGGGTTCCCTGCCCGCGGGAGCACTGGATAGGGGCGATCCCGATCGGATCGGCGGTCGGCTCGCTCGATCGGATCGCGAGCGCCGGCGGGAACCAGCGCGGCAGGGCGGCGGCCTGGCCGGCCGGCGGGGACGCGGCGTCGCCGGAGGAGCGAGGCTCGGCCGGCGGTGGGAGCTGCGAGCTCGGGCGGCGGAGGCCCGGGGGTGCGGCAGCAAAGGCCCGGCGGTGCGGCAGCCGACGCCGGCGAGCACGGCGGCCGGCGGCGGACCTCCCGGCGCGGAGGCGCGGTCAACGGTGGGGAGGTGC
>LR738711.1:757713092-757749210 GCA_902687465.1 Secale cereale
CGGGCCCGCGGCGGGCCGGCGCGGTGGGGAAGCGGCGGCGGTGACGTGTCGCGCTGCGACTGGTCCGGCCGTCGGCTGGACGTGTCCGCCGGCGGTCGGACGTGTCCGGCTCGGGGGTGGAGGGTTTGATCTAGGGTTTTTTGGACGAAAATGGAGGGGTGGACGTTTTTATAGGCACAAGAAGCTAGGAGACTCCAAATGGGGAGCGGTTTTCGGCCACGTGATCACAATTCAATGACCGAGATGATGGGAAGGGTTGTGCTGGGTTGGTGGGCTGTTGTGGAGGGGGTCTTGGGCCTCAAAGAGGAGGTACTTTTATCCCACTAGGTTAACTGTTGGAGTATCAAATGAACTCCAAACGCGACGAAACTTGACAGGCGGCCTACACGTATCAAAACAACATCGCACGACAAGTCTCACGCCATTCCGGAAACGTTACACGGTCAAACACGAAAGAAGGACTCGGGGATGCCACGGGCACGTGTGAGAGCGTCGGAACTCGAAACGGACAACGAAAAGAGACGAGTGGGACCGGATGAAAATGACAACACAAATGCAATGCAATGCACATGACAACATGACATGGATGAAATGCACACACGCACACGACAAAACGACGAAACCCGAAAAGACGAAGAACCCGGAATGGAACTGATGAAGCCAAAGTTTATATATTGCCATATAGGTAAAGTGTTACATCCGGGGCATTACAAACTCTCCTCTACTACGAAAAGATCTCGTCCCGAGATCTAGGACTGGAAGAAGGAAGGGTACTCGGAATGAAGGTGATCTTCTCGTTCCCACGTAGCTTCTCGGTCGGTATGGTGTGACCACTTGACTTTCAAGAACTTGATTGACTTGTTGCGGGTCGTGCGCTCGGTTTCTTCAAGAATAGAAACGGGATGCTCTCGGTAAGACAAGTCTTGTGGAAGATCAATCTCCTCAAACGGAATAGTGCGTTCAGGTGCCTTGAAGCATTTGCGGAGTTGAGACACGTGAAACACATCATGAACATTAGCAAAGTTGGGAGGGAGCTCAAGTTGATAGGCTAGATCGCCTCTTTTGCCAAGGATCTTGAAAGGGCCCACGTATCTAGGAGAAAGCTTTCCTTTGATACCAAATCTTTGGGTGCCTTTCATAGGAGAAACACGGAGATAGACATGATCCCCAATGTTGAAGGCCAAATCACGATGCTTGCCGTCATAGTAGCTCTTCTGATACGACAGAGCGGCCTTGAGATTTTCACGTATGACTTTGCACATTTCTTCGGCTTCTGAGATCAAGTCATTGCCAAGAAGTTGACGTTCACCAGTCTCGGACCAGTTGAGAGGGGTACGGCACTTTCGGCCATAGAGAATTTCAAACGGAGCTTTGCCGGCACTTGCTTGGAAACTGTTGTTGTAAGAGAACTCAGCAAACGGAAGACAGTCTTCCAACTTCATGCCAAAAGAGATGACACAAGCCCTGAGCATGTCTTCTAGGATTTAATTCACTCTTTCGACTTGACCACTAGTCTGAGGGTGAAATGCAGTGCTGAAACGGATCTTAGTGCCCATTGCAGACTGAAAGGAGTCCTAGAACTTGGATGTGAACAAACTTCCACGGTCTGAGGAGATAACTTGAGGAATGCCATGTAAGGACACAATTCTGGAAGTGTACAACTCTGCCAGTTGAGCTGCATTGATGGATTCTATGACTGGAAGGAAGTGAGCTACTTTGGTAAGCTTGTCAATCACCACAAAGATAGAATCATTCCCTTTCTTGGACTTGGGAAACCCAGTGACGAAATCCATTTCAATGTGGTCGAATTTCCACTCGGGAATAGGAAGAGGTTGGAGAAGACCGGCTGGACGTTGATGCTCTGCCTTCACTCTTCTGCAGACATCACATTCATTCATGAATTGGGCAATCTCCCTTTTCATGTGAGTCCACTAGTAAGATTGCTTGAGGTCTTGGTACATCTTGGAACTTCCAGGATGAATCGAAAGGAGGGAGTCATGTGCTTCGTTCATTATGAGCTTCCTGAGATCACCCTTGGGAACCACAAGTCTGTCCTCAAAGAACAAGGTATCTCTCTCATCAACGCGATAGCACTTGTATTCGGGAGTACCCTTTGCAATACCATGTTTCACTTTTTGCACCATAGCATCACTGAGTTGGGCCTCACGGATCTGATCTTCCAAGGAAGGAGCAACTTGAAGATTTGCAAGAAAGCCTTGCGGAACAACTTGGAGGTTGAGCTTCCTGAATGCTTCACAAAGCTTAGGCTGAAACGGCTTGATAAGGAGACTATTGCAATATGCCTTTCCGCTCAAGGCATCTGCAATGACATTGGCCTTGCCAGGTGTGTATTCGATGCTTGGATCATACTCTTGGATCATCTCAACCCAACGAGTCTGGCGAAGGTTCAGGTTCGGCTGTGTGAAGATGTACTTCAAGCTCTTGTGATCGGTGAAGATGTCGACTTTTCTGCCCAACAGAAGGTGTCTCCACGTGATCAAGGTGTGTACCACAGCTGCTAGCTCGAGATCATGTGTGGGGTAGTTCTTATCACTTGGCTTCAATTGACGAGAGGTGTATGCCACAATTTTCTTGTCCTGCATTAGAACACCACCAAGTCCTTGAAGAGAAGCATCACAGAACACTTCGTAGGGCTTGGACTCATCTAGAGGGGTAAGAACTGGAGCAGAGATGAGCTTTTCTTTGAGAGTTTTGAATGCCACATCACAATCCGGAGACCAGTTGTACTTGACATTCTTCTGCAGCAAGTTGGAGAGAGGCTTGGCAATCTTGGAGAAGTTCTCAACGAACCTTCTGCAATAGCTAGCAAGACCAAGGAAGCTTCGGAGTTGCTTGACGTTCTGAGGTGGTTCCCAGTTGACAATCGCTTCAACTTTCTCGGGGTTGACCGCAATACCGTCATCGGAGATGATATGGCCCAGATACAAGACCTTATCGAGCCAGAATTCGCACTTGGAGAACTTGGCATAGAACTTATGTTCACGGAGTCTGTCGAGAACCAGACGGAGGTGCTTTTCGTGATCTTCTTCATTCTTGGAGAATACCAAGATGTCATCCAGATACACAAGCACAAATTCGTTGGTGTAGGGGTTGAAAATGTAGTGCATCATTCTCGAGAAGGTGGGTGGAGCATTAGCGAGGCCAAAAGACATGACTGTATATTCATAGGAGCCGTAACTCATTCTGAAGGCAGTCTTGTGGATATCTTCTTCATGAATGCAAATTTGGTGATAGCCCATTCGGAGATCGAGCTTAGAGAACACGTTTGCTCCTTTGAGCTGCTCGAACAGTTCATTGATGCTGGGGAGCGGATACTTGTTCTTTATTGTCTTCTTGTTCAATGGCCGGTAATCAACCCAAAGGCGCTCCGTGCCATCCTTCTTCTTGACAAATAAGACACCACAGCCCCAAGGAGACGTGCTAGGCCTGATCATACCCATACGCTCTTGTTCATCAAGCTGTTTCTTCAACTCCTTCAACTCTTCAGGGGAGAGCTTGTACGGACGCTGGCATGCTGGCCCGGTACCTGGCTCGAGTTCAATGACAAATTCAACTTGACGATGCGGAGGCATGCCTGGAAGCTCTTCAGGGAAAACATCTTCGTATTCATTAACCACCGGAATTTGAGAGATGGCATTAATCTCGCCCTTGTCATTGAGAGACAATAGCCTTATTGTGTTATCTCGAGAGGCGAAGATAATCACGTCTTCGTTAGGATGAGTAATCTTGACTTCCTTATTTGCACAATCAATGTGAGCATCATGCTGAGAAAGCCAATCCATCCGGAGAATAAGATCAATGTCGGAGTTGCCGAGAATAACCGAAGAAGCCAGGAAGCGGTAATCACCCATCCGAATAGATACATCCGGAGCCTTTGAGGTGGAAGTCATATGCTTGCCCGGAGAAATAATTGATAACTTCTTTGGCAAGTCCACTGTGCCCACGTTATGCTTAGATGCAAATGGACATGACATGAAGGAAAGTGATGCACCAGAATCAAACAAGACCTTTGCAGGAATAGAGTTAACCGGAAGATTAACAATTATCACATCAGAAGAATTTTCTGCTTCAGCTGCACTCATGAGGTTCACTCTTGCATGCTTGGGATTGTGCTTGACAATAGCAGTGCTGACAGGTGGAGGAGGCAGAAGGCGCCTCTGGTTGGTGCACTTGTTAGCATAGTGACCCTTCTTGCCACACTTGTTGCAAACCACTTCTGAGAGAGGACGGTAATAAGGAGCACTTGACTTCGCAGCTTGAAAATGATTCTTTGACTGATTGCTTGGGTTGGGTGGGTGGGAGAAACCATGGCCACCAGAATTCTTGTTGTTGTTGTTGGGAGCTCGGATCACTGGAGGAGGTGGAAGCCAAAACTTCTGTTGCTTTGCGACCACTTGAGAAGAAGAGGAGGAGTGAACAGCGTCTCTGATCCTCTTTTTGGAAGCTTCCATCTTGAGCTGGGCTGCCTCTTGCTTAAGTGCCATGTTATAGAATTGATCAAACTCATCAGGCTCGAACAAGGTGAGAGCTAGTTGGAGTTCATCCTTCAGACCACCACGAAACTGATAGATCTTGCTCTTGGCATCTGGGATGTCTTGCTTGGCATAGCGGGCAAGGTTCTGGAACTTGACATTATATTGGTAGACAGACATTGAGCCTTGCTTCAGGTTGCGGAATTGCTCACGCATACCCTCGATGACACTTGTTGGAATGTGGTGAGAATGAAAGTCCTTGCAGAAGTCATCCCAGGAGATTACACGCCCTGCTCTGGAGTCTTTGTACTGCTGCCACCAATCAGTTGCTTGGTCCTTGAGTTGGAAGGCTGCAAACTTCACATAGTCCTCGGGCCTGACGTTACTGCACTCGAAATGCTTCTTGATATCGGTTATCCAGTCTTCAGCATCTAGAGGGTCCACGCAGTAACTGAGTGCCTTTGGTTGGTTTGCCAGGAACTGGTTGAGCGTAGCAAAATGAGGTTGGTTGAACAAATTACCTTGGCCTTGGTTCCCATGAGCGCCCTGATTTGCTTGAATGTTCTGCATCATTTGCAAAAGCATCTGGGTGTTCTGATTCATAGCTTGCATAATTGCTCTCCAGGCCTCAGATGGAGGAGGAGGGGAAGGATGACGATCAGGAACCTCTTCACCCTCTGGGTTAGCGTTGGGAACCCTTTTAGGAGCCATCCTGAATGAGATGACAACTATTAGACATTGGTTGAAAGAATATATAAGCTGAATCAACGGCTAGAATTACAACATAAGTCTTCACAAGAATCATTCGAACAAGAGGAACGAATGAAATTCACAGTTTAATAGTAACAACAATCTTCACGAGAAGCCACTTGGGAGACAAAAGGTAAATAAAAACAACAAGGTGCAGATAGAACAAATACAGGATAGAAGCTTCGTCCGACATATTCGTGCTGAAAGCTTATGGAACGTGTTACAAAAGGGTTTTGCAATCCCCGGATCAGCATAGCCAAGGACCCTTTAAGATGCAACTCCCGATCGGAACAACGGCCATAAAACTACTTCACTCAATGTAGAACCCCGAACTCCATATCATGCATTCGTTGGAAGAATACCTATGAGCTACTAGATGAACCCACCTATTAATTTCCGAAAGTTTCCAGTTACGCAATCAGGTGTTGGGGATACAGGGGAAGCATCGCGCACTCAACTCTAATCCTACATCCAGCTGTATCCATCCTTCAACACATAACCAGTTATTTCCGGAAACCGTCTACCTCGGACCTGCGAAACGCATCTACTATACAAGCTATGGCAATACTCCCGAACTACCTCCCCGGTACTGGGTGATGTCGGGTTATCTTGCCACTAACCGCATAGGAGAGTTTTCGATGTCGGCCGTCTTAAGTATTCCAGAACAGATGCGATATATTTGTGACGACAACACCTCGGAGCTCAACTCCCCAGGACACTGCCACAACCCCTAAATGACAGGAGGCATCGAGAACAATGTTCTCGTCACAAATACATCGGAACAATCCAAACAATACTCGCGAGATTCCTAAAAAAAATTGGTGAAATTTTGAGAGTAGAAGAGACAAGAGTAATCATCAGGAGTCCTCACCAGAGTGAAAAGAGATGAGGAGCAAAAGAAATCCTACTCTCCGATATATATAGGACTCAAAACATTTTTAAGTGTGTGCCTAGACTCAATCGTCAATGATTCGATCAATCAGTGGGGGCTTCTAGGTCGGAGAAGGCTCTGAATACCAACTTGTAATGCCCAGGATGGGACTATACCTCCTACGTGTCGAGGCACGACTTAAAGGTATAAGCCCATTCTGGAATGATCTCAAGTTCGGTATCTTTGCACATCTCATGTAACAATAGGGATGAAAGCAAAAGAGATAGTTGGCTTACACTCGCCACGTCACACAATTCATTACATAGCCAAACATCATTCAAATAACATCACAACCCGACTACGGGTGAAGATCCAAATGAAAGATACCAAACACACATAAAGCCATAGGTTCGAATCGCCCCTAGTAGAAACCACTACTGATCATCGGGATAGTGCACATAGTAACGGCTACGTTCCTCATCGTACTCCCAGTATAGCTCTGTGCCGTCACCTGAGTAGCTCACCATGGTACCTGCATCTGGTGTGGTGTAGAATCTGTGAGCCACGGAGGACTCAGCAATCCCGTTCCCGGGTAGCAGAACTATCTAAGCCTTGGGTGTGGAACAAGGCTGAAGAAAGAATAAAAGGTTGCAGCAGCACTAGCACTAACTTACGTAATAAGAGCGATAAGAGAAGTGCCACGAGCGAGAAGGTGATCACGAAGTGATCCTATCTAAGCACGTCAAACATAACCCCACCGTGTTCACTTCCCGGACCCCTTTCGGAAAATGACCGTCATGGTACTCACGCTGGTAGTGTGTTCTGAACATGGTGTCAAGTTTTCTACAACAGGATATTAACAAATTCCCATCTGCCACATAACTGCGGGCACGGCTTTCGAAAGTTCAAAACCCTGCAGGGGTGTTCCAACTTGGCCCATTACAAGCCCACGATCCGCGGAGTCACAACTCCAAGGTGGGAAGGCCCGAGTATCCTCGGAATCCCGTGCTCAAGATACTCCAACTAAGGTAAGACTAATCCATCAAATCCTCCCGGCGAGCCGACACCCTGACAGTAGCCGCGCGTATTTAGTCTCAGGCCACGACCGGATGAGACAGCCTACAGGAAAATACCAAATACCTCGGGTTTCCCCAAGGCGGCCCTGCAGTCTGCTCGGTTGGACCAACACTCATGTGGAGCACTGGCCCGAGGGTTGATTAAATAAAAGGGGATAGCTAGTCCCTATGCAAGTTTTAGTTATTAGGAAAATAGTACCAATATTGGGACTTGCTGGAAAAGCCTTAGCGCTAAGCGGTTTATCGAGGGGGTCCCATAACCCCAACCGTGTGAGGAACGCAAAATCAAGGAACATAACACCAGTTTATACGGTTCCTAGGGCGGCATGAGTGGAACAAATCACCGAGCAAGAGGCTTAGCCTTCCACCCATTGCCAATATATAGATGATTTCATTAAAGAGTTTATATAGTGTGATATCCCAACAAGCTTCAACATGAAGTAAGAATCTTCAAATCTTCTCCTGCAACTAACAATGCTATAAGAGGGGCTGAGCGAAGCCTACGTAGCCAATCAAAGGTTTGCATAGGTTCGGTGGTTAAACAGATTCATGGCTACAATAGAAGGCTGACAGGTAAACATGGGCATCGAGGCAATAAGCTAAAGAGAGAGACTTCTAGCAATAGGCAAAGATAGTAATGATATCTGGGTCAGGTCATCTTGCATGTGGAGTCGTCGATGGGATCGTAAGACGGCTCCTCGTTCTCAACCTCGGTAGTAACCTCGTTCTCGTACTCTATCTCGGCTTCCGACTCTACTCAACACAAGAACACACGAGGCACGAAATCAAACAAGATGCAATGCGCGAACTACAGGATGCATGGCAGATGCACTAAGGAAGCACTGCAGATGCACTTAGGATGCACAGCATGACAACATAGGAAGCACAGAGAAACAGCACAAGAAACATGACAATATGCTCAAGCAAGTAGGATGCAAGACAAGTCTATTTAGGATGCAAAACATGGCAAGGTAGGAATCACAGCGAAAAAACACAAGAAACAGCAGGTTTAAATGATGCCGGAAACTACTTAAGACAAAACCGGTAAGTCCTCATAAGCATAGTTTGAAATTAGTCCAGATCTGAACAAACCTTAAGTTAAAGTTGTTAAACATCAAGTTAACATGCACCATGACAATCTACACGAAATTCTAGTCAAGTTTCATATAAAGTTTGTTTAAAACGGAGCTACGGTCTAGAAGATATGATCAAAACAAGATAAGCATGGCAACGGTGCAAGATGCAGCCAAACATCAAGCAAAACATACTCCAAACATGTTAACAAGATCTGGTCCGACCGTCGGCTGGACGTGTCCGCCGGTGGTCGGACGTGTCCGGCTCGGGGGTGGAGGGTTGGATCTAGGGTTTTTTGGACGAAAATAGAGGGGTGGACATTTTTATAGGCACAAGGAGTTAGGAGACTCCAAATGGGGAGCGGTTTTCGGCCACGCGATCAAAATTCAACGACCGAGATGATGGGAAGGGTTGTGCTGGGTTGGTGGGCTGTTGTGGAGGGGGTCTTGGGCCTCAAATATGAGGTACTTTGAGCCCACTAGGTTAACTGTTGGAGTATCAAACGAACTCCAAACGCGACGAAACTTGACAGGCGGCCTACACGTATCAAAACAACATCGCACGAGAAGTCTCACGCCATTCCGGAAACGTTACACGGTCAAACATGAAAGAAGGACTCAGGGATGCCACGGGCACATGTCAGAGCGTCGAAACTCGAAACGGACAACGGAAAGAGACGAGTGGGACCGGATGCAAATGACAACACAAATGCAATGCAATGCACATGACAACATGACATGGATGAAATGCACACACGCACACGACAAAACGACGAAACCCGAAAAGATGAAGAACCCGGAATGGAACTGATGAAGCCAAAGTTTATATATTGCCATATAGGGAAAGTGTTACATCCGGGGCATTACAATATTGCTTGGTGCATAGCCCAGAAAAACACAGTCCAGTCTTTGGTCCCAACTTGTGCCTTTTGGTTATCGGTAGATATGGTAGCGAATTGTATGGCATGGAGCCTAAAGATTCCACACAAGTTGGTTGACACGTATATTCATCTGGCACTTAATCAGTCTGCACGCCAAGGATGCTCCATTTCAATTGAACTGCACAAAAAATTTGGGTGGTTCATTTTCTCAACTGCCTCCTTTCTCGTCTGCAATGTAGAATTTTGGCGAGCTACAGTACCAAGATGAGCCAGTAAACTAGTTGGATGAAAGTAGTGGCCAAGTTTCTCAAACCTCCCTCGGCACGAGGCCACTATTTGAGGATAAACCTACAAGCAAAGTTCAGATTGTCTGTGCTGCCTCTTATGTACTCAAAAGTTTACTCGTACAAGCATTAATTTTAGCAAGAAGTACCTCCGACTGAACACCATTTACCAGTCTGCAATGTAGAATTTTGGCGAGCTAAAGGACCAAGATGATCCAGTAAACTAGTTGGATGAAAGTAGTGGCCAAGTTTCTCAAACCTCCCTCGGCACGAGGCCACTATTGGAGGATAAACCTACAAGCAAAGTTCAGATTGTCTGTGCTGCCTCTTATGTACTCGAAAGGTTACTAGTACAAGCATTAATTTTAGCAAGAAGTACCTCCGACTGAACACCATTTACCAGTCTGTACCCTAGGTAATTAAAGTTCGTTCATGGATCATATTGGCTGTGATCTCAATCATTTGTATGCATAAACATACTAAACATGTGTATATTTGAATCTTTTTGTGAATTATCTATGAATATTGTTGTGTGATCTATCAATCATTTGGATCTATAGACATGTTGAACTTGTGTATATATGAATCTTTTGAGTTGTTGATAGTGAATGTTGTCCACGAATATGAACGTGTCCTGTGAACCTGAGTTTGATACGAATGTTTACCTTTTCTGTTGTGCTTGTGTGTGAACTTGTTAGTATGCTTACTGTGGGGTATGTGACGTGTGGGTGTCAATGGCACACCTTCTTCCCGAGAAGAGTTGCACCTGCTTTGTTAGGGTAGCAACGACGCATCAGCTCTTTTTAGTCTTTTTGCTCTGTCTTGCCCCCTCCCCCGCTCAACCCCTGCCGTAATGTTTTCGGCCTCAAAACAAACATAGTACTGCGTTGTTTTGGGGGCTTGATGAAAAATCGAGTGCTGGTTTCTGTAGGTTGGCCCGCCAAGCAAATGGGCTGCTGGTCCACCACGGACTGGGAGGCTAAAAATACAAGTTGTATGGTGCAGAGGCAAGTAAAAAAACGCCATCGAGAGCCATCCACTGAAGAAAAAAAATCGCTCCTGATGTGCTTGGGGATCTGGTATCATTTTATTCCAGAGGGCGAACAAGTATCTGCTAGGCCTAGGTTTTGTATTTTAACATGCGTAGCCCACGACATACGGTGACAGTGGTTTCAACTTATTTTTTGAGGTCCATACCGGCTTATGGGCTTTTTCTTAAAGATCGGCAGCCGAATGTATTTTTTTAACCACATTATATATATTTATATTATTACTATTATCGTATATTTTATAGAGACTTATATATACATTATAAAAACATCCCATGTGTTATTAACTTATAAAAGTAAATGTTTAACAGAAGTTGGCAAGGAAAATCCTGGTTGTTTTTGACTCACCGGCAAGGAAAATCCTGGTGATTGCGTACAAAAGCTTGCGAAGATTTTAAGGACCAATGTAATAATAACGCGCTCAATTTTATATTGAGCAATAACTCGCTAATTTGTTAATTATGTATATAAAAAACGTGCCTCTCCGGTTTATTTTTGATATTAATTGCTCGTTCTAACATAACATTATATATATAACGAGCCTAGCTAATTCCTGTATTTGAAGGAAGTGCAAATGGGCTGGGATTTCTTAGATAATATAAATGGGCCGCATTGAAGCGAAATTATTTGTTCACCCAGCCCAGCAAATGGACTGTACATTCTAGAAAACATGGGTTAAATATATGCCACATTTTTGCAGGCTGACATGTGGGCCAATAGGTCGAAGCCTACGCAGGGCGTTGTGAACTTGGTCGGCATGCACCTTCAATCTCTCGTCTTCTTCCTCCAGCATCGCTGGGACCGCCTGGTCCGGCCTCCGGTGGCTAGCGGCTCTGCTTAGCACGCATCGCTGCGAAGCGTTACCCCACCGTCGGCCAGGCTATCCCTCTACCCCTCCACACCTCCTGTTATTCTCCACCGACTGCAGCCCCACGCCACACCAGAACTAGTTATAACCCTTCTCCTCCACTCAATCTGCGACTCCACTGCCGCGTCTTACCATCTCCGAGTTGTTCCCGTCCGGGGCCTCGCCGTCGTCCACCGCCTCGCTACGCTCGGTGCGGCGTGGTCAACAAACGAGAGTCATCGGAAGAGGACTATAGGTGGAGAGCCTGACGGCTGGGACCCACGAGGTCCATGGTGGCACGCAAGGAAAGTTCCTCCTTATTAAGCTGAAAAAAATGTTTCCTCCACCTAACAGCTGGGACCCACCGGCTGTATCTTCGCACGGAAGGAAGTGCCTCCTTGTTATGCGAAAAACATTATTCCTCCCGTTGACAGCTGGGACCCGTCAGATTTGGTGGCTGACTTGTGGGCCTACTAAGCGGACGTGTACGCGGGGCTTTGCCAACTTAATCAATAAATGATTCTAGCAGCTGGACCGTTGGATGTTAATCCAACAGCCGTGCTCCTTCTTCAACCTCTGTTCTTGCTCATGTCTCCCGTGGGCGGCACCGCGGCTATGCTGCCGCGCACCCCAACCAGTCAAGTTTCCCACTCCTCTCCATCTGCGACTCCACTGCCCCGTCTTCCCCATCTCCGGTTCATTCCAGTCTGGGGCCTCGCCGTCGTCCACCGGCCTTGGGTGCGCTCGACATGGTGTGGTCAACGTGGTCAACAACCGAGAGTCATCGGAAGATGACTGTACATGAGAGGCTGACAGTGGGGACGCACCACGCCCATGGACGCATGCATGCAACGGAACGCAGCATGGTCAACGTGGTCAAGGAACGACTTCCATCGAAAGTGTACTGTACGTGGAGAGGCTGACAGCTGGGTCCATAGTCGCAGCAAGGAAGTGCCTCCTTATTACACGGAAAATAATGATTCCTCCACCTAACAGTAGGGACCCACCGGACGGGCCATCGTATTTTTCGAAAAAAAACGTTTCCCCCCTGACTGTTGGGACCCACCGGACGGGTCACTGTATTTCGTGAAAAAAAACGTTCCCCCCGCTGTCAGCTCGGACCCATCGAAAGTGCCTCCTTATTGCGCACAAAAAAATGAATACCCCCTGCCAGCTGGAACCCACCACAGTGGGAGGCTGACTTGTGGGCCTACTAAGTTGACGGGGATGGAGGGCTTTGTCAACTTAGTCAATATGAACGATTCTAGCTCGAGTGACCGTATGATGTCCATCCAACGGCCTTAGTGCTTCTTCAACCTCTGGCCTTCTTGCTCCAGCCGCCCAAAGCAGCGTCGGTCGTGCCGCCTGCTCCTGCCTCCCGTGGCCGGCTGTGCTACCACACAGGCCTCACCGCCCCCATACTACTCCCATCGCTGGCCAGGCCATCCCTCCACTCACCCGCACCCCCTGTTATTCTGCGGCGACGGCAGCCTCACACCGCAGCCGAACCAGTGAACCCTCGTACTCCTTTCCGCGTGGGCATCCACTGTCGCGTCTTCCCCGGCTCCGCGTCATCCCCTTCCTAGGCCTTGCCGTCGTCCACCACCTTGGTGCTCTCGGCGCGGTGTGGTCAACGACCGACTTCCATCGGAAGAGTACTGTACGTGGAGAGGCTGACAGCTGGGTCCACAGCCACAGCCCAGTTTTTTGTGATTTGCTAAGTAAGTCGGTTTGTCAGGCCTGTTGGGTTGCAAATCTTTCAAGACAAGGACAGCTTCATTCGGATGGACAAGAAAATGGCCTATCAGTAATGAGAAATGGGTTGTACATTTTTAAAACACATCAAACCGGCAATTAGTTTCAAATTTCTTTTTTTTCATTTCAAGATTTTAAATTGCATTGATTTTTAAGCGTGGACAATTTGTTGGATTTTATATTGATATACATTTATTTTTAAAATCAATTTGAATGTGACTTGAAATTTCGGGATTAAAAATAGTTCGGACCGCACCGAAATATGCAAAATTTCGTATAACTTTTTAACCGTGGCCACAATATGGGTTGTAATGCTAACAAAAAGAATATGGGCTCCAAAAAAAAACCTTAAGAATTAGCAAATGGGCTATAAATTATTAGAAATAATGGCAGATGGGATGTATGATGTTTTCCACAGATTTGAGGCTTTCCTAAAAAAAGGTTGACGCACAAGTAGTGACTGTTGGATGTCCATCCAACGGCCGCCGTGCTTCTTCTATCTCTGCTCTTCCTGCTCCAGCCGCTCAAACAAGCACCGGCGGGACTACCTGCTCCCTCCTCCATGCGACCGGCTTTGCTGCCGCGCAGGCCTCACCGCCCCACCGTACTCCCATCGCTGGCCTAGCCATCCCTCTACTCACCCACACCTGCTGTTATTCTCCGGCGACGGCAGACGAACCAGTAAACCCTCATATAGTCGTACTCCCCTCCGTGTGGGAAACAATTGCCGAGTCTTCCCTGCCTCCATGTCATTCCCTTCCTAGGCCTCGCCGTCGTCCACCGCCCTGGTGCTCTCGGCGCGGCCTGGTCAACGTGGTCAACGACCGACATGCATCTGAAGTGGACTATACGTGGAGAGGCTGACATCTGGGTCCACGGCCGCACGCAAGGAAATGCCTCCTTATTACGCGCAACATAATGATTCCTCCACCTAACATCTGGGACCCACCGAAAGGGCCTCTGTATTTCGCGAAAAAAACGTTACTGTCGCTGACAGCTTGGACTCACCAGCTATATCTTCACACGCAAGGAAGTGCCTCCTTATTACACACACAAAAAATGAATACCCCCTGCTAGCTGGGACCCAGTATAGTGGCAGGCTGACTTGTGGGCCTACTAAGTTGATGGGGATGGAGGGCTTTGTCAACTTAGTCAATATGCATGATTCTAGCTCCAGTGACCGTACAATGTCCATCAAATGGCCGTAGTGCTTCTTCAACCTCTGGTCTTCTTGCTCCAGCCGCCCAAACCAGCACCGGTCGTGCCTCGTGCTCCTGCCTCCCGTGGCCGGCTGTGATGCGGCGGAGGCCTCACCGCACCCTACTACTCCCACCGCTGGCCAGGCCATCCCTCTACTCACCCACACCCCCTGTTATTCTGCGGTGACGGCAGCCTCACACCGCAGCGAACTAGTGAACCCTCAGACTCCTCTACACGTGGGCATCCACTGCCGCATCTTCCCCGGCTCTGCATCGTCCCCTTCCTAGGCCTCACCGTCGTCCACCGCCGTGGTGCTCTTGGCACGGCGTGGTCAACATGGTCAACATGGTCAAGGAACGGCTTCCATCGGATGTGGACTGTACGTGGAGAGGCTGACAGCCGGGTCCACGGCCGCAACAAGGAAGTGCCTCCTTATTACGCGCAAAATAATTATTCCTCCGCCTGACAGCGGGGACCCACCGGACGGGCCACCGTATTTCGCAAAAAAACTATTCCCCCTGACTGCTCGGACCCACCAGCTACATCTTCGCACGCAAGGAAGTGCGCCCGGGCAAAAAGAAAACGATTCGCCCCCTGACTGCTGGGACCCACTAGCTACATCTTCGCAGGCAAGGAAGTGCTTAACAGTCGGGACCCACCTGGTCGAAGCATACGTAGCGGTTGTCATTCTGGTCGCGAACGTGTACGTACATATTGGTCGATGTAGAGGCACGCATCTATCGTAGTAGAGGCGCGCACGTAGCATGTACACGTACGTACAGCGGCAAGTGTGCAAGAAAGAAAATACGACCACGTACGTACATACGGGCAGGGTCTCGAACACCTACTTGCGCATACGTACGGCTAGGGATCATGTACATGGCTAGGTCGGAACGGAGAAACAACATCGTCGTCGTGTTCATGGGGAGCCAACCGGCTGGGTCGGAACGGAATGCGTCGTCGTGTTCATCGGGAGGGCTTGGACGAAACAGCCGATGCAAACGAGGCCTGTCGTATCGTAGAACGGAGGAAACGGCCTTGTGTTCGACCGGCCACGGTCGAAACGGGATCCTGTTCATTGGGAGGGGCCTGGCGTACCGCAAAACGAAGGAAACGGACCTCCTACGGTCGAAACGGGGGTCCTGTTGATCGGGAGGGGTGTGGCGTACCGCAAAACGGAGGAAATAGACTTGTGTTGGAGCGCTACGGTCGAAACGGGGGTCCTGTTCATCGGGAGGGGTGTGGCGTACCGCAAAACGGGACTCCACGGGATAGTGTTCATCTCCACCGTCGACCCCCTCCAGCCTCCATGGGCTACTGTTCATCCACCGTCGACCTCCTCCTGTCTCCACCTGCGACTGTTCATCCACGGGCTCCTGTTCATCCAGCCTCCATTGCGTGCTACTCCACCGGCTACTGTTCAACCAGCCCTCTCCACGGGGTGGTCCTGTTCATCTAGCCCTCCACGGGGTCCTGTTCATCCAGCCCCAACCGGATCGATCGATCGGGGTCATGTTCATCCAGAGGCAACACCACGGGGTCCTGTTCATCCACCCCCATAGGGAACTATTCATCCGAACCCCCCCCCCAGCAACGCTCACTGTTCATCCAAACGCAGCATCGATCGGCTTCAGTTAGCAACAGTAGCGAAGGAATCGCTCGATCGGGTTCAGTTAACAGCCATCGATCGATCGCTCGGGTTCAGTAACGCATAGCCTGCAGTGCAATCACTCGGGTTCAGTTAGAGCCCAACGCCTCACTCGGGTTCAGTTAGAGCCCAACGCCTCGCACCCACGCGCATGTGTGTACGAGAGATACGCGCATCGCTCGGCCCCGACCACCCACCGTAACCGGGAACACCCCGATATTTTCCTCGCCCTCGCTCCTACCACGGATTTTCCCGTCATGCACGGCGCAAAGAATGTCATGCAGCTGCGTCTCCGACCCGCCCAGGATGAAAAGCCCATTTTCTGTCATGATTTTTTTCATAGAAGTAGGACCCCACCACAGCTATGATGATACCAGGTTTTGTCACAATTATCATCATAGAAGTGTCATAAGTATGACAAAAAAAATTTCGTTCGGCCCAAAATGCCACGGATGTGTCTTTTTTTTTTGTAGTGAAGGATGAAGTGGGGGAGAGGATAACGAGAGGCAAATAATGTAGTGCGAAGGATAAGGGTTTGTGATAGGTACTTGGTATATGACTTTTGTGTAGATCTCCCCGGCAACGGTGCCAGAAATTCTTCTTGCTACTTCTCGAGCTTGCATTGTATTCCCTCAAAGAGGAAAGGGTGATGCAGCACAGTAGTGTAAGTATTTCCCTCAGTTTTTGAGCACCAAGGTATCAATCCAGTAGGAGACCACGCGCGAGTCCCTCGCACCTGCACAAACAAATAAGAACTTCGCAGCCAACGCGATAAGGGGTTGTCAATCCCTTTACGGTCACTTACGAAAGTGAGATCTGATAGATAGGATAGTATAATATTTTATTGGTATTTTTGGTATAAGAACAGAAAGTAAATACAGCAAAGTAAAGTAGATGGAAGATTAATATGTTGAGAATAGACCCGGGGGCCATAGGTTTCACTAGTGGCTTCTCTCATGGTAGCAGAATTCTACGGTGGGTGAACAAATTACTGTCGAGCAATTGATAGAAAAGCGCATAGTTATGAGAATATCTAGGCATGATCATTATATATAGGCATCACGCCCGTGACAAGTAGACCAAAATGATTCTGCATCTACTACTATTACTCCACACATCGACCGCTATCCAGCATGCATCTAGAGTAATAAGTTCATAAGAACAGAGTAATGCTTTAAGCAAGATGACATGATGTAGAGGGATAAACTCAAACAATATGATATAAACCCCATCTTTTAATCCTCGATGGCAACAATACAATACATGCCTTGCTGCCCCTGCTGTCACTGGGAAAGGACACCGCAAGATTGAACTCAAAGCCAAGCACTTCTCCCATTGCACTGAAAGAACTATAGATCTAGTAGGCCAAACCAAACCAATAATTCGAAGAGACTTGCAAGGATATTATAATCATACATAAAAGATTTCAGAAAAGAATCAACTATTGTTCATAGATAATCTTGATCATAAACCCACAATTCATCGGATCTCGACAAACACACCGCAAAAAAGTTACATCGAATAGATCTCCTCGAATATCGAGGAGAACTTTGTATTGAGATCCAAAAGAAGAGAAGAAGCCATCTAGCTAATAACTATGGACCCGAAGGTCTGTGGTAAACTACTCACAACTCATTGGTGAGGCTACGGTGTTGATGTAGAAGCACTCCGTGGTAGATCCCCCCTCCGGCAGAGCTCCGGGACAGGCCCCAAGACGGGATCCCATGGGAACAGAAGGTTGCGGTGGTGGAATTAGGGTTTTCTCTGTTGCCTCGATGTTTTCAGGGTACGTGGACTTATATAGGAGGAGGAAGTACGTCGGTGGAGCATAGTGGGGCCCACGAGGGTGGACGCGCGCCTTCTCTGACTTGGCCCTCAAGTCTCTCGTGAAGATACGGTACCAAAAATAACTCTCCCGAAGGTTTCATTCCGCTTGGACTCCGTTTGATATTCCTTTTCTGTGAAACACTGAAATAAGCAAAAAAAAAACAATTTGCACTCGGCCTTGGGTTAGTAGGTTAGTCCCAAAAATGATATAAAAGTGTATAATAAAGCCCATTAAACATCCAAAACAGAATATATAATAGCATGGAACAATAAAAAATTATAGATACGTTGGAGATGTATCAGTAGCAATGATGCGGACTAGGTCCGTGATCTGAGGATTTTCCTCATTGCTGCACAGAATTATTATGTCCTTGATGCACCGCTAGGTGACAGATCTATTGCAGGAGCAGATGCAAACGTTATGAACGTTTAGCAAAGCTCAATCTGATGTCTACTTAATAATTTAGTGCACCATGCTTTATGGCTTAGAACCGGGACTTCAAAAACATTTTGAACGCCATGGAGCATATAAGATGTTCCAAGAGTTGAAATTAGTATTTCATACTCATGCCCGTGTCGAGAGGTATGAGACCTCTGACAATACTTTGCCTACAAGATGGAGGAGAATAGCTAACCAGTGAGCACGTGTTCAGATTCTCTGGGTACTACAATTGCTTGAATCAAGTGGGGGTTAATCTTCCAGATAAGATAGTAATTGACAAAGTTCTCTAGTCACTATCATCAAGTTAGTAGAACTTAGTGATGAACTATAATATGCAAGGGATGACATAAGTAATTCCTGAGCTCTTCGCGATGCTGAAATCGGCGAAGGTAGAAATCAAGAAAGAGCATCAAATGTTGATGGTTAACAAGACCACTTGTTTCAAGTAAAGGGTGAAGGGATAGAAGGGGAACTTCAAGAAGAATGACAAGCAAGTTGTCACTCCCATGAATAAACCCAAAGCTAAACTCAAGCCTGAAACTAAGTGCTTCTACTGCAAAGGATATAGTCACTAGAAGTAGAACTGCCTAGATACTTGGCGGATAAGAAGGATGGCAAAGTGTACAAAGGTATATTTGATATAAATATTATTGATATGTACTTTACTAGTGTTCATAGCAACCCCTGGGTATTTGATACCAGTTCAGTTGCTAAAATTACTAACTCGAAACGAGAGTTGCAGAATGAACAGAGACTAGTTAAAGGTGAAGTGACGATGTGTGTTGGAAGTGGTTCCAATATTGATAAGATCATCATCGCACACTCCCTATACTTTCGGGATTAGTGTAGAACCTAAATAAATGTTATTTGGCATTTGCATTGAGCATAAATATGATTTGATCATGTTTGTTGCAATACGGTTATTCATTTAAAGTCATAGAATAATTGTTGTTCTATTTACACGAATAAAACCTTCAATGGTCATACACCCAATGAAATAGTTTGTTGGATCTCGATCGTAGTAATACACATATTCATAATATTGAAGCCAAAAGATGCAAAGTTGACAATGAAAGTGCAACTTATTTGTCGCACTGCCGGTTAGGTCATATTGGTGTAAAGCGCATGAAGAAACTCCATGCTGATGGGCTTTTGGAATCCCTTGATTATGAAACACTTGGTGCTTGCGAACCATGCCTCATGGGCAAGATGATAAAACTCCGTTCTCGGGAACAATTGAGCGAGCAACTGACTTGTTGGAAATCATACATACTGATGTATGCGGACCAATGAGTGTTGAGGCTCGCGGCGGGTATTGTTATTTTCTGACCTTCACAGATGATTTGAGCAGATATGGGTATATCTACTTGATGAAACACAAGTCTGAAACATTTGAAAAGTTCAAAGAAATTTCAGAGTGAAGTAGAGAATTATCGTAACAAGAAAATAAAGTTTCTACAATCTGACCGCGGAGGCAAATATGTAAATTACGAGTTTGGTCTTCATTTGAAACAATGTGGAATAGTTTCACAGCTCACGCCACCCGAAACACCACAGCGTAATGGTGTGTCTGAACGTCATAAGCCGTACTTTATTAGATATGGTGCGATCTATTATGTCTCTTACCGATTTACCACTATCATTTTGGGTTATGCATTAGAGATAGCTGCATTCACGTTAAATAAGGGCACCATCTAAATCCATTGAGACAACGCCTTATGAACTGTAGTTTGGCAAGAAACCAAAGTTGTTGTTTCTTAAAGTTAGGGGCTGTGATGCTTATGTGAAAAAAGCTTCAACCTGATAAGCTCGAACACAAGTCGGAGAAATGTGTCTTCATAGGATACCCAAAGGAAACTGTTGGGTACACCTTCTATCACAGATCTGAAGGCAAGATATTCATTGCTAAGAATGGATCCTTTCTAGAGAAGGAGTTTCTCTCGAAAGAAGTGAGTGGGAGGAAAGTGGAACTTGATGAGGTAATTGTACCTTCTCCCGAATTGGAAAGTAGTACATCACAAAAACTAGTTCTGTGATTCCTACACCAATCAACGAGGAAGCTAATGATGATGATCATGAAACTTCAGATCAAGTTACTACTGAACCTCGTAGGTCAACCAGAGTGCGTTCCGCGCCAGAGTGGTATGGTAGCCCTGTTCTGGAAGTCATGTTACTAGACCATGATGAACCTACGAACTATGATGACCCAATCGTCATCGATATCTCCGACAACGAGGAGTAGCTTGTCTTATTAGCTCACTATAAGGACCCATGTTCAGTTTGCTAGCTACTGTCTTTCCATAACAAATTCTAGTGAATTGTGCTATCTACTTTCACCATGCATTCTTCTGCTATAGTGTATATGTTCTATATGTCATGCAATATGATGTTCAATTAACTGCTTGGTTCAATTCTGCAAATGTGATGTTCAATTCTTCAGGGTGCAATATTTCCAAGTTGTTAAGCATGCTTGGTTTGGTTAACTGTCTAATCTTCTATTAGGAATATGTTATATTGTTCAATTGGTGTTTACTTAACTGCTTGGTTCATTTGTTGTGGCTTGCTTCACTTGTTGTGGTGTTTAGTTAACTGCTTGGTTCAATTCTACAATGCGATGTTCAATTGCTGTGGCTGCATTCTGTTATTGTATACCATGTGAGGAATAAATCGAATTTGGCTGTACTATATACATGAGAAACAAATACAATTGCTATATTTCCAAGTTGTTAAGCATGCTTGGTTTGGTTAACTGTCTGGTCTTCTATTAGGAGTATGTTATATTGTGCAATGTGGTGCTCAATTAATGTTTGGTTCATTTGTTGTGGTGTTTAGTTAACTGCTTGGTTCAATTTTGCAATGCGATGTTCAATTGTTGTGGTCGCATTCTGTTATTGTATACCATGTGAGGAATAAATCGAATTTGGCTATACTAAATACATGAGAAACAAATACAAATGCTATATTTCCAAGTTGTTAAGCATGCTTGGTTTGGTTAACTATCTGATCTTCTATTAGGAGTATGTTATAGTGTGCAATGTGTGCTCAGTTAATGTTTGGTTCATTTGTTGTGGTGTTTAGTTAACTGTTTGGTTCAATTCTGCAATGCGATGTTCAATTGATGTGGCTGCATTCTCTTATTGTATACCATGTGAGGGATAAATGGGTTTTCCATGTGGCTTGAATTAATCTGATGAATCTGCAATGTGCTTATTTATCATCAACATATTTTACTGATAGCATGCGAACCATTACCTAACCTGATGACTAACTACCTTATATGTGTTGCGGGGAAACAATGGGAACCACTGAGGTTTACAAGATGGTACTAACTATTATACCTTGCCTTTTTGTATTCCTTTGTCCCATTTCCAATATAGAGAATATATTTATGCACATCCTTGTTTTCAGGCTTCACTGATGATTACCTCTCAAACCACCTATGTGGTCAGGAGGCGAGGAAAGTTTTCATAGAACACCCACGGTTCAATATTGAAGTGTTCCTGAAGAGGTCGAAGGATGGACGGTCAATCATCCACATGCACTAGCCTAAAGTTGCAAAGACCTTCAACATGAATGAAGGCTCAATATTCGCCTTCCGCTTCAGAAGTTTTCCAGATGAGATGCATATCTCTATGTACCGTCTATGATGCTAATTTTGAAAGGTTCTAGATGTTGCATGTAAAACTTGCTGCTGGTGCAGTTGTGTAATGGGGTAGCTGAGTGCTGAAGCTATATCATGTTGTACACTGATGTATTTCAATTATGAAATTTTGCTTCCTTAATATGGAAATTAAATATATTATGTGCTTAATATGAAATGTCAATTAGATTAATAAATGGATTATGAATAATCAACCTGCTAATGGCAAATTAGCCTGCTAATTGTGTTTTGTTATTGCAAACGGATGTTGAAAAAATATCGTGGGCGATGACCTCACGCAACGCACACAGTTTCTAGGAATAAACCGTGTTGGATCAATGAACAATCACACACGGCTTTCTCTTGAAAACTGTTTGCGTTAGGCCACCTTGCGCAAACGTTTACCACATAAAAATTGTGTGTGATGTACCTGTGAACGGAAACGTTTTCCTTGGAGCGACTGTGTGGGATGTGCATACGAACGGAAACGTTTAGCGCGGACTGACCGTGTGGGACGTACTTGCGACCGGAAACAATTTCGCCATATAATTGTATTTTTTTAGCTCTACTGTACATATTTTCATATTTGAGTGCTCGCAGGTCACACACGACCTCATTTTGCCAAACGTGTGTGCCAAGAGGGCATATCCCCGACGGTTTCTGGGTCGTGTGGGAAGGACCCCCCCTATCGCCCACACTCACTTGGCGACGGTTCCAAATGCCGTCGCGGAAAGGGGTTTTAAACTGTTTGTTTAGGACCGACGCGCACCAGTGCACCGCTAGGTGACAGACCTGCTGCAGGAGCAACTCCGGACGTTATGAACGTTTGGCAAGCTCGTTTTGATGACTACTCGATAGTTCAGATACTACAATCACATGACTCAACTTGGTTGTAAAGTTGACGAAGATAGTGTTATTGATAGAGTTCTTCAATCACTGCCACCAAGCTATAAGGCTTCATGATGAACTATAATATGCAAGGGATGCAGAAGACAATTCCCGAGCTCTTCGCTATGCTCAAAGCTGCGGATGTAGAAATCAAAAAGGAGCATCAAGTGTTGATGGTTAACAAGACCACTAGTTTCAAGAAAAAGGGCAAGGGAAAGAAAGGGAACTTCAAGAAGAATAGCAAGACAGTTGCTACTCCCGCGAAGAAACCGAAGTCTGGAGCCAAGCCAGAAACTGAGTGCTTCTGCTGCAAAGGTACTAGACACTGGAAGCGGAACTACCCCAAGTATTTGGCGGATAAGAAGGATGGCAAAGTGAACAAAGGTATATTTGATATACATGTTATTGATGTGTACCTTATTAATGCTCGTAGTAGCACTTGGGTATTTGATACTGGTTCGGTTGCTAATATTTGTATAACTCGAAAAAGGGGCTACGGATTAAGCGAAGATTAGCTAAGGACGAGGTGACGATGCGCGTGGGAAATGGTTCCAAAGTCGATGTGATCACCGTCGACACGCTACCTCTACATCTACCTTCGGGATTAGTTTTAGGCCTAAATAATGGTTATTTGGTGCCAGCGTTGAGCATGAACATTATATCTGGATCTTGTTTGTTGTGAGACGATTATTCATTTAAATTAGAGAATAATGGTTGTTCTATTTATATGAGTAATATCTTTTATGGTCATGTACCCTTGAAGAATGGTCTGTTCTTGTTGGATCTTGATCGTAGTGATACACATATTCATAATATTGAAACCAAAAGATGCAAAGTTAATAATGATAGTGCAACTTATTTATGGCATTGCCGTTTAGGTCATACTGGTGTAAAGCGCATGAAGAAACTCCATACTGATGGACTTTTGGAATCACTTGGTGCTTGCGAACCATGCCTCATGGGCAAGATGACTAAAACCCCGTTCTCCGGAATAATGGAGCGAGCAACTAACTTGTTGGAAATCATACGTACTGATGTATGCAGACCGATGAGTGTTGTGGCTCGCGGCGGATATCGTTATTTGCTTACCTTCACTGATGATTTGAGTAGATATGGGTATATCTACTTTATGAAGCACAAGTCTGATACATTTGAAAAGTTCAAAGAATTTCAGAGTGAAGTAGAGAATCATCGTAACAAGAAAATAAAATTTCTACGATCTGATCGCGGAGGTGAATATTTGAGTTACGGGTTTGGTCTTCATTTGAAACAATGTGGAATAGTTTCATAGCTCACGCCACCTGGAACACCACAGCGTAATGGTGTGTCCGAACATTGTCACTATACTTTATTAGATATGGTGCGATCTATGATGTCTCTTACCGATTTACCACTATAGTTTTGGGGTTATGCTTTAGAGACAGCTGCATTCACGTTAAATAGGGCACCATCTTAATCCGTTGAGACGACACCTTATGAACTGTGGTTTGGCAAGAAACCCAAGTTGTCGTTTTTTAAAGTTTGGGGCTGCGATGCTTATGTGAAAAAGCTTCAACCTGATAAGCTCGAACCCAAGTCAGAGAAATGTGTCTTCATAGGATACCCAAAGGAAACTGTTGGGTACACCTTCTATCACAGATCCGAAGGCAAGGTATTCGTTGCTAAGAATGGATCCTTTATAGAGAAGGAGTTTCTCTCGAAATAAGTGAGTGGGAGGAAAGTAGAACTTGATGAGGTAATTGTACCTTCTCTAGAATTGGAAAATAGTACATCACAGAAACTAGTTCTAGTGATTCCTACACCGATTAGTGTGGAAGCTAATGATGATGATCATGAAACTTCATATCAAGTTACTACTGAACCTCGTAGGTCAACCAGAGTGTGTTCCGCGCCAGAGTGGTACGGTAACCCGGTTTTGGAAGTCATGTTACTAGACCATGATGAACCTATGAACTATGAGGAAGCGATGATGAGCCCAGATTCCGCAAAATGACTTGATGCCATGAAATCTGAGATAGAATCCATGTATGAGAACAAAGAGTGTGGACTTTGGTGGACTTGCCGGATGATCAGCAAGCCACTAATAATAAATGGATCTTCGAGAGGAAGACGGACAGTGGTGATAGAGTTACTATCTACAAAGCTCGACTTGTCGAAAAAGTTTTTCGACAAGGTCAAGGTGTTGACTACTATGAGATTTTATCACTCGTAGTGATGCTTAAGTCTGTCTGAATCATGTTAGCAATTACCGCATTTTATGAAATCTAGCAAATGGATAACAAAACTGCATTCCTTAATTGATTTATTAAAGAAGAGTTGTATATGATGCAATCAGAAGGTTTTGTCAATCCTAAAGGAGCTAACAGAGTGTGCAAGCTCCAGTGATCCATGTATGGACTGGTGCAAGAATCTCAGAGTTGGAATATACGCTTTGATAAGGTGATCAAAGCATATGGCTTTATACAGACTTATGGTGAAGCCTATATTTAAAAGAAAGTGAGTGGGAGCACTACAACATTTTTGATAAGTATATGTGAATGACATATTGTTGATCGAAAATGATGTAGAATTTTCTGGAAAGCATAAAGGATTGTTTAAGAGGAGTTTTTCGATAAAAGACCTCGGGGAAGCTGCTTACATATTAGGCACCTAGATCTATAGAGATAGATCATGACGCTTGATAAGATTTTCAATGAGTACATACCTTAATAAGATTTTGAAGAAGTTCAAAATGGATCAGTCAAAGAAGGAGTTCTTGCCTGAATTGTAAGGTATGAAGTTGAGTAAGTCTGAAAACCCGACCACGGCAGAAGATAGAGAAAGAATGAAAGTCATTCCCTATGCCTCAGCCATAAGTTCTATAAAGTATGCCATACTGTGTACCAAACCCGTTGTGTACCTTGCCATGAGTTTGGCAAGGAGGTACAAAAGTGATCCAGGAGTAGATCACTCGACAGCGGTCAAAATTATCCTTAGTTACTGGATGACTAAGGAAATGTTTCTCCGTTATGGAGGTGATAAAGAGTTCGCTGTAAAGAGTTACGCCGATGCAAGCTTTGACACTAATCCAGATGACTCTAAGTATCAATCTTGATACGTATTGAAAGTGGGAGCAATTAGCTAGAGTAGCTCCATGCAGAGCATTGTAGACATAGAAATTTGCGAAATACATAAAGATCTGTATGTAACAGACCCGCTGACTAAACTTCTCTCAGGAAGCAAAACATGATCACACCTTAGTACTCTTTTGGGTATTAATCACATGGCGATGTAACTGGATTATTGACTCTAGTAAACCCTTTAGGTGTTGGTCACATGGCGATGTGAACTATGGGTGTTATTCACATAAGGATGTGAATTATCAGTATTAAATCACATGGCGACGTGAACTTGATTATTGACTCTAGTGCAAGTGGGAGACTGAAGGAAATACGCCCTAGTGACAATAATAAAGTTGTTATTTATATTTCCTTATATCATGATAAATGTTTATTATTCATGCTAGAATTTTATTAACCGGCAACTTAGTACATGTGTGAATACATAGACAAAACAAAGTGTCCCTAGTATGCCTCTACTAGACTTGCTCGTTAATCAAAGATGGTTATGTTTCCTAAACCGTAGACATGTGTTGTCATTTGATGAACGGGTTCACATCATTAGGAGAATGATGTGATGGACAAGACCCACCCATTAGCTTAGCACTATGATCATTTAGTTTTACTGATATTGATTTCTTCATAACTTATACATGTTTCTCTAACTATGAGATTATGCAACTCCTGAATACCGGAGGAACACCTTGTGTGCTATCAAATGTCACAACGTAACTGGGTGATTATAAAGATGCTCTACAGGTGTCTCCGAAGGTGTTTGTGGTGTTGGCATAGATCAAGAATAGGATTTGTCACTCCGAGTGTCGGAGAGGTATCTCCGGGCCCTCTCGGTAATACACATCATAATAAGCCTTGCAAGAAAATGACTGATGAGTTAGTCACGAGATGATGTATTAAGGAACGAGTAAAGAGACTTGCCGGTAACGAGATTAACTAGGTACGGTGATACCGACGATCGAATCTCGGGCAAGTAACATACTGATGACAAAGGGAACAACGTATGTTGTTATGCGGTTTGACCGATAAAGATCTTTGTAGAATATGTAGGAACCAGTACGAGCATCTAGGTTTCGCTATTGGTTATTGATCGGAGATGAGTCTCGGTCATGTCTACATAGTTCTTGAACCCGTAGGGTCCGCACGCTTAACATTTGATGACAATCGGTATTATGGGTTTATGTGTTTTGATGTACCGAAGGTAGTTTGGAGTCCCGGATATGTTCACGGGCATGACGAGGAGTCTCGGAATGTCCGAGACATAAAGATCGATATATTGGAAGCCTATATATGGACATCAGAATGGTTCCGGATGAGTTCGGGCATTTACCGGAGTACCGGGGTGCTATCGGAACCCCCCCGGGGAGTATATGGGCCTTATTGGGCCTTAGTGAAATAGAGGAGAGGAAAGGAAAAGGTGGAGGGCACGCCCCCTAGCCCAATCCAAATTGGGAGGGAGCCGGCCCCCCTCTTTCCTCCCCCCTCTCCTCCCCTACCTTCTCTCCTACTCCTACTACATGGAAGGGGGGAATCCTACTCCTGGTGGGAGTAGGACTCCCCTAGGGCGCGCCATAGTAGAGGGCCGGCCCTCCCCTCCCCCACTCCTTTATATACGTGGGGAGGGGGCACCCCATAGACACAGAAGTTGATTCTAGCCGTGTGTGGTGCCCCTCCCCACAGTTACACACCTCGGTTATATCGTTGCAGTGCTTAGGCGAAGCCCTGCGCTGGTAGCTTCATCATCACCATCACCACACCGTCGTGCTGACAAAAATCTCCCGTGAAGCTCAACTGGATCAAGAGCTCGTGGGACTTCATCAAGATGAACGTGGGCTGAACGCGGAGGTGCCATATGTTCGGTGCTAGGATCTGTTGGATCGCGAAGACATTCGACTACATCAACCGCGTCACTAGACGCTTCCGCTTTCGGTCTACGAGGGTACGTAGACACACTCTACCCTCTCATTTCTATGCTTCTAGTAGATAGATCTTGCGTGATCGTAGGATTTTTTTTTTGAAATACTACGTTCCCCAACAACCGACTCATGGTGGATCAGAACGCTTCAAATGAAGTCTTGACGAGAAAACACCAGAGTGTTCTGCCTTTGGTTTATGAGTCGAGGAATCTCTTCAACACATCTGGAGCAGGGACCAGTAACCCGCCGGTGATAAACCAAATGGCTGAAGCACCAGGGGGTGGAGCGCCGGTTCAGCCACGCGTGACAGGTTCTCCGTATGTGAATAACACCCCGCCTCATCATGTGGTAACGCCGCCGGGTCATTATTCCAACCCTTTAGACAATATGATTGCTGCAGCTACGCGATTGGTGGCTGTGCCAGTTGAGGGCGAGACTCCGACGGCGGTTGAAACCCGAAGGGCCAGGGAACTTCCTCAAACAACGCTAGTACAGCAGCGGGCTTATTCTTCTAGTCGTGACCGGATTCATTTGACCCCTCGTCCAAGCCGGAGCTACAGTAGGCACATTGATTCGCTAGCAGTTTTGAGTACTGAGAAGCGCCGTAACCAACCTCGTGGGCATGACCCGGCGCGCGATGGTGCCAATGCATAACATTTGCTGGACCAGGGCAGAGCGCGCCGGGAGGCCGAGCTGGCGACTCAGCTGGTGGCTCATCAGCACGCGCCGGTTTACCTGACAACTTCAGTGGAGGAAGGTGTGACTTCTAGAGCTTGGGGTGTGCCGTGTTTAACTGCGGCTCTGCGAAATGAGCGTTTGCCCAAGGACTTCAAGGGCCCTCGTAAGGTGCCTAATTACACAGCAGACCAGCCCCCTGAGGCTTGGGTGGAGAGTTATGAGATGGCTATGGAGATGCTGAATGTTAGTGAGGCTGCATATGCTAAGTATTTCAGCATGATGCTGGTAGGGACGGCTCGTACTTGGTTGAAAGGGCTACCTGCCAATTCTATTGGGTCGTGGGCAGAGCTGAAGGCCCGGTTTATCCATAATTTCAAAGATACGTGCAAGCAGCCTATGTCAATCGTGGATTTGGTTTCTTGTGTTCAATCCGAGGGAGAATCGACGACCAGCTGGGTGCGCCGGGTCTCGACTATCATACATTCTTCAGATAATATCAATGTCGGCTCAACAGTTTTAATGTTGGAGAAAAATTGTCGTTTCCTTCCACTCAAGCAGAAACTTGGGCGGCTTAAACGTCATTGAAGTGATATGGGGGAGCTCATGGCGGCTCTTGTCAAATATGCCGACTCTGATAGTACCAAGGACCCCTACTCTGAGGATGAAAGATCGGGAAAGGGAAAGAAGAATAGCGGTATGAGGGGACAGCAGCATAACCCGGCCAATCAGGGCAGTAACGGTAAGTGCAAAGCTGATGATTTTGTGGCTAACACCGGTGCATGGAATTATAACCAGCGTCATAAGGGGAGGCCGGCTCAAGGGGCAAAATTTGACCTTGAAGCAATAATGAATCAGCCATGTGCGAAGCACGGAACACAGGAGAAGCCGTCTACCCATCTGTGGAAGGATTGCATCATTATGAGACAATTCAGGGAGTCTTTCCAACACAACCATGGTTTGAATGGCGGTTCAGGGTCCGACCCTCATGGTCTGGGTCATGGAGGCGGCGGCTGAAATTCCGGGTTTCACGGCCAAGGCAATCAAGGTGGTTACAACCAGCAGAATAATCAGGGGAATCAGCAGCAGCAACAGTCTGGTTATCAAAGCAACCCGAAGCAGTTGAATAGTGGACAGTACCACGTCTTCACTACTAGCTTGTGTAAGAGGGATCAGAAGCTTCTGAAGAGGGCAGTGAATGCTATTGAACCAGCGGTGTCACGTTACTTGCGGTGGTCGGAGCAGCCTATTGTATGGAGTCGTGAGGATCACCCGCCCCGGGTTGACAATCCGGGTCACCTGGCTCTAGTGGTGGCACCTCAGGTTGGGGGCTATAAATTTACTAAGGTGCTCATGGATGAAGGCAGCAACATTAATATACTTTACTATGAAACCTTCTGCCGCATGGGACTGACCAACAAAAATTTTAAGCCGTCAAACACCGTTTTTCATGGTGTGGTGCCGGGTAAGTCGGCATATCCAATGGGTAAGATATCTTTGGAGGTTGCTTTTGGAGATGAGTATGATTCCAGATCTGAGACCTTAACCTTTGAAGTGGTTAAAATCAAGAGCCCTTATCATGCTCTGTTTGGGCGGCCAGCTTATGCTAAATTCATGGCGAGGCCTTGTTATGTTTACTTGCAGCTTAAGATGCCAGGTTACAAGGGCACCATCACAGTGCATGGGAGTCGCAAGGTGGCCATGGAGTGTGAAGAAGGTGATGCTGCTTATGCTGAGTCTGTTTGTGCAACGGAGGAGCTGAAATTTTACAAGGATAATGTTGACCCAACGGACATGACGTCCTTGAAAAGGCCAACCACGGAGCATGATCCTTTGCTAAAGTTTAAATCGGTAGATGACACTAAAATGGTTGATTTTGTTCCTGGCGACTCATCTAAGTAGTTCAACATCAGTGCTAATCTGGATCCGAAATAGGAAAGCACGTTCATCAAGTTCATCCATGAGAACTGGGACATCTTTGCATGGAAGCCTTCAGACATGCCGGGTGTACCGAGGGAACTCCCTGAGCACACTCTTAATATTGATCCGAAGTTTAATCCGGTGAAGCAATTCCTTCGTCGTTTTAACGAGGAGAGGTGGAAGGCCATTGGTGAAGAAGTGGCCTGGCTCTTGGCAGCCGGGTTTATCGTTGAAGTTTTTCATCCTGAGTGGTTGGCTAACCCGGTGTTGGTGCTTAAGAAGAACGGCACTTGGCGAATGGGTGTGGACTACACGGACTTAAACAAGGCTTGTCCGGCTGATCCACTTGCTCTCCCTCGTATTGATCAAATCATTGATGCTACAGCGGGTTGTGAGCGTTTGAGTTTTTTGGACACTTATTTTGGTTATCATCAGATCAAGATGGCAATTAAGAACCAAGAGAAGACAACTTTCATTACTCCGTTTGGAGCCTTCTGCTATGTGTCTATGCCTTTTGGGCTCAAGAGTGTCCAGACGACTTACCAGCGATGTGTGCAGAATTGCCTTCACAATCAGATCGGGCGTAATGTTCATGCTTACGTAGATGACATTGTGGTGAAATCCAGGAAGAAGGAGACCCTGATTGATGATTTGAAGGAGACGTTTGACAATCTCCGGGTTTATAAAATGATGCTTAACCCGGCCAAGTGTGTTTTTGGTGTACCGATGGGTAAGCTTTTGGGTTTTTTGGTTTCAGACCGAGCTATAGAAGCTAACTCGGAGAAAATCAAGGCTATTACTTCCATGGTTAAGCCAGTGTGTGTTAATGACGTCCACCGCTTGGCGGGTCGGATAGCGGGTTTGAGCCGGTTCATAAGTCGCCTAGGAGAAAAGGCTATCCCTCTGTACCAGATGATCAAGAAGACAGATAATTTCGTCTAGAGTGATGCTACTGATGAGGCATTTGAGGCGCTTAAGAAGCAACTGGCTGAGCCGCTGGTTCTTGCTGCTCCTATTGATAAGGAGCCTTTGTTGTTATATGTGGCTGCCAATGGTCGGGCTGTCACTGTGGCTATTGTGGTGGATAGGAAAGAGGCGGGCAAGGAGTATCCGATTCAACGGCCGGTTTACTACATCAGTGAGGTACTTATTGAATCCAAGCAGAGGTATCTGCATTGGCAGAAGCTTGTGTACGGGGTTTTCATGGCAAGCCGAAAGCTCAAGCAATATTTTATGGGTCATCCCATTACTGTGGTTAGTTCTGCTCCTTTAGGGGATATCATCCAAAATAGAGAAGCCACAGGTCGGGTAGCCAAGTGGGCCATTGAGCTTGGACCCCTTGGTTTAAAGTATGTGCCTCGTACGGCCATCAAGTCACAAGCACTCGTGGATCTTATCAATAATTAGACAGAGTTGCAGACGCCTGAGGAAAACCCGGATAACACATATTGGACTATTCACTTTGATGGATCCAAGCAGTTGGAAGGCTCGGGGGCTAGAGTTGTTTTGACTTCCCCACGAGGTGATAAATTTTCTTATGTTCTCTGGTTAATGTTCCCTTGTACTAACAATGCAGCTGAGTATGAGGCCTTGCTCCACGGTCTTCGGATGACTAAGGAGATGAATTTAAGCCAGGTGAGGTGCTTCGACGACTCAGATCTGGTAGCTCGGCAGGTTTCTGGCATTTGGGATTCCAATGATCCACTCATGGCGGCTTATCGTCGAGAGGTTGATACTATTGCGGGTCATTTCAAGGGTTACCAAGTTGAGCATATTGATCGCAGGAAGAATGAGGCGGCTGACACTTTAAGCCAGTTAGGGTCTCAGCGTAAGTTATCCGGTTTACAGTGTCACGCTGGCTTCGATGATGGAGCGGAAGCAGCGACACACCTTTGACTCGTACTAAAGATTGAGTTTATTTGCTTTTATGATAACTTAATTGTAATTTGCTTGTCTTTCGAAATGTATTCTATCGTCGGAAGTTTCTAATATAATGCATAATCTTATCCTATGCTCGTAAATAGTTCATCCTGACTACCTCTATTATTATCTTAACATGCATACATGTCACCTTATCACAGGGCCATCACAACATGCATGATTTTTTTAATTATTAATTGATGTCATGCACACATCCCATCCCACCACACATGCCACCACATCAAATGTTCACTCAACATGCATGAGATTTTTTTCATTATATTATGCCACTTATAATTAAAATATTTTTTGAAAGCACCATTATTAAATATTATATAATATTTATTTTTAGTTTTTGTTCATATTAATACTAATTCAACCATGCCTATTTTATACAATCAAATCACTGAAATATATTGCAACCGATTTCGGCAGCAACACGCTGGCATTCTAGTTTGACAAAACGAACAACAAAAGAAATACAACGACAAGATGGAGTATTAAACTCCAACTTTCCCTGTGAAAGAAATACATTATTTTAGGAATGTAGCACGGTCTTGAAAGGCGATTATTCCTCTCCATAACGACCTACGAGGTGGGCCATCACATCGATCACCAGACGAAGGTCTAGAGCCAGCATCTCCATATAAATACTGGTTTACCCATCCGAACCATCGCCATATTCTAATCCATTACTCGGCCGCAACAGATTCCCGAACCTAAACTATCTATCTCAGGAGTCAGGCCGGCGACTCGATCAGTGAGGCTAACATCTCGAACCACGCGAGCCTCTCTTGATCCTCGAACTGGCCGTCGCACGCCGGCGGCCGTCCCCCCTCTCACTGCCGGCCCGCACATAACAACTGTTAGCCAAAGATCCACACGGCGTTCGTCTTAAATAGATTGTAGCTGTAGCTTTGGTGGCATCGCGCTCTCCTTGTTCCTTTTGCGTTGTCGTCGTCGATGGAGAAAGGCATGGACGACTCCTACAACAAGGGGGGTGGCGCCGGCGAGGTCAGGAGGATCAACGTGGTGTACTTCCTGAGCCGCGGCGGCAGGACCGACCACCCCCACCTCTTCCGCGTCAACCACCTCCACCGCTCCGGCGTGCGCCTCCGGGGTACGTACCTACGTACACACTGCCTCTTCTTCTTCTTCGATCCATTTTGCATGTGGCTGATTGCAATGGCGTGTTGCCGCCGATCGATTCAGATGTGAAGCGGTGGCTCTCGGAGGTCCGTGGCAAGGACATGCCGGAGAACTTCTCCTGGGCTTACAAAAGGTAAACAATTCATTTTCGGGGTGCAATCATTCAAACTTTTTATTTCGGAAATGTTGTATGTCCCGTTGATTTGATTAGCTGTTTCCTTGTACTGCTTCCGTTAATCGATTCTCGCCATTAATAATCGCCTGTTGAAGTGCAGGAAGTACAAGGCTGGGTACGTATGGCAGGACCTAATGGACGATGACCTCATCACGCCCATCTCCGACAACGAGTACGTGCTCAAGGGCTGCGACGTGCGAGGGACCCCTCCTCCCTCTCCCTGCGCCGACGCGCCAAAGCCTTCTTCCTTGGCAGACGAGAAGAAACTGCACCGAACGGAAGAGAAGGGACGGAAGCAGGTCGAGGAGGAGCTCCAGGTGGCGCCAGACTCCGACGAGAGCTCCCCGAAGCCGCCGCCGCCGATCGACCAGGACTCGCCGAGCAGCGAGGGCGAGGCGGCGCGTTTCAGGATCGTCTTGCCGCTGGACCTTGAGGAGCGAAAGCGGCGGCAGCAGGAAGCCGCGAGGCGTGCGGTCATAACAGAGCAGCAGGCGTTGGTGGTGCGGGCGGCGGCGCCGGGCGGCAGGAAGCAGCAGCCGGCCATGGGGAGTGCGCGGAGGATGCGCGTGGCGCGGGTGCTCCACAGCATCCTGACGTGCGGCGCGGCCGACTCCGTGGACGCCGCCGCGCTCCAGCCCGTCGCGCTGCCTCGGCGGAGCGGCGGCGGCAGCGCAGACGACGACGGCGACGACGGGTGGCGGGACACGACGCCCGTGTGCCCCGGCATGGACGGCTGCGGCATCCAGTGAGTGCGGTTTTGAATTTTTTTTTATCAAATTCGATTTGCAGTTTTGTTACTGATTCTGGACGTGGCAGCATGAGCAGGAAGGTGAGGCCGCGGAGAGCAGGCGGGAAAGAGAAGGCGAGGCGGGAGGGAGGGAAGCGTCCCGGCGCAGTCGCGGCCGCGCACAAGCCGGCGAGCCTGCCGCTCTGCTCGTAAGCACCACTCCTCCTCCTTCCTCCTCCCTTGGTCGTAGAGTAGACTCGCTCTCGATGATCGGTTCTCTAGAGTCTCGACTGACCGACCGGGTCGTGTGCACGTCGGTTTAGTTCGGTGCGGTCGTTCTGTCTGGGATTGGGCTGGGTACGCCTTGCGAATGTGCGCAGTGTCCTCCTGCTGCGACGGCAATGGGCCTTTCGTCCTTCTTGGGCCAGCCTTGAGCTCGCCTAGCTAGGACTAAGCGAAACACCTTTCTGGTTTGTGTAGGCTGGCCACACACTAGGCCGAGATAGAGTCCAAACTAACTTCAAAAGGCGTGGTCCACGCGAAACGTTTGAGTCCGAAGTTTGTACATCCGCAGGGCCACTTGATGTACACCTCATTAGGAAAAAAAATGATGTTGCTTCCAAGAAATTAGTTTCCTTTAACAAGATTTATTTTGCGAGTCAATTAATTTTTGAACGCTTTATTCTGCACGTAAATTAATTTTTGAATGCTTTATTTTGCGAGTAAAATATTTTTCGAACGCTGATGTAAGACTGGGGTACTGACCACGTCCAACGATCTTAACCCCTTGCAGGCAGTGCGGGAAGGAGTTCAAGCCGCAGGATTTGCACTTACACATGCAGTCATGCAGGGGCTTCAGGGCGAGGATGAGGGGCAGCAACGGCACCCGTGGCATGGACAGGAACCACACGAGGAGCGCCAGGACCGACGATTCCTCCCAGGGGAGGACGTCCACCGGGCTCCTCCTCACTCAGTCGTGATGTGACCGGTGTTGGGAGATATAAATGTGAATATATAGGTGTCTGCGATGGACTTTGGAATTGTTTAGGTAATTAGGTTGTCGTTTATACAACACTTTGGTGCCGAGTGCATCTTTCTTCCATCTATGTGTGTGAGTGCAAAGTCGATGGCAAGCTCGTGCTCCAGATCACAAGCACAAATTATGCTCATGCCTAGGAAAGTATCTGGTACACCGGTGCTTGTGGTGATACCGGTGCACCGAACATTGTAGCGCGTTCAAAAATGTTCCAAAAAAATGTAGCACATTGACATAACATCGGTCTATGCTATCGAAAAAAATTCAAATCAAAATTTGAAACATTGCATGAGATACAAAAATGACAAAATCGACACTGAATAGTACACAACATAGGTTGGGCTTTAAATTTGGGCCATTATCACATTGATGCCAAATTTATCATTTTTGTATCTCGTGCAATGTTTTGAATTTTGATTTGAATATTAGGACAATATAGACCGATGTTGTGTTAATGTGTTACATTTTTTTTCAGTTTTTTTTTGAAACATTTTTTAATGTGCACCACAAGCACCGATGCACCAGATACTTTCCCCATGCCTCTCCCCTACAGCCATTTAACACAGTGGTGGAGCTTGGCCAAACTCTTGGAGGGCCAAATGGGCTTGGGGGACGGTGATAGCAAGATTTGTGATAATTTTCACTAGTTACATAGGATATATATTAAGGATACTCAAAGAAAATCGCCTAGGCTGGAGGGTGACAACCCAGGTTGACCTTTACTGCTCAACACAAGTGTCTCTTCCGTCTCGCTGAAGGATCG
>LR738711.1:757755187-757797003 GCA_902687465.1 Secale cereale
GGGGGGGGATATTGGCCTTCAAATTTCTTTCAAATCACAATCACATGGGCTCAGATTTTGCGTAATAAGTACCTCCATTCCAAAACTCTATCCCAGGTGACGGTTAGACCGACTAACTCACCATTTTGGAAGGGACTGATGAGAGTGAAATCAGTATTTTTCAACAGGACAAAATTCATAGCTGAAAATGGTACTACCACGAGATTCTGGGAGGATACATGGTTAGGGGAGACGCCCCTTGCACTCCAATATCCTTCTCTCTATAATATTGTTCAATGAAGAGACGCTTACGGTGCAACAGTATTACAGTCCAACCCTCTCAATATTTAATTCAGGAGGATTTTAGCAGGAAACCGTTAGGAAGATTGACTCCATCTTGTGAGCAGGTTGATGGATGTCCACCTTTCTCAACAACCAGATCAGTTGCACCGGAAACTAACTAAGAATGGAGAGTGTTCAGTTAAGTCCATGTATTTGGATATTATAAACACTGGCCCTATTTCTCGCTTGAAGCATGTTTGGAAAGTCAAAGTACCTTTAAAAATTAAAGTGTTTATGTGGTTTGTCCATAAACGAGTCATTCTAACCAAGGACAATTTGGCAAAACACAACTGGACAGAGTCTAGACGATGTAGCTTCTGTGCTCATGATGAGTCCATCAAACACCTCTTTATTGACTGCCCAATGGCAAAAAAATTGTGGCGGTCTGTCCACATAACATTTAATATCACTCCTCCGAATACTATCAACATGTTATTTGGGACGTGGTTAGACGGCATAGATTCAGAAACGGCGAGACGTATCCGTGTAGGAGTGTGTGCTTTATTATGGGCAGTATGGAACTGCAGGAATGATCTGGTTTTTAACAGAACAACAAATGTTCATTTCTTATAGGTTATTTTTCGGGCCACTTCACTCATGTGCATGTGGTCGCTACTCACTTCGATGGATGCCAGGGAGCGTATGGTTACTGGGTCAATCCGATGGAAGACGGTAGCACGGGCTATCTTCAACCGGTTTGGATGGCGGTTGATGATACCACAGACCTAGGATAGGGTCACATGCCTGACCTAAGGACCCTACCCAAGGTCACTGCCCTAGAAGCTCAAAGACATTCCAAAGATGACAGAAGCTGCCGACTGATATGGCCCAAGAGAGCAATTCACTCGACAGCTTGCCTCACTCGGATAGCTCAACTCCACTCGTAAGGATGAAGCCACTCGACCGTGTGAGAAACCACTCGACTCCTGAATGTCAAAGGTCTCATAAGGCCAGCAACGATCGGGCATTCACTCTGCAGTAATGATAGTTTTTATTGTCCTTTATTACAGGCGTTATCAGTAACGTCCTGCCTTTATGTTCATTGAACCCTCTGTAACGTGGGGCGGCTGGGGTCCTGGCGCACTCTATATAAGCCACCCCCTCCTCCGGTACAAGGGTTCGCACCCCCTGTGTAATGCCCAGTATGAGATTATACCTCCTACGTGTCGAGGCACGACCTAAAGGCATAAGCTCATTCTAGAATGATCTCAAGTATGGTATCTTTGCACGACTCATGTAAACGAGGGAGGAAATTGTAAAAGAGTAGTTGGCTTACACTCGCCACGTCACACAATTCATTACATAAGCAATCATCATCCAAATAACATCAAAGTCCGACTACGGACGAAGATCCAAATGAAAGACACCATAAATAAATAACACAAGGCCCCGATCATAACATCCTAGTAAGAGCCCTACTGATCCTCTGGATAAGACACGTAGTATCGCCCACGTTCTTCATCGAACTCCCAGTACAACTCTGAACCACCGGCTGTGTAGTTCACCATGGTACCTACATCTGGTGTTGTGTAGAATCTGTGAGCCACAGAGGACTCATCAATCCCGTTCCCGGGTAGCAATGCTATCTAAGCCTTGGGTGGGGGGACAAGGCTGAAGAACAAGGTTGCAGCTACACTAGCACTAGCTTACGTGTCGAGAGCGAGAAGAGAAGTGCCAACGATTGTCAAAGTGATCACGAAATGATCCTATCTAAGCACGTCAAACATAACCCCACCGTGTTCACTTCCCGAACCCCTTCGGAAAGCGACCGTCACGGTTACTCACGCTGGTAGTGTATTATGATCATAGTGTCAAGTTTTCTACAACCGGATATTAACAAATTCCCATCTGCCACATAACCGCGGGCACGGCTTTCGAAAGATCAAAACCCTGCAGGGGTGTCCCAACTTAGCCCATCACAAGCTCACGATCTGCGGAGTCACAACTGCAAGGTGGGAAGACCCGAGTATTCTCGGAATCCCATGCTCAAGATATTCCGACTAAGGTAAAACTAATCCAGCAAGTCCTCCCGGCATGCCGACACCCTGATAGTAGCCGCGCGTATCTCGTCTCAGGCCACGATCGGATAAGTCATCCTATAGGTTTTTACCAGCCCTCGAGTTCCCTCAAGGTGGCCCCGCAGTCTGCTCAGTTTGGACCAACACTCATGTGGAGCACTGGTCCGGGTTGTTAATTAAGAAAAGGGTTTATAACTCCCTATGCAAGTTTTAGTTATTAGGCAAATGTAAAACCAATGTTGGGGCTTGCTGGAAAAGCTTTAGCTCTAAGCGGGTTATCGAGGGGGCCCATAAACCCCAACCGTGTTAGGGACGCAAAATCAAGGAACATAACACCGGTTTAAACGGTTCCTAGGGAGGCATGAGTGGAACAAAACACCAAGCAAAGTCTTAGCCTTCCACCCATTGCCAAGTATATAGATGATTTAGTTAAACAGATTATATAGTGTGATATCCCAACAATAACTTCAACATGAAGCAAGAATCTTCGAATCTTCTCCTGCAACTAACAATGCTATAAGAGGGGCTGAGCAAAGCTTACGTAGCCAATCAAAGGTTTGCTAGATTGGGTGGTTAGAGATATTCATGGCTACAATAGGAGGCTGACAAACAAACATGGGCATCGTGGCAATAAGCTAAAGAGCGAGACATCTAGCATAGGCAAAGATAGTAATGATATCTGGGTCAGGTCATCTTGCCTGTTGAATCCTCGGAGGGAACATAATCTTTCTCCTCACACTCAACCTCGGTAGAAACCTCATTCTTAGTATCTTCACGAGGCTCTAACCAAACACAACAATGCAACAACGGAAAAAAATCAATCAACATGCAGTGCTCAATCAGATGATGCATGAACATGAAGCATGTGAACAAGAAAAGACATGATGCATGGCCTAGGTGTCACAAGAGTGCAATAACATCACCAACAAACAAGATCAACCGCACATGTGAAACAAGTGAAGTAACAACTTAGCAAGTTTATGTAGTTTATCAAACAAGCAACCAACATGTTTTAAAGAGGTTGGTTAACATGGCAAGGGTGCACTAACATAACAGCAACATGCTAGCACAATTAAATGGGCTGGAAAATAGATGCAACAATATCCAGAAACTCTCATATTCATTTATTTGCATTTGGGACAGATTTGAAATACTTCTGTGATGGAGTTGTCAAACATGCTAAACAACAGCACCAAAATATTCTACACATTTTTCTACCCCAAATGCATATAAAGTTTGTTAAATTTGGAGTTGTAGAGAATTAGTTATGAATTTAGCAAGTTTGAGCATATTTAAAACAAATTTAAATTCAAACATCATTTCAATGTTTTTAAACATGGCGGCAAGTGACATATTCATAATCTACACAAAATCCTAAGCACTTGTCATATAGGGCTCAAATTCATATAAAGCATAAATATGCAGATATTAACTAAAACAGAAAAACAGAAAAGAAAAAGAAAAACAGAAAAAGAAAATAAAACAGAAAAGGCGCCAGGTCTAAATTGACCCAGGCCCAGCTAGCCTCAGACACTGACAAGGGGGGCCAGGCGGAGCTGAGCTGGAGAGTGGGTGCGCGCGGGGGCTGGAACTGGAGCTGTGAGGCTGGCTGGTGGGGCCCTGCTGTCAGCCTCACACAAAAATGAAAAAGGGGCGAAATAACCACAGCGCCCGTGAGGGATCGAACTCGCGCCTTACTTGACGAAACTGACGGAGACACACCACTACGCCACTGCATCGATCTCGACAGATAGGAAGCAGCATATCTGAAGAATATAACGCAACAGCAGAACAGGGGAGCACTAGCCCTCGTCGGAGCCGCTCCGGCGACCATTACGCACGGCGGAGGGGTGCGAGAGGGAGCAGGAGGAGTCCCGCATCCAACCAAACTACTGGCAGCAACTACGGGGCACTGCATCACCGACGGCGAGCATATACAGCACGGCGGCGACGGAACGACGGCGAGGCGATGCAAGGCAATAGGCGGCACGACGACTGCACCGAGAGGTCCTACGCATCTAGGCGGAGTGAACGGGCAGCACGACAACAGCTAAAGAGGTCGGAACACTCGCCGGTGACGAGGTCCGACGGCGGCACGATCGGGCGCTCGTGGAACTACGGCCTAGAGCATGTGCAGAAAGGGGAAAAGGGCTTGGAGAGAGAGAGGAGCTCATCACGAGCACGGCGGTGTGCTCGGCTGGCCCTGGCGTGGACGGAGTCATCGGCGGTGTGTCTCGAACACCTTCGACCACCGTAGAGAAAGAAGAGGAAGAAGAGCTCGACGGAGAGGTGCTCGGGTCCGCGTGGTTGACGTAGTGGAAGAAGAGGATGTCGTGGAAGAAGGTAGACAATGTTGGCGAGGCCGAGGACGACGCGGAGCTCGCCGGCGACGAGAGGTTGCTCTCATATGTGCTCGGGCGTCGATGGTGGCGGCGGATCTAGGGGATCCCAGCTCTCCAGACGGCGAGAGGGGAAAGGGAAGATTTAGAGAGGAGTGGTGGACACGATCTGGGTTTAAAAGAGGGGCTCGACGCACGGCCTCGACGTCCGTGAGCTGACGGCGCGACAGTGAGCGCGGCGTGCTCTGCTTTTTTGACGGAGGAAGACGGAGGCGAGGGGGATGTGTCGCTGACTGGTGGGGCCTCGCACTCGGAGTGGCTACGGCGCGACTGTGTGGCTCTGGCTAGGCCTGCGGTGCTGGGCTGCGCTGCACTGGAGAGGAGCTGGGCCTGGTGATAGAGACAGAGAGAGAAGGAGGAGGCGCAGGTGGTGCTGCAGGCTACTGCTGTCTATTCTTTTCTTTTTATTTCTTCAGGCAGAAAAAGAAAAGAATGCACAGAAATAAAGAAGAAGAACTAGGGGAAAAGAAAAATACCCCTATGCTCAGTGAATTAGGCTCTATTTAAATAAAATGACTTGGACATTTTTAGGGGCAGAAAAATAAAAGGAGTTTGAATATAGGCCAAACTCTTGATATTTTAAAACCCAATCGAATCATATTCAAATGAGATGATATTTGGAGGAGAGGTTGCTCACATGGTGCAAGATTTAAAGGAGAAGGAAGAACCACTATGACACTTGCTAGGTGGCTTGCAAAATAGATCAAAGAAGAGGCTAGAAGAAAGAAGGAGAAGAATAAGAAGAAGAAGAAGAAAGAAGAGGGGGAGGGGTAGGGTTTAGCTAGGATAGCTTGAACCCACACACAACAACACATCACAAGGTCTCACAATGCACAAAAGAAATTAAACTATGATGCCATGATGATATGATGATGAGCATTGCAAGGATGCAAAAATAAATAAAAGGTACGCAATGCAAATAAAATAAATGAGAAGGACCCCCAAGGATAATGACAAGGATCAAAGAGGAAGCTTTATTGCCATTATTGGAAAGTGTTACATTTGGGGCATTACACCCTGTGACACACACATACATATTTCAGTCGATCGCCTCCAGGCACCGAGAAGTTGGGCTATTACTTCCTCCGAGAAGGGCCTGAACTCGTAAACTCCTTGTGTACAACCTCACAGTAGCTAGGATCTTGCCTCCTCCTACGTACCCCCTATTCTTACTATCAGACTTATGTAATGCCCAGTATGTGACTATGTCTCCCACGTGTCGGGGCACGACTTAAAGACATAATCACATACTAGAATGATCTCAAGTATGGTATCTTTGCACGACTCATGTACAAGAGGGGATGAAAATTTAAAAGAGTAGCTGGCTTACACTCACCACGTCACACAATGTAAAACATTAACATACATCATCCAAATAACATTAGAGTTCGACTACGGACGAAGATCCAAATGAAAGATACCATAAATAAAGCAACACAAGGTCCCGATCATCCTAGTAAGAGCCCTACTGATCCTTGGGATAAGACACGTAGTAACGTCTACGCTCTTCATCGAACTCCTAATACAACTCTGAACCACCACCTGTGTAGTTCTCATCGGTACCTGCATCTGGTGTTGTGTAGAATCTGTGAGCCACAAGGACTCAGCAATCTCGTACCCGGGTAGCAATACTATCAAAGCCTTAGGTGTGGAAAAGGCTTAAACAAGTTTGCAGCAGCGCTAGCACTAACTTACGGGTTTAGAGCAAGGAGAGAACAAGTGCCAACGATCGCCAAAGTGATTATGAAGTGATCCTAATTACTCACGGTCAAACATAACCCCACCGTGTTCACTTCCTGAACCCCTTCGAAAAGAGACCATCACGGTTACTCACGCTGGTAGTGTATTATGAATATGGTGTCAAGTTATCTACAACCGGATATTAACAAATTCCCATCTGCCACATAACCGCAGGCACGGCTTTCGAAAGTTCAAACCCTGCAGGGGTGTCCCAACTTAGCCCATCACAAGCTCACGATCTGCAGAGTCGCAACTCCAAGGTGGGAAGACCCGAGTATTCTCGGAATCCCGTGCTCAAGATATTCCGACAAAGGTAAAACTAATCCAGCAAGACCTCCCGGCGTGCCGACACCCTAATAGTAGCCGTGCGTATCTCGTCTCAGGCCACGACCAGATGAGAACTACGTACAACAACTGAAGATCCCAGCGAACTGGGTGGCACCGCAAGTGGCTCTAGTTTGGACCAACACTCATGAGGAGCACTGGCCCGGGGGTTGTTAATTAAGTCCTCGGGATAGCTAGTCCCTATGCAAGTTTTAGTTATTAGGCAAATGTAAAACCAAAGTTGGGCCTTGCTGGAAAAGCTTTAGCGCTAAGCGGGTTATCGAGGGGCCCCATAAACCCCAACCGTGTTAGGGACACAAAATCAAGGAACATAACACCGGTTTATCGGTTTCTAGGGTGGCATGAGTGGAACAAAACACCAAGCAAGAGGCTTAGCCTTCCACCCATTACCAATATATATATATATATATGATTTAGTTTAATAGTTATATATATTGTGATATCCCAACAATAACTTCAACATGAAGCAAGAATCTTCAAGTCTTCACCTGCAACTAACAACGCTATAAGAGGGGCTGAGCGATGCTTACGTAGCCAAACAATGGTTTGCTAGGTGGATGGTTAGAGAGTTTCATGGCAACAATAGGAGGGCTGACAAACATACATAGGCATCAAGGCAATATCTAAATAGCGAGACATCTAGCATAGGCAATGATATTAGTGATATCTAGGTAAGGTCATCTTGCCTGTTGATTCCACAGAGGGATCGTTAACTTGCTCCTCAAACTCAACCTCGGTAGGAACCTCGTACTCCGAATCGTCGCCGGGCTCTAACCAACACAACAATCAACACCGAAACAACAATCAATCATAATGCAATGCTCAAACACATGATGCATGAACATGATGAACAAGTACAAGAGTGGATATTATGCATGGCCTAGGGTCACAAGAGTGCAATATCATCATAGCCAAACAAGATCACTCACATGACAGAAAACAAGCAAAAGAACAACTAGCAAGTTTATGTAGGTTATTCAACCAAGCACCCAACAAGTTTAAAGGGGTTGGTTAACATGGCAAGGGTGCAACTAATATTACAGCAACATGCTAGCACAATTAAATGGGCTGGAAATAATAAACAACAATTTCCAGAAACTCCCAATATTAAATAATTGCATTTGGGACAGCTCTGAAAAACTTCTGTTATCAAGTTGTTAAACATGCAAAACAACATCACCAAAATATTCTACACATTTTTCCACCCCAAATGCATATAAAGTGTGTTAAATTTGGAGTTGTAGATATTTAGTTACGATTTTTCCTAGTTTAAGCATATTTAAAACAACAATAAATTCAAACAGCATTTTAAATATTTTTAAACATGGCAACAAACAGCATATTCATAATCTACATGAAATTCTAAGCACTTTTCATATACAACTTATTTTGCATCAGAAGAAAATATCCACATATATTAATTAAACAAAGAAAAAGCAGAAAAAGAAAAAGAAAAAGAAAAACAAGCGCAGGGCCAAAGCTGACCCACACGCACGCTAGCCAGAGCCACTGACAAGGGGGCCCCGCTACGCTGCGGTGGCACTAGCGGGTGCGCGAATGCGTGGAAGTGCACAGTGAGGCTGGCAGGTGTGGCCTTGATGTCTACACACGCTTCTACTTTTGTAGACTATGTTGGGCCTCCAAGCGCAGAGGTTTGTAGGACAGCAGCAAATTTCCCTCAAGTGGATGACCTAAGGTTTATCGAACTCAGGGAAGTAGAGGTTGAAGATGGTCTCTCTCAAGCAACCCTGCAACTAAGATACAAGAAGTCTCTTGTGTCCCCAACATACCTAATACAACTAGGAGTTGTATAGGTGCACTAGTTCGGCGAAGAGATGGTAAAATATGGATGATAGGAGTGGCAAAGCAAAGTAATATAAATCTGTAATAAAAAGTGCAGCAAGCAAACAAGTGGTAAACGTGAGCACAAATGGTATTGCAATGGTGGAAACAAGGCCTAGGGTTCATACTTTCACTAGTGGCAACTCCCAACAACATTAACATAATCGAATCACATGATATTTCACATAAAACATGCAAAGGGGACACACTCGGAGGTCATTCCTTCGTGGTCAAGAGAGGACGGGAATTATGTAGGGCTACAAAAGCACACCTCAAAGTTCGTAGTTCTCAATCTAAGGATTTCCCAATGTCACCGCGGCCATCCAAAGAGAGTCCCACAATCACCACAACATATCTAAAGGATAGTCAAAGACAAGCACCAAGAGACTCTCAATCTTCAATCAACACACAAGAGAGGAAATCACTCATGAAAATACTTTTCTAATCCATGTCCAATAGACCGCTGTCACCTTGGTCTCGGGGATTATACTAGATAAAGACAAGTGAGTACATCAATCCAATACATAGAGGAAGGGGAAATATCATGGGATCACCCTAGATTAACATAGCCTATGATCACAACGAAGATCACATCATGGGAGAGAGAATTGACCACATAGCTACTGGTAAGAACCTCAGCCCCGAGGAGGAACTACTCTCGCCTCATGGAGGGAGGAAGCAACGTCGATGGAGATGAATCCGGGGGCACTTCCCCGTCCCGGCAGGGTGCCGGCGCAGGAATTCTGGTCCCCCGAAGCTTGATGGCGATGGCGGCGGAGATCGGAATCGCGTCTGGAGAAAAGGGGTCTGGAATCAGGGTTTTCTCGATGGACCTTAAATATATGCCAAAGGGGGTCACCAGGGGAGTCCTGGGGGGCCCAGGCGCCCCCCCCCCCGGCGCGGCCTAGGGGTGGGCCGCCTGGGCAGGCCGCCTGGAGCCCCTGTGGGTCCCCCCCGGCTGTACTTTGGCCGCACGGTAGCTCCTAGAACGCTGATTTTTTTAATATTTTTTCTGGATTTTTCCTGGCAGTTCTCGTAATGGGAAAACCTGAAATACAAAAACAGCAGAAAACAGAAACTGGCACTGGGGTGCACTGAGTTAATAGGTTAGTCCAAATATGATCAAAAGTGTATGGAAGTGCATAAATATCATAGCAATATCACACAAAAGAGGCATGGAGCAAGCAGAAATTATAGATGCGTTTTGGACGTATCAACATCCCCAAGATTAATTCCTGCTCGTCCTCGAGTAGGTAAATGATAACAAGAATAATTTCTATGGTGACATGCTATTAACCATATAGGACTTATTCATAGTCATATGACAAAAGCTTACCGAGACAATGAATCTGTAGTAATTAAGTTGCCTCATGAGAAAATCACAAAGAACTGAAAGTTTTACAATATGATACTGAAACATCAAATATATTTGCAATGAACATGATGTGCAAATATGATAAAGTGATATCTAGCTTGCCCCCTTTAGTGAAGCAAAACATAAATGTAGGGGCACCTTCAAGGTTTAAGTGATGACTAGATACAATGATTTCAGAATAAACGATATCACAATCATGCAAAAGACAATGCTACTTTGGGACAATGCACATTACACTCAGAATGACAATCATGCTCTCAGTAGCTGGTGCTTTAAAAGAAGGTGGAGACTCAATCATAAAAGTAAAAGAATGGCCCTTAGCAGAGGGAAGCAGGGATTACTCATGTGCTAGAGTTTTTTTATTTTGAAAACATAGAAGCAATTTTGTCAACGGTAGTAATACTTCATATGTGTTATGCATAAGACATCCTATAAGTTGCAAGCCTCATGCATCGAATACCAATAGTGCTCGCACCTTGTCCTAATTAGCTCGGATTTCCATGGGTTATCATTGCATTACATATGTTTCAACCAAGTGTCACAAAGGGGTACCTCTATGCCACCTATACAAAGGTCCAAGGAGATAAATCGCATTTGATTTCTCGTTTTTGATAGATCTCAACTTGAGGACATCCATACCGGGACAACATAGAAAATAGATAATGGACTCCTCTTTAATGCTTAAGCATTCATAAGAGGTTGAGGATTAATGTCCAAGCTAAAACTTCCACCATGATACATGGCTTTGGTTGGCGGCCCAATGTTCTTCTCTAACAATATGCATACTCAAACCATTCAACTCATGGCAAATCACCCTTACTTCGGACAAGACGAACATGCATAGCAACTCACATGATATTCAACAAAAGTGTAATAGTTGATGGCGTCCCCAGAAACATGGATACCGCTCAGCAAGCAACTTATAAGAAATAAGATACATAAGCGACATATTCTTTACCACAATAGTTTTTAAGCTACTTTCCCATGAGTTATGTATTGCGAAAATGAAGGTTTTAAAGGTAGCACATGTAAATTTACTTGGAGTGGCGGTGAAATACCACATATAGGTAGGTATGGTGGACTCATATGGCATAACTGGATTAAAAGAATGTGGATGCACAAGCAGTCAGTCCGCTTAGTACAGGTGGAGGTTAGCAAAAGACTGGGAGCGACCAACTAAAAGAGCAATGACGGTCATAATCATGCAGAGCGACAAAGCAACATTGAATCAGGCATGGTAGTTATATCGCTACTCAGAAACAAAAGATCATCAAGGCTTGACAGACTTTCTTTACAGTCTTAAATATGCGTGAGCATATGCCAAGTCAATCAAAATAAATTATTGAAGGAAGATATTACTAAACCATACCACATCATAGGCAAACAAATCAAGTTGGTACTCCAATAACACATTGGGAATCCCCCAGCTATTTGAGACTAACCACAAGAAAACATGAACTACTAAGCGCCATTATGCACGTAGCATCTTTATCATAGACATATCAACCAATGCAACGGAAGCAAACTCTCTTAATAAGGTGAGCATGGTAATTAAAGAGAGTTCAAGCAACCAACTAAACAAAAGCTCTTTGAAAAGATAAGCATGAATACTAAGAGCTGAACATGATAGTAGCTATTAAAAGACAAAGAACACACACAACAAAGATAAACATGAAAATTCTATGTTGTGTTCTAGGTTGAAGTGGAGCGTGTTTCTCTCCCATACAAAGAAAGCTGAGTTCCAACTCGTTATGAAAAACAAGCAAAGCTAAAGAAAACTAAAAATGAAACTAAAAGCAAGACGCTCCAAGCATAGCACATAACACATGAAGTGATAAAAATATAGTGGAACGAAAGACGAACTGATAATGTTGATGGATAAGGGGATGCACGGGGGCATCCCCAAGCTTAGACGCTTGAGTCTCCTTGAATATTTCTTGGGGGTGCACGGGGGCATCCCCAAGCTTGAGCGCTTGACACTCCTGAATCTTTTTATCATCTTCCCTCGCACACTTGAAAACTCCCTTCATACATAACTCATCATAATCTGATTAGCGAGGTTAGTACCCATAATAAAATAATTGTTCCTTGCTGGAAATAAAGATATTCTTGAAGTTCAACTGTTTCTCAAGATTGCAAAAAGGTTTTTGCAAAGAAAAAGCAAGCTCTTGGTTTGCAAAATGAAAGAAAGGCAAAACAGGACAGAATCTGTGAAAAACAGAACAGCAGGTAGTAAATGATTTGTTCGGGGCACTTCTGCAACTCTAATAAAAAAACTCAGAACAGACGTACGAAAGACAATTGTATAGAGCACGCTGTCGAAAAAATTCAGACCAAAAAGATGATCTGGTGATTTTATACGAATTTTTCTATCCAAGGACAGAATCCGTTTCCTGGACAGCACGTCACAACTTTTGAACTTTCTTGCAATCAGAGGCTACACTTGGCACAAAGTTGAAAAGTAAAGATACAATGATGATGCTACTATAGTAACAACATCAAGACACAACAAAAAGCAAAATAAAATTTTATTCATTGTGGGCTGCCTCCCAAAAGCGCTTTCTTTTATGCCTTTAAGCTAGGCATAGGACTTTAATGATGCTCTCGTAAGAATAAGAGCTGAAGAACAAAAGAGGGCATCAAGAAGCAAATGCCAAATACATTTAAGCCTAACATTCTTCCTATGCATAGGAATATTGCAATAGAATAATTCATTGAAGCACGAAGCAACTAGCATAGGAATGCAAAACAAGAATAACTTCAAAATATTCACCATAAAGAGAGGAAACTTCTTATTGTTAAGATATTTAGAACCAAGCCTCCCTCTCTCATTATAAATTTCAGTGGCATCATGGATGAACTCAACAATATAAGCATCACATAAAGCATTGTTACCATGATCCACGTGCAAAAAGGTACTCTCACTCCCCACATAAGCATAATTTTTCTCATTGGTAATAGTGGGAGTAGGACTATCATAAACAACTTGAACACTATAGATTAGTTGTATATTAGGAGGGTGGTGTTCGACAAGGGAGTAATTCCCTTCATGATTATGACAAGTTTCATAAGGATAATTTCTCCTTATGTCATAGGTACCTTTATAATCACTATAGATTGGAGTTATAACATCATCATGGTAGAGAAGAGCATTATCATTGCTAGCAACTATATTTGTAATCATGTTGTCTTTATTCTTACTAGCAAGAGAATTATCAATTATCACATCACTAGTGGGTAAAGGATTTGCAATCCTATCATCCCCAAGCTTAGAGCTTCTCATATCTTCACTTTCAGAGTTGGTACCAAAAAGATTTTCAAGATCATAAGTAGCATTATCATCATTTTCCCAATCACAATAAGTAACATGCATGTCATAATCAAAATCATCTTCAAAAGTACCTACGGACGTATCATCAAGATGATAATTAAGGCAATAAACTTCACCTTCTTCTTTAAACTTACACCCGTTAGGATAAAAGTTGATGGAAGGAATATGCCCAGGCCAGGTTGATACCCATTCTTCTTCCTTCTTGCTCCTCTTCCTCCTCCTCTTCTTTTTCTTCTTCTTCACCTTAGGAGGGAGTGGTTGGAGATGAAGCTTCTCCACATATCCTGGTTTATCATTAGAAACAATAGGGGAAACTTGGGAGAAACTCTCCTTTTTATTAGTAGAAATATAAGAGACATTTTTATACTTTGGTAAAGTTCCCTCCTTTCTAATCTTACTTATGTAATCATTTTCATGGCAATTAACAACACAATAGAGATGGCAATTTTGCAAAGTGTTTTTTATTCCTATGGCATTATCATCCAGCCAAGAAGTCTTTTCTGATAACTCTTCACACATCAAAAATAACATAAGCTCATCATAAAGATCAGAGGTGATCATGTTATCACACAACCGGTTAACAGTTTTGTTTTGAAAGTTCATGCATTGAAAATTAAAGTGACCCTCTATACGGCAAAGTTCACAAGTAAAAGGATAAAGGTCACACAATTCTCTAGCAATTTCATCTAAATCTCTGACCCAAGTGATTGTTCTTTCATGCTTATGTTGCTTACAATACTTCTCTTCTTCAATCATAGGCCTTTCACAAGGTCTATCCACTCCACAAAAATTAACATGCTTATATAAAACTTCATTTTTAGGAATTGGATCATGCATGTTGCAACCATCATGAACAATTTCATTTTCTTTGCAAGTCTCTTTAAAAGGTTTATGATACTTGGTCCAATCCTCCTTAGGCATATTAAGATGTGAAGCAAAAGATTTGAGGAAATCAACAAGGAGTTGAGAATCAAGCCCAAACTTAGCACTAAACTTATAAAAACTTGTAGTTTCAACAAAGGACTTAATGCAATCATACTCATAAATTATACCTGACTCTTTACCTTTGTCGATCTCCCAATCTTCAGTGTTGCGTTGAATTCTTTCAAGGAGTTCCCATTTAGCATCAATATTTTTGTTTGTGAAAGAACCCATAGAGGAAGCGTCAAGCAAATCTTTATCCTGTCGAGAAAGCCTCGCATAGAAATTAGTAATAATCATATCTTTGGGGAGCCCATGGTCAGGACACTTTAGCATTAACGTTTTCAGTCTCCCCCAAGCTTGAGCTATGCTCTCTCCGTCATGAGGGTAGAAATTATAAACATAATTCCTATTCTTATGGACTTCATGAAGAGGATAAAACTTGGAGTAAAAGAGAGAGCGGATCTCTTCCCAATCAAGCAAGTGTGAGTTATCGAGAAGCTTATACCAATCTGAAGCTTCATCTATAAGTGATACGGCGAACAATTTCCTCATGAAAAACTCCCATGATACACCTGCAAGCTTAAATAATGAACATAGTTGTGACAGATATAGCAAGTGTTCATCGGGATGTCTGTCTCCTGCATAACGATTAGCCAAAACATAATCGATAATACCAGCTGGTATTTTATAGGGCACAATTTCAGTAGGGGGAGGAGCAACCACCACAGGTGTGGGGCGTCTTCTCGCAAGCAACGATCCAATAGCACAGTTTTCCATAAACATAACTAGTGAAATAAAAACAAGAAACAAAAAGATTTAATTGCAAGATCTAAAGATATACCTTCAAGCGCTCACCTCCCCGGCAACGGCGCCAGAAATAGCTTGATGTCTACACACGCTTCTACTTTTGTAGACTATGTTGGGCCTCCAAGCGCAGAGGTTTGTAGGACAGCAGCAAATTTCCCTCAAGTGGATGACCTAAGGTTTATCGAACTCAGGGAAGTAGAGGTTGAAGATGGTCTCTCTCAAGCAACCCTGCAACTAAGATACAAGAAGTCTCTTGTGTCCCCAACACACCTAATACAACTAGGAGTTGTATAGGTGCACTAGTTCGGCGAAGAGATGGTAAAATATGGATGATAGGAGTGGCAAAGCAAAGTAATATAAATCTGTAATAAAAAGTGCAGCAAGCAAACAAGTGGTAAACGTGAGCACAAATGGTATTGCAATGGTGGAAACAAGGCCTAGGGTTCATACTTTCACTAGTGGCAACTCCCAACAACATTAACATAATCGAATCACATGATATTTCCCATAAAACATGCAAAGAGGACACACTTGATGGGCCTCGAACCCCTCGTTGGTTACCCCAAGTGGAAGGTGTAAGATGCAGTGTTGTGGAAGTGTTTTCCCTTAGCAAAGATGCCAAGGATCGAATCCCCAGAGACTCCTAGGTTCAACAAGTAGGTGTCAACTGCTACGGCGCCAGATTAGTAGCAATCAATGTGGACCTGCACACAGATACAAATAACTTTGCTCCCAACGAGTACAGAGAGGTTGTCAATCCCTCCGGCCTTGTAGTTCACAAAGGATTAAAAGCAATGATAGTAGTGATAGATAATGTTTTGCAATAGTAAGTAATAACGAAAAGTAAATAGCGGATGTGATCAATGATGGTAATATGGACCGGAGTCTCATGATGTTCACTAGTGATGTCTCTCTCCCAAAAGACGATAAAACAGCTATGTGAGGTAAACAAATTACAGCTGGGCAATTGACAGGACCATGAACGTAAACCAATGTTGATTACATTGCAAGAAAGGTTGAGGTTCAAAGCATGGGCGGTACGCCAAAGTAAGTAGACCAAAATCCATCAATATCTACTACTAATCATCCACCTTGAGATATCTATCCAGAACATCTCGCTGGTATTAAGTTGCGAGTCCCACCCATAGTGTAAACTCAATGCAACAGACAACTGCATTAAAAGAACTTTGCGTAAAGTAAACAATCCTTGCACCCGCTGGCACAAGCACCGTTGTTTTCCCCCTTGTGGCAACAACACATCCCCTAGACTCATGTTTCTATCACTCAAGCTAGTCATCGAGGGGCATGAACCCACAATCGAGCATAACGTTCCCTCTTGGAGTCACTACCTATTACTCGGCCAAAGCAATAAATAACAACGGAGAACATGCAAGAATTACTTATGAACAAAAATATAAAAGAGGTAAATCAAATATATTACTCAAGATCAATCTGAACATAATCTCATAATCCATCGGATCCCAGCAAACTCAACATAGCAACATCATAAGGATTACATAGGTGCCTCCATCATGTAGGACAGCTCACGATGACTAATTAGTGAAGCACAAGAACGGGAGGAGAACATCACATAGCTACTGGTCATGGACCCATGGTCCAAGGGAGACTACTCACGAGTCATCCGGGAGGCGTCCATGGTGGGGGAGAAGCTCCCGGTGGTGATCCTCCCCTCCGGCAGGGTGCCGGGAAGAGTTCTCCTGGTGCTCCCGATCTTGGAAGCGGCAGCGGCGGCGGAACAGAGATGGGATCGCGAAAAGAGTTCCTGTTCTGAGGGTTTCGGAGGACGCTTTAAATATATGCCAAAGGGGGGCATCGGGGAAGCTTCGGGGGGCCCAGGCGCCCCCCCGGCGCGGCCCAGGGGGGGGGGTGCGCCGCCAGGGCGCCTGGAGCCCTGGTGGCCCCCCCGGCTGTCCTTCGGACGCAGGGTTGTTCCCGAAACGCTGATTTTTTATATAATTTTTCTGGATTTTTCTGGGCAGTTCTCGAAACGTGAAAACCTGAAATACAAAAACAGCCGAAAACAGAAACTGGCACTAGGGTGCACTGGATTAGTAAGTTAGTCCAAATATGATCAAAAGTGTATGGAAGTGTATGAATATCATAGCAATATCACCCAAAAGTGGCATGGAGCAAGCAGAAATTATAGATACGTTTTAGACGTATCAACATCCCCAAGCTTAATTCCTGCTCGTCCTCGAGTAGGTAAATGATAACAAGAATAATTTCTGTGGTGACATGCTATTAACCATATAGGACTTTTTTCATAGTCATATGACAAAAGCTTACTGAGACAATGATTCTAAAGTAATTAAGTTGCCTCATGAGAAAATCACAAATGACTAAAAGTTTTACAATATGAAACCGAAACATCAAATAGATTTGCAATGAACGTGATGTGCAAATATGATAAAGTGATATCTAGCTTGCCCCCTTAGTGATGCAAAACATAAATGCAGGGGCACCTTCAAGGTTTAAGTGATGACTAGATACAATGATTTCAAAATAAACGATATCACAATCATGCAAAAGACAATGCTACTTTGGGACAATGCACATTATACTCAGAATGACAATCATGCTCTCAGTAGTTGGTGCTTGAAGTGCTAGAGCTTTTTATTTTAAAAACATAGAAGCAATTTTGTCAACGGTAGTAGTACTTCATATGTGTCATGCATAAGACATCCTATAAGTTGCAAGCCTCATGCATCGAATACCAATAGTGCTCGCACCTTGTCCTAATTAGCTCGGATTTCCATGGGTTATCATTGCATTGCATATGTTTCAACCAAGTGTCACAAAGGGGTACCTCTATGCCACCTGTACAAAGGTCCAAGGAGATAAATTGCATTTGATTTCTCGTTTTTGATAGATACCAACTTGAGGACATCCATACCGGGACAACATAGAAAATAGATGATGGACTCCTCTTCAATGCATAAGCATATTCTCATAAGAGATTGAGGATTAATGTCCAAGCTAAAACTTCCACCATGATGCATGGCTTTGGTTGGAGGCCCAATGTTCTTCTCTAACAATATGCATATTCATTCAACCCACGGTAAATCACCCTTACTTCAGACAAGACGAACATGTATAGCAACTCACATGATATTCAACAATAGTGTGACAGTTGATGGCGTCCCCAGAAACATGGTTACCGCTCATCAAGCAACTTATAAGAAATAAGATACATAAGCAACATATTCTTTACCACAATAGTTTTTAGGCTACTTTCCCATGAGCTATGTATTGCATGGTTAGTTCGCTTAGTACAGGTGGAGGTTAGCAAAAGACTGGGAGCGACCAACTAAGAGAGCAATGACGGTCATAATCATGCAGAGCGACAAAGCAATATTGAATCAGGCATGGTAGTTATATCGCTACTCAGAAATAAAAGATCATCAAGGCTTGACAGACTTTCTTTACAGTCTTAAATATGCGTGAGCATACGCCAAGTAAATCAAAATAAATTCTCGAAGGAAGATATTACTAAACCATACCACATCATAGGCAAACAAATCAAGTTGGTACTCCAATAACACATTGGGACCCCCCCCCCAGCTATTTGAGATTAACCAAAAGAAAACCTGAACTACTAAGCACCATTATGCACGTAGCATCTTTATCATAGACTCATTAACCAATGCAACGGAAGCAAACTCTCTTAATAAGGTGAGCATGATAATTAAAGAGAGTTCAAGCAACCAACTAAACAAAAGCTCTTTGAAAAGATAAGCATGAATACTAAGAGCAGAGCATGATAGTAGTTATTTAAAAGACAAAGAACACACACAGCAAAGATAGACATGAAAATTCTATGTTATGTTCTAGGTAGAGGTGGAGCGTGTTTCTCTCCCACATAAAGGAATGCTGAGTTCCGACTCGTTATGAAAAACTAAAAAGAAAACTAAAAGCAAGACGCTCCAAGCATAGCACATAATACATGAAGTGATAAAAATATAGCGGAACGAAAGACGAACTGATAATGTTGATGGAGAAGGGGATGCACGGGGGCATCCCCAAGCTTAGACGCTTGAGTCTCCTTGAATATTTCTTGGGGGTGCACGGGGGCATCCCCAAGCTTGAGCGCTTGACACTCCTGAATCTTTTTTATCATCCCTCGCACACTTAAAAACTCCCTTCATACATGACTCATCATAATCTGATTAGCGAGGTTAGTACCCTTTATAAAATAATTATACCTTGCTGGAAATAAAGATATTCTTGAAGTTATACTGTTTCTCAAGATTGCCAAAAGGTTTTTGCAAAGAAAAATCAAGTTTTTGATTTGCAAAGTGAAGGAAAGACAAAACAGGACAGAATCTGTGAAAAATAGAACAGCAGGTAGTAATTGATCTGTTCGGGATACTTCTGCAACTCAAATCAAAAAACTCAGAACAGATGCACGAAAGAAAATTATATAGAGAACGCTTTCGAAAAAATTCAGACCAAAAAGATGATCTGGTGATTTTATACGAATTTTTCTATCCAATGACAGAATCTGTTTCCTGGACAGCACCTCACAACTTTTGAACTTTCTAGCAATCAGAGGCTATACTTGGCACAAATATGAAAAGCAAAGATACAATGATGATGCTACATCAGTAAACAACATCAAGACACAACAAAAGTAAAAATTTATTCATGTGGGCTGCCTCCCAAAAGCGCTTTCTTTTATGCCTTTAAGCTAGGCATAATGCATATATCAAGTTTTATCAAGAGTAAAAGAATAACTAGCCCGTACAACGGACTCAAAAGGTAACTTGATATTCTTTCGAGGGAAGTGTTCCATCCCTTTCTTGAGAGGAAACTGAAATTTTATATTACCCTCTTTCATGTCAATGATAGCACCAACGGTGCGCAAAAAGGGACGTCCCAAAATAATTGGACATGAAGGATCACATTCAATATACATAATAGTGAAATCAACGGGCACATAATTATCATTGACAACAATAAGAACATCATCGATCCTCCCCAAAGGTTTCTTTATGGAAGAATCAACGAGACGAACACCAAAAGAACAAGAATCATAAGTTTTCAATTTAAGCATATCATATAGTCTCTTGGGCATAATAGAAGTACTAGCACCAACATCACATAATGCATAACAAGAGAAGTAATTCAAATTAATTTTTAACATAGGATCCCAACCATCTTCTAGCTTTCTAGGTATGGAGGCTTCTACTCTAAGTTTCTCCTCCCTAGCTTTGATGAGAGCATTAGTGATATGCTCTGTGAAGGCAAGGTTAAGCGTGCTAGTGCGGGGATCTCTAGACATCTTGTGAAGGAAATCAATAACTTCGGTAAGAGTGCAATTATCAAAATCAAGATCACGAGCATCAAGTAAAGTGGTAGTGGTGTCCTTAAGGTTCACTTGTTTGGTAGTTTCTATAGTCATAGCATCACCATTAATAGGTCCAATGGGACCAGGAGTACATTGGGTGCTAAGAGTGTGAACATCCTCAATAACTTGGATAGTAGCAACAGTGTGGTGGGTAGGAAGGCTCTTAATTCTTTCCTCTTCCTCCCTTTCTCTAGCCCATCTTTCTTTAAGTTTAGCCATCATCCTAATGTTTTCATTAATTTGTACTTGAGTAGCATTAACATGAATGACCTCCCTCTCCTCAAGAGGAGAAGTTTTAATTTTTAGCAATTTTACCTCATTGGCTAAGTGGTCTACCTTAAAAGAAAGATCATCTAGTTTATGTAGTTTTTCTTCTACACTTTTATTAAAGGCATTTTGGGTAGTGATGAAATCTTTAAGCATAATCTCTAGTTCAGTATTGGAGTTCTTGGTACTAGGATAAACATTATTGTTCCCATAAGAGTTAGAGGGGAACGGTCTAGGATTGTTACCAAAGTTACTCCTATAAGCATTGTTGTTAAAATTGTTTCTAGAGATAAAGTTCACATCTACTTGTTCTTGAGCAATCAAAGAATTTAAAGTAACATCACGAGGATCAACAGTAGATTGCTTCGAAAGTAGAGACATGATCAAGTCAACTTTTTCATTAAGGGAGGAAATCTCCTCGACAGAGTTTACCTTCCTACCTGTTGGAGCGCGTTCGGTGTGCCATTGGGAATAGTTGGTCATCATCTCATCGAGAAGCTTTGTGGCAGCACCAAGTGTAGTTGACATAAAGGTTCCTCCCGCGGCCGAATCTAACAAGTTCCACGAGGTAAAGTTCAAGGCTGCATAAAAAGTTTGGATAACCATCCAAGTAGTCAAACCGTGAGTAGGGCAGTTCTTGATAAGAGATTTCATACGTTCCCAAGCTTGGGCAACGTGTTCATTATCCAACTGTTTAAAATTCATTATGTTACTTCTAAGTTGGATAATTTTAGCAGGTGGATAGTATTTTCCAATAAAAGCATCTTTGCACTTGTCCCAAGAATCTATGCTATTTCTAGGCAAAGACTGAAACCAAATTTTAGCTCCTCCTCTCAAGGAGAAAGGAAAAAGCTTAAGCTTAACAATATTACCATCTATTTCTTGGTACTTTTGCATATCACAAAGTTCAACAAAGTTGTTCAAGTGTAAAGCAGCATCATCTCCAGCACCGGAGAATTGATCTTTCATGACTAAGTTCAGTAAAGCAGGTTTAATTTCATATGAATGTGCTGAAGTGGCAGGTGTAGTGATAGGTGTGCTGATAAAGTCATCGTTGTTGTGACTAGTGAAGTCACACAACTTGGTATTCTCGGTGGAACCCATAGTAGCAAGCAAGCAAGATAACTATTTTTGTGATTTTCGATAAAGGATACTAAAGCAAAAACTGAAAGGTAAACTAACAAGACTAAAAAGCAAAGGTAAAAGATAGCATGCAACTCCCCTATCCTGAAGAGTGGAGTCCCAGGCGACGGCGCCAGAAAATACTCCTTGATGGGCCTCGAACCCCTCGTTGGTTACCCCAAGTGGAAGGTGTAAGATGCAGTGTTGTGGAAGTGTTTTCCCTTAGCAAAGATGCCAAGGATCGAATCCCCAGAGACTCCTAGGTTCAACAAGTAGGTGTCAACTGCTACGGCGCCAGATTAGTAGCAATCAACATGGACCTGCACACAGATACAAATAACTTTGCTCCCAACGAGTACAGAGAGGTTGTCAATCCCTCCGGCCTTGTAGTTCACAAAGGATTAAAAGCAATGATAGTAGTGATAGATAATGTTTTGCTATAGTAAGTAATAACGAAAAGTAAATAGCGGATGTGATCAATGATGGTAATATGGACCGGAGTCTCATGATGTTCACTAGTGATGTCTCTCTCCCAAAAGACGATAAAACAGCTATGTGAGGTAAACAAATTACAGCTGGGCAATTGACAGGACCACAAACGCAAACCAATGCTGATTACATTGCAAGAAAGGTTGAGGTTCAAAGCATGGGCGGTACGCCAAAGTAAGTAGACCGAAATCCATCAATATCTACTACTAATCATCCACCTTGAGATATCTATCCAGAACATCTCGCTGGTATTAAGTTGCGAGTCCCACCAATAGTGTAAACTCAATGCAACAGACAACTGCATTAAAAGAACTTTGCGTAAAGTAAACAATCCTTGCACCCGCGGGCACAAGCACCGTTGTTTTCCCCCTTGTGGCAACAACACATCCCCTAGACTCATGTTTCTGTCACTCAAGCTAGTCATCGAAGGGCATGAACCCACAATCGAGCATAACGTTCCCTCTTGGAGTCACTACCTATTACTCGGCCAAAGCAATAAATAACAACGGAGAACATGCAAGAATTACTTATGAACAAAAATATAAAAGAGGTAAATCAAATATATTACTCAAGATCAATCTGAACATAATCTCATAATCCATCGGATCCCAGCAAACTCAACATAGCAACAGCATAAGGATTACATAGGTGCCTCGATCATGTAGGGCAGCTCACGAGGACTAATTAGTGAAGCACAAGAATGGGAGGAGAACATCACATAGCTACTGGTCATGGACCCATGGTCCAAGGGAGACTACTCACGAGTCATCCGGGAGGCGTCCATGGTGGTGGAGAAGCTCCCGTTGGTGATCCTCCCCTCCTGCAGGGTGCCGGGAAGAGTTCTCCTGGTGCTCCCGATCTTGGAAGCGGCGGCGGCGGCGGAACAGAGATGGGATCGTGAAAAGAGTTCCTGTTCTGAGGGTTTCGGAGGACGCTTTAAATATATGCCAAAGGGGGGCATCGGGGAAGCTTCGGGGGGCCCAGGCGCCCCCCTGGTGCGGCCCAGGGGGGGGGCGCCGCCAGGGCGCCTGGAGCCCTGGTGCCCCCCCCGGCTGTCCTTCAGACGCAGGGTTGTTCCCGAAACGCTGATTTTTTATATAATTTTTCTGGATTTTTCTGGGCAGTTCTCGAAACGTGAAAACCTGAAATACAAAAACAGCCGAAAACAGAAACTGGCACTATGGTGCACTGGCTTAGTAAGTTAGTCCAAATATGATCAAAATTATATGGAAGTGTATGAATATCATAGCAATATCACCCAAAAGTGGCATGGAGCAAGCAGAAATTATAGATACGTTTTGGACGTATCAACACTCGGAGGTCATTCCTTCGTGGTCAAGAGAGGACGAGAATTATGTAGGGCTACAAAAGCACACCTCAAAGTTCGTAGTTCTCAATCTAAGGATTTCCCAATGTCACCGCGGCCATCCAAAGAGAGTCCCACAATCACCACAACATATCTAAAGGATAGTCAAAGACAAGCACCAAGAGACTCTCAATCTTCAATCAACACACAAGAGAGGAAATCACTCATGAAAATACTTTTCTAATCCATGTCCAATAGACCGCTGTCACCTTGGTCTCGGGGATTATACTAGATAAAGACAAGTGAGTACATCAATCCAATACATAGAGGAAGGGGAAATATCATGGGATCACCCTAGATTAACATAGCCTATGATCACAACGAAGATCACATCATGGGAGAGAGAATTGACCACATAGCTACTGGTAAGAACCTCAGCCCCGAGGAGGAACTACTCCCGCCTCATGGAGGGAGTAAGCAACGTCGATGGAGATGAATCCGGGGGCACTTCCCCGTCCCAGCAGGGTGCCGGCGCAGGAATTCTGGTCCCCTGAAGCTTGATGGCGATGGCGGCGGAGATCGGAATCGCGTCTGGAGAAAAGGGGTCTGGAATCAGGGTTTTCTCGACGGACCTTAAATATATGCCAAAGGGGGTCACCAGGGGAGTCCTGGGGGGCCCAAGCGCCCCCCCCCCGGCGCGGCCTAGGGGTGGGCCGCCTGGAGCCCCTGTGGGTCCCCCCGGCTGTACTTTGGCCGCACGGTAGCTCCTGGAACGCTGATTTTTTATATATTTTTTCTGGATTTTTCCTGGCAGTTCTCGTAATGGGAAAACCTGAAATACAAAAACAGCAGAAAACAGAAACTGGCACTGGGGTGCACTGAGTTAATAGGTTAGTACAAATATGATCAAAAGTGTATGGAAGTGCATAAATATCATAGCAATATCACACAAAATAGGATTGGAGCAAGCAGAAATTATAGATGCGTTTTGGACGTATCAGGCCTACCTGCCAGCCTCTCAGGAAAACAAAAAGGGGGGCAAAATAACCCACTGCCCCGTACGGATTCGAACTCACGACCCCCTGCGTAACTGACGGAGACACAAGCCACTGCGCTAGCATTCGGTTCTTGACAGAATACAGGCGTGATATCTGAAGAGGTAACTGAAGATGCAGAGCAGGGGAAAAACAGGGGGCTCGTCGGAGCTGCTCGTCGGTGCTGCTCCGGCGACCTAGAGGGACGGCGGAGTGGTGCGGTGCGCTCCTGGGGAAGTGCCGCACCCACTCGAAGCAAACACAACACCTAGCATGCACTACAGCGCCGGCGGCGAGCACCTGACAGAACGGCGGTAGCGGGCAATGACGAGACGATGCAATGGCCTAGGCGGGGCGGCGACTGCACAGGCAGCATCTACGCGACGAGCTAAAGTGAACGGACATCAAGACACGGCCTACGGTGGTCGGGACACTCGCCGGAGACGAGGCCCGACGGCGACGAGCTCGGGTGCTCGAGGAACTCGGTGCTAGATGGAGCTAAGGAGGGAGAAAAGTGCACGAGGAGGTCGAGGCGCTCACCACAAACACAGAGGTGTGTTCGGCTGGCCCGGAGGTGGTCGGAGTCGACGGTGGCGAGGATCGAACAACTACGGGTGACGGAAACGAAGAAGAGGAAGAAGACGTCGGCGACGAGGCGATCGGCTCCGCGTAGAGGACGTAGTCGATGTCGGGGAAGCAGCTGGACACGGTTGGCGAGGTTGCGGTCCACGGGAGGCACGCCGGCGACGAGCTGGAGCTCTCAGATGCGTGCGGGACTTCACTGGAGCGGCGGATCTGGTCGAGCTTGGCTCTCCAGGCGGCGAGAGGAGGAAGGGGAACCCTAGGGAAAGGGGTTGGACAAGCTGCGCGCTTAAAAGAGGGGCCAGAGGCACGACGGTGCGACGACGGCGACGCTCTCGTGGCCCCCATGGCGTCGCTGGACGTGGAAGAAAAGGTGGGTAAGTTTGAGCGAGCGGTCGCTGACGTGTGGGACCCGAGAGTCCACGTGCGCGCGAGCAAGCGGGGGTAAGCGGGGGAACGGGTGAAAAAGGGAGAGAGGGACGCTCTTGCGGGCTGAGCTGGGTTGCGGCGCGCGCGCTGGAGCTGGGCCGAGGGGAGAAGGAGGCCCAAGCTGGCCGGGCTGTGCTGTTGTGGCTGCTTCCTTTTCTTTTTCATTTATCTTCAGACAGAAAAGAAAAAGAAAAGCACATGCTTAAAGGAAAAGAGTTAGGGGAAAAGAAAAATATCCCCATGCTCCTTGATTTATGTCCTATTTAATAAAATTGGTTTGGACATTTTTAGAGGCAAAAAAATAAAAGGAGTTTGAATATGGTTCAAACTCTTGTCATTTTTAAAACCAACCAAATCAATTCCAAATGGGGTGATATTAGGCAAAGAGGGTGTAGACATGGTGCAAGGTTTATAGGAAAAGAAAGAACATTAAAGGACTTGGCTAGGTGACTTGCAAAATAGAGTTAAGAAAAGGAAAGAAAAGAAAAGGAGGAGGGGGGCCTAGGGTTGCAAGGCAAGGTTGGCTAGAGCCACCTCACATACATCACAAGGCCTCACACACACATCAACAAGAGCAAACTAAGATGCCATGATGCCATGATGATGAAGCAATGCAAGGATGCAAAATAAAATAAATGACATGGCAATGCAAAAAGTAAAATGAGCTCAAATGACAAGAACCCCCAAGGATAAGGACAAGGATCAAAATGAGAATGCTTTATTGCCATTATGGGAATGTATCATATATGGGGTGTTACAAACTCTCCTACACTACAAAAAGATCTCGTCCCGAGATCTAGGACTGGTAGAAGGAAGGATACTCGGAACGAAGGTGATCTTCTCGTTCCCACGTAGCTTCTCGGTCGGTATGGTGTGACCACTTAACTTTCAAGAACTTGATGGACTTGTTGCGAGTTTTGCGCTCAGTTTTTTCAAGAATAGCAACAGGGTGCTCACGATAAGACAAGTCTTGTTGAAGATCAATCTCCTCAAACGGAATGGTGCGTTTAGGTGTCTTGAAGCACTTGCGGAGTTGAGACATGTGAAACACATCATGAACATTTGCAAAGTTGGAGGGAAGCTCGACTTGGTAGGCTAGATCGCCTCTTTTGCCAAGAATCTTCAAAGGGCCCACGTATCTCGGAGCAAGCTTGCCTTTGATACCGAATCTTTGGGTTCCTTTCATAGGAGAAACACGGAGATAGACATGATCTCCAATGTCGAAAGCCAAATCACGATGCTTGCCATCATAGTAACTCTTTTGATGCGATTGAGCGGCTTTGAGATTCTCACGTATGACTTTGCACATATCTTTGGCTTCTGAGATCAAATCATTACCAAGAAGTTGACGTTCACTAGTCTCGGACCAGTTGAGAGGGGTACGACACTTTGTGCCATAGAGGATTTCAAAAGGAGCTTTGCCGGCACTTGCTTGGAAGCTGTTGTTGTATGAGAATTCGGCAAACGGGAGACAATCTTCCCACTTCATACCGAAAGATATGACACAAGCTCTCAGCATGTCTTCGAGGATCTGGTTTACTCTTTCGACTTGACCACTAGTCTGAGGGTGAAACGCAGTGCTGAAGCGAATCTTATTGCCCATGGCTGACTGAAAGGAGTCCTAGAACTTCGATGTGAACAATCTTCCACGGTCTGAGGAGATGACTTGAGGAATGCCATGCAAAGAAACAATTCTGGAGGTGTACAGCTCTGCCAGCTGAGCTGTGTTGATGGATTCTTTGACGGGAAGGATATGAGCTACTGTAGTTAGCTTGTCAATCACTACAAAGATAGCATCATTCCCCTTCTTGGACTTAGGAAACCCAGTGACGAAATCCATTTCAATGTGATCGAATTTCCACCCGGGAATAGGTAGAGGTTGAAGGAGACCGACTGGACGTTGATGCTCTGCCTTCACTCTTCTGCAGACATCACATTCATTCACAAGTTGGGCAATCTCCCTTTTCATGTGAGTCCACCTGTATGATTGCTTGAGGTCTTGGTACATCTTAGAACTTCCGGGATGAATCGAAAGGAGGGAGTCATGTGCTTCGTTCATTATGAGCTTCCTGAGATCACCCTTAGGAACGACAATTCTGTCCTCAAACAACAAGATGTCTTTCTCATCAACGCGATAGCACTTGTACTTGGGAGTACCCTTAGCAATACCATGTTTCACTTTCTGTACCATAGCATCACTGAGCTAGGCCTCACGGATCTGATCTTCCAAGGTAGGAGAAACTTGAAGGTTTGCAAGAAAGCCTTGCGGAACAACTTGGAGGTTGAGCTTCCTGAATGATTCACAAAGTTCAGGCTGGAACGGTTTGAGAAGGAGACTGTTGCAATATGCCTTTCTTCTCAAGGCATCTGCAATGACATTGGCCTTGCCAGGTGTGTACTCAATGCTTGGATCATACTCTTGGATCATCTCAACCCAACGAGTCTGGCGAAGGTTAAGGTTTGACTGTGTGAAGATGTACTTCAAGCTCTTGTGATCGGTGAAGATGTCCACTTTTCTGCCCAACAGAAGGTGTCTCCACGTGATCAAGGCATGTACAACTACCGCTAGCTCGAGATCATGTGTGCGGTAATTCTTCTCATTTGGTTTCAACTGACGAGAAGTGTATGCCACAATCTTCTTGTCTTGCATGAGAACACCACCAAGACCTTGCAAAGAAGCATCACAAAAGACTTCATAGGGCTTGGACTCATCCGGAGGAGTAAGAACCGGAGCAGAAATGAGCTTCTCTTTGAGTGTTTTGAATGCCACATCACAATCAGGAGTCCAGGAGTACTTGACATTCTTCTGCAATAGGTTGGAAAGAGTCTTGGCAATCTTGGAGAAGTTCTCAACAAACCTTCTGCAATAGCTAGCGAGGCGAAGGAAGCTTCGGAGTTGCTTGACATTCTGCGGGGGTTCCCAGTTGACAATAGCTTCAACTTTCTCGGGGTTCACAGAAATGCTCTCAGCAGAGATAATATGGCCAAGATATAAGACTTTATCCAGCCAGAATTCACATTTGGAGAACTTCGCATAGAACTTGTGTTCACGGAGCCTGTCCAGGACTAAACGGAGGTGCTTGGCATGGTCTTCTTCATTCTTGGAGAATACCAAGATGTCATCCAGATAGACGAGAACAAATTCATTGGTGTAGGGGTTGAATATGAAGTGCATCATCCTTGAGAAGGTGGGTGGAGCATTTGCGAGGCCAAAAGACATGACCATATATTCATAAGAGCCAAAACTCGTTCTGAATGCGGTCTTGGGAATATCCTCTTCACAGATTCGAATCTGGTGGTAACCCATCCGGAGATCGAGCTTTGAGAACACCTTTGCTCCTTTGAGTTGCTCGAACAATTCATTGATATTGGGGAGTGGATACTTGTTATTTATTGTCTTCTTATTCAATGGCCGGGAATCAATGCAAAGGCGTTCCGTGCCATCCTTCTTCTTGACAAATAGAACACCACCGCCCCAAGGAGAAGTACTAGGACTGATTAGACCCATACGTTCTTGCTCATCGAGTTGTTTCTTCAGCTCCTTTAACTCATCCGGGGAAAGCTTGTACGGACACCGACATGCTGGCTCGGTACCGGGCTCGAGTTCAATGACGAATTCAACTTGACGATGGGGAGGCATGCCTGGAAGCTCTTCAAGAAAAACATCTTCATATTCATTGACCACCGGAATCTGAGAAATGGTATTAATCTCGCCCTTGCCATTGAGAGAGAATAGCCTGATTGTGTTATCTCGAGAGGCGAAGATAATCACGTCTTCGTCAGGATGAGTAAGCTTGACTTCCCTATTTGCACGATCAATGTTTGCATCATGCTTGGAGAGCCAATCCATCCCAAGAATAATATCAATGTCGGAGTTGCCAAGAACAACCGGAATAACTAGAAAACGGTAATCACCCATAAGAATAGATACATCCGGAACAACTGAGTTGGAAGTCATTTGCAATCCTGGAGAAATAATATTTAAAGGCCTAGGTATGCTCTCCGAAACCAAGTCATGCGTAGCAACAAATGGTCTTGAAATGAAAAAAAGCGATGCACCCAAATCAAACAAGACTTTTGCAGGAATAGAGTTAATTGGAAGGTTACCAAGTATCACATCTGAAGAATTCTCTGCTTGAGCTGCATTCATCAGATTCACTCTTGTTGTCTTGGGATTATGCTTGACAATAGCAGTGCTGACAGGTGGAGGAGGCGGAAGGCGCCTTGGGTTGGGACACTTGTTAGCATAGTGACCCTTCTGGCCACACTTGTTGCAAGTCACTTCTGAGAGAGGTCGGTGATAAGGACCACTTGATCTTGAAGCTTGAAACTAAGGCTTGGACTGATTGCTTGGGTTGGGTGGGTGGGAGAAACCACGGCCACCTGAGTGCTTGTTGTTGTTTGGAGGACGGAGCGCTGGAGGAGGCGGAATCCAAAACTTCTGCTGCTTTGCAACCACTTGGGAAGAACAGGAGGAGTGAACAACATCTCTGATCCTCTTTTTGGAAGCTTCAATCTTGAGCGGGGTTGCCTCTTGCTTAAGAGCCATATTGTAGAATTGGTCAAATTCATCCGGCTTGAACAAGCTGAGAGCTAGTTGGAGTTCATCCTTCAGACCACCACGGAACTGATAAATCTTGCTCTTGGCATCAGGGATGTCTTGCTTCGCATAGCGGGCAAGATTCTGGAACTTGACATTGTATTGATAGACGGACATGGTGCCTTGCTTCAGGTTGCGGAATTGCTCACGCATGCCTTCAATGACATTGGTTGGAATGTGGTGTGAGCGGAAATCCTTTCAGAAGTCAGTACACGAGATCTCATGTCAACCTCTGGAATCTTTGTAATGTTGCCACCAATCAGCAGCTTGGTCTTTGAGTTGGAAAGTGGCAAACTTGACATAATCCTCAGGTCTCACGTTACTGCATTCAAAGTGCCTTTTGATATCTGTGATCCAGTCTTCAGCATCTAGCAGATCCACACAGTAACTGAAAGACTTCGGTTGGTTTGCCAGGAATTGGTTGAGGGTTGCCAAGTGAGGTTGATTGAACAGATTGCCTTGGCCTTGGTTCCCATGACCACCTTGATTTGATTGGTTGACTTGAATGTTCTGCATCATTTGCATAAGCATCTGGGTGTTCTGGTAGGTCGCTTGCATAATTGCTCTCCAGGCCTCAGACGGAGGAGGAGGCGAAGGAGGATGTTCAGGAACATGCTCTTCTTCACCCTCTGGGTTAGCGTTGGGAACCTTGTTAGAAGCCATCCTGAATGAGATGACAACTATTAGCCATTGATGGAAAATATATAAGCTAAATCAATGGCTAGAAATTGCAACATAAGTCTTCACAAGAACATTCGAACAAAATGAACGAATGTATTCCACAGTTTAATGGTACAACAATCTTCTCGAGAAGCCACTTGGGAGAACAAAAGGTAAATAAATACAATAAGGAGCAGATAGAACAAATGCAAGATAGAAGCTTCGTTCCACATGTTTGTGCTGAAAGCTCATGGCATGTGTTACAAAAGGGTTTTGCAATCCCCGGATCAACATAGCCAAGGACCCTTTAAGATGCAACTCCCAATTGGAACAACACCCATAAAACCTCTTCACTTGATGTTGAACCCCGAACTTCATACCATGCATTCGTTGGAAGAATGCCTACGAGCTACTAGAAGAACCCACCTATTAATTTCCAAAGGTTTCCGGTTATGCAATCGGGTGTTGGGGATACATGGCAAGCACTGCGCACTCAACTCTAATCCTACATCCAGCTGTATCCATCCTTCTACACATAACCAGTCATCCTCGGAAACTGTTTACCTCGGACCTTCGAAACGCATCCGCTATACAAGTTGTGGCAATACTCCCGAACTATCCCACCAGTACTGGGTGACATCGGGGTTATCTCACCACTAACCGCATAGAAGAGTTTTCAATGTCGGCCGTCTTAAGTATTCTAGAACCACTACGATACATTTGTGATGACAACACCTCAGAGCTCAACTCCCCGGGACACTGCCACAACCCCTAAATGACAGGAGGCATCGAGAACAATGTTCTCGTCACAAAGATATCGGAACAATCCAAACAATACTCGCGTGATCCTAAAAAAAATTAGTGAATTTTTTTGAGAGTAGAACAGATAGAACATCGTCAGGAGTCCTCACCAGAGCGACGAAGGGATGAGGAGTAAAAAGAAATCCTACTCTCCAATATATATATATATATATATATATATATATATATATATATATATATATATATATATATATATATATATATATATATATATATATATATATATATATATATATATATATATATATATATATATATATATAGGACTCAAAACATTTATATGTGTGTGCCTAGACTCAACCGTTAACGATTCGATCAATCAGGGGGGCTAGACATAATCACATACTAGAATGATCTCAAGTATGGTATGTTTGCACGACTCATGTAAAAGAGGGGATGAAAATGTAAAAGAGTATCTAGCTTACACTCGCCACGTCAAACAATGTAAAACATTAACATACATCATCCAAATAACATCAGAGTCCGACTACGGACGAAGATCCAAATGAAAGATACCATAAATAAAGCAACACAAGGTCCCGATCATCCTAGTAAGAGCCCTACTGATCCTCGGGATAAGACACGTAGTAACGTCCACACTCTTCATCGAACTCCCAATACAACTCTGAACCACCACCTGTGTAGTTCTCATCGGTACTTGCATCTGGTGTTGTGTAGAATCTCTGAGCCACAAGGACTCAGCAATCCCGTACCCGGGTAGCAATACTATCAAAGCCTTAGGTGTGGAAAAGGCTTAGACAAGGTTGCAGCAGTGCTAGCACTAACTTACGGGTTTAGAGCGAGGAGAGAAGTGCCAACGATCACCAAAGTGATCACGAAGTGATCCTAACTACTCACGGTCAAACATAACCCCACCGTGTTCACTCACATGATCACTCACATGACGGAAAACAAGCAAAAGAACAACTAGCAAGTTTATGTAGGTTATTCTACCAAGCACCCAACAAGTTTAAAGGGGTTGGTTAACATGGCAAGGGTGCAACTAATATTACAGCAACATGCTAGCACAATTAAATGGGCTGGAAATAATAAACAACAATTTCCAGAAACTCCCAATATTAAATAATTGCATTTGGGACAGATCTGAAAAACTTCTGTTATCAAGTTGTTAAACATGCAAAACAACAGCACCAAAATATTCTACACATTTTTTCACCCCAAATGCATATAAAGTTTGTTAAATTTGGAGTTGTAGATATTTAGTTATGATTTTTCCAAGTTTAAGCATATTTAAAACAATAATAAATTCAAACAGCATTTTAAATGTTTTTAAACATGGCAACAAACAGCATATTCATAATCTACATGAAATTCTAAGCACTTTTCATATACAACTTATTTACATCAGAAGAAAATATCCACATATATTAATTAAACAAAGAAAAAACAGAAAGAGAAAAAGAAAGAGAAAAACAGAAAAGAAAAACAAGCGCAGGGTCAAAGCTGACCCACGCCCATGCTAGCCAGAGCCACTGACAAGGGGGCCCGGCTACGCTGCGGTGGCACTAGCGGGTGCGCGAATGGGTGGAAGTGCACAGTGAGGCTAGCAGGTTGGGCCTAACTGTCAGCCTCTCAGGAAAACAAAAAGGGGGGGGGGCGAAATAACCCACTGCCCCGCACGGATTCGAACTCACGACCCCCTGCGTAACTGACGGAGACACAAGCCACTGCGCTAGCATTTGGTTCTTGATAGAATACAGGCGTGATATCTGAAGAGGTAACTGAAGATGCAGAGCAGGGGAAAAATAGGGGGCTCGTCGGAGCTGCTCGTTGGAGTTTCTCCGGCGACCTAGAGGGACGGCGCAGTGGTGCGGTGCGCTCCTAGGGAAGTGCCGCACCCACTCAAAGAAAACGCAACACCTAGCATGCACTACAGCGCCGGCCGCGAGCACCTGACAGAACGGCGGCGGCGGGCAATGACGAGACGATGCAACGGCCTAGGCGGGGCGGCGACTGCATAGGCAGCATCTACGCGACGAGCTAAAGCGAACGGACATCAAGACACGTCCTATGGTGGTCAGGACACTCGCCGGAGACGAGGCCCGACGGCGACGAGCTCGGGTGCTCGAGGAACTCGGTGTTAGACGGAGCTAAGGAGGGGGAAAAGTGCACGAGGAGGTGGAGGCGCTCACCACGAACACAGAGGTGTGTTCAGCTGGCCCGGAGGTGGTCGGAGTCGACGGCGGCGAGGCTCGAACAGCTACGGGCGCCGGAGACGAAGAAGAGGAAGAAGACGTCGGCGACGAGGCGATCGGCTCCACGTAGAGGACGTAGTCGACGTCGGGGAAGCAGCTGGACAGGGTTGGCGAGGCTGCGGTCGACGGGAGGCACGCCGGCGACGAGCTGGCGCTCTCAGATGCGTGCGGGACTTCACTGGAGCGGCGGATCTAGTCGAGCTTGGCTCTCCAGGGGGCGAGAGGAGGAAGGGGAACCCTAGGGAAAGGGGTTGGACAAGCTGCAGGCTTAAAAGAGGGGCCAGAGGCGCGGCGGTGCGACGATGGCGATGCTCTTGCGGTCCCCATGGCGTCGCTGGAGGTGGAAAAAAAGGTGGCTAAGTTTGAGCGAGCGGTCGCTGACGTGTGGGACCCGAGAGTCCACGTGTGCGCGAGCAAGCGGGGGTAAGCGGGGGCACGGGTGAAAAAGGGAGAGAGGGACGCTCCTGCGGGCTGAGCTAGGCTGCGGCGCGCGCGCTGGAGCTGGGCCGAGGGGAGAAGGAGGCCCAAGCTGGCCGGGCTGTGCTGCTGTGGTTGCTTCCTTTTCTTTTTCATTTATCTTCAGACAGAAAATAAAAAAGAAAAGCACATGCTTAAAGGAAAAGAGTTAGGGGAAAAGAAAAATATCCCCATGCTCCTTGATTTATGCCCTCTTTAATAAAATTGGTTTGGACATTTTTAGAGGCAGAAAAATAAAAGGAGTTTGAATATGGTTCAAACTTTTGTCATTTTTAAACCCAACCAAATCAATTCCAAATGGGGTGATATTAGGCAGAGAGGGTGTAGACATGGTGCAATGTTTATAGTAAAAGAAAGAACATTAAAGGACTTGGCTAGGTGACTTGCAAAATAGAGTAAAGAAAAGGAAAGAAAAGAAAAGGAAGAAGAAGAAGAGGGAAACAAAGGAGGGGGGGTCTAGGCTTGCAAGGCATGGTTGGCTAGAGCCACCTCACATACATCACAAGGCCTCACACACACATCAACAAGAGTAAACTAAGATGCCATGATGCCGTGATGATGAAGCAATGCAAGGATGTAAAATAAAATAAATGACATGGCAATGCAAAAAATAAAATGAGCTCAAATGACAAGAACCCCCAAGGATAAGGACAATGATCAAAATGAGAATGCTTTATTGCCATTATGGGAAAGTATCACATATGGGGTGTTACAACTTAGTACCACGACAGTTGGCGCCCACCTTGGGGCAGGTGTCTTAGTGACTTCCGGTGAGGTTGCAAGTTTTTCCCCGATCTCCATCAGCATGGTTTCCGACGGCGGTCTGGCGTTTGGCCGCGAATTCCGACTCGGCGCGCTCGTTTTCATCGCCGACGACTCCGCCTGGCTCCAGGAGGCCCCCCTCGACGTCGAGGCACTGCCCGTCCACGGAGCAGCGCACTTCCGCACTAGTGCTTGTGGCATCCATCTCCGACAGCCGTCGACTCAGTATCGGTCGGCTCCTTCGTCGTCAGTTGCCCCCGCTGGTCGCCGCCGCAAGCGATCTGGTCGGTCGCAGCTCCAGCGGTGGGTGAAGCACGCGATGGCCCGCCAAACGGCCACCCCCCAAGTCGCGGCCATCGAGCCTGACGAGTATCACTACTGGCCGATCGACCTGTTGACTGGTTCCGTAGACATGCTTTCCGAGTGCAGGAGCAGCGACCCCGGAGCTGAGGTCCTCATGGTCGACTCACGGCGCAGTCCACCGGGGTACACTCGCGGTGGTAACGGCGGCAGCAACGATGGTCAGTCGTACGACCACGACGGGTACATACCCGAGCCCCTCACTACCGAGCAAAGCGAAGAGCTTTGCCGCCGCAACGAAGATACACTCTACACCCCCATCTTGGGTGAAACTCCAAAAGCTCAAGCTCTAGAAGCCACAAGCCTTGCCACCGTGGCCGAGCGCGCACGGCTGGAAAACCTTCAGCGTTCGCTCAACGATCGAGCCCGTCGATTGATTCCTGAATCCAGTCGATGGTCGCGGAAGCTGTTTCCGCGCGAACCCCAGGTATTCCGAACGCCGGTTCAGAACCTCGCAGCTGCGGCCCACATCACATATTCGATACAGCCGTCTCAGTTGGAGGCTGGAGAGGCTTGCAGCAGATTCAGGCGCTGCTTCGAACAACTGGAGAGCAGAATGCAGCTATTTCCCAGTCGGGCAACATGATTCATAGCAGATCAGTGGCAGCGGACACCGTCTGGTCGGCCCATAGCCCAAGATCAGCTCTGCAGCATGAGGGTCGTGGGCCCCGTCAAGAGCAACACCTGGGTCGGAACGATGATCAGTACGACCGTCGACTCGGTCATAATGATCGCCGCCGAGTACCTACGCCTCCTCCGGGAAGCGGGTCGTACTCGCCCCACCGACATGACAGCAGGCGTATGCGTGACGACGAGCGAAGGATCCCTGCGGATCCCCGAAGACCCGGCTTCGATGCAAGATCGATTCTTGTGCAAGGCCTGGTCGACAGGAACCGAGCGTATCGAGAAGGACAAGGCAGAGACCGTCCGAGTGGTAGCAAAGCGTTTGTCTCCGGGCCCGAGTGTTTCAGCAATGCCATCAGGGATGCCGAGATTCCCCCCACCTTCAGATTGGCAGCGGGAGTGAGCAAGTTCGCCGGTGATTCAAAGCCTTATACTTGGCTAGAAGATTACCAAGTGGCTATGCAGATTGGTGGTGGCAATGATGATGTGGCTATGAAGCACCTCCCCCTGATGTTGGGGGGCTCGGCCAGAGCTTGGTTAAATCAGTTGGCCCCCAGGAGCATTTTCGGTTGTGAGGAGTTGGCCCGAGTGTTCGTCGGGACTTTCGAGGGCACCTGCAAGCGGCCCGCCAGTCTGGCAGAGTTACAACATTGTGTTCAGAAACCTAATGAGACCTTGAGGGATTACATCCAGAGGTGGACCACTTTGCATCATACGGTGGAGAACGTGTACGAGCATCAAGCAGTCTGCGCCTTCAAAGAGGGCGTACGGTGCAGAGATCTCAACCTGAAGTTCGGTCGGACAGGATATATGTATTTGACTCGGATGATGGAGATAGCTGGTCAGTATGCTAATGGAGAAGAAGCTGATCGACTCCATAGTGGCAAGAAATCAGTCGGCTAAGATGATCAGAATTCCAATCGGAAGCCGAAGCGTAAAGCAGAGCCTGCAGTTATAGGAGAGGCTGCGGTTGTTACACAGGGGGAAGATAAAGGGAAATCTAAAGGTCCTTGTATCCCCAAGAAAGTGAAAGACCAAGTAGGGAATGCCGTGCTTGATTTACTGTGTCCTATTCACACGAAGAAGGATGAAGAGGGGAATTTGGTTTACCCCAAACATACCACTCGACAATGTCGATTCCTGATTCAGAACTTCCAGAAAGATCGGCCCGCTGAGAAGGAGAAAGCATCCGAGGAGATCGAAGACAAAGAAGGGGATGGAGGTTACCCCCAGATCAACTCCACCTTGATGATTTTGGCTGATGTTGAAAGCAAGAGTCGACTGAAAGTTATCAACAGAGAAGTCAACATGGTTGCTCCGGCAACAACGGCGTACCTAAAGTGGTCTAAGACTCCCATTACATTCGACCAGTCAGACCACCCCACGCACATTGCTACCCCCGGGCGGCAAGCGTTGGTGGTCGACCCAGTTGTCGATAGTACGCGGTTGACTAAAGTCCTGATGGATGGCGATAGTGATATGAATATCTTATATGTTGAAACCCTCCATGGGATGGGCATTCCGATGTCCAAGCTGAGTGAGAGCAACATGAGATTTCACGGGGTCATCCCCAAAAAGAAGGCCGACTCACTTGGGCAGATCACCTTTGATGTGGTTTTCGGCGACTCGACGCACTACCGGAAAGAAAAGTTGGCATTCGAGGTGGTGGACTTCCATAGTGCTTAGCATGCAATTCTGGGCAGGCCCGCCTATGCCCATTTCATGGCTCGACCATGATATGTATACCTCGAATTGAAGAACGGCAGAAGGCACAAGAATGCTTCTAGAAAGGCTAAAAAAATTGCTGGCGAATAGATGGCAGCAGTAGAGATGGAAGAATACTAGAAGAACGTGGATCTGAGTGATTTGTTGTGTGCTAAGAAGCCTGCTTCCGAGTCAGTGTTCCAGTCGACAGGAGAGACGAAGCCTGTGCATATTCATCCTACCGACCCCAATGCCACTCCGACTCAAATCTCAACCACACTCGACAACAAATATGAAGAAGCGCTCATCCAGTTCCTCCGTGAGAACTGGGACATCTTTGCATGGAAACCATCCGACATGCCAGGTGTACCCAGGGGACTGGCTGAGCACCATTTGCGAGTCGACCCGAAAGTGAAACATGTGAAGGCACATCTCGAGCGGTCTGCCGCAGAGAATAGGAAAGCAATTGGTGAGGAGGTGGCTCGGCTTCTGGCAGCTGAGTTCATCCGCAAGATTCACCACTCCGAGTGGCTCGCCAATGTAATTATGGTCCCCAAGAAGGACAAGTCGCTCCGCATGTGCATCGACTTCAAACATATCAATCGGGCCTGCCTGAAAGATCATTTCCCAATCCCTCGCATCGATCAAATCATCGACTCGACTACGGGGTGTGAGCGTTCGTCTTTTCTGGATGCATATTTCAGGTACCATCAGATCTGACTGTTTGGGCCCGATGAAATAAAGACAGCCTTCATCACCCCGTTCGGGTGTTTTTGTTATGTTACCATGCCTTTTGGTCTCAAGAATGCCGGCGCGACTTTCATGCGCATGATCCAAAAGTGTCTGCTGAAGAAAATCAGTCGGAACATAGAAGCATACATGGACGACATCATGGTCAAGTCACGTAAAGGTTCCGACCTACTGACTGACCTCACTGAAACATTCGCAAACATGAGAAGTTATGATATCAAGCTCAACCCGTCAAAGTGCACATTCGGAGTCCCGGGCGGCAAGTTACTCGGTTTCCTCATTTCCGAACGGGGAATCGACGCTAACCCAGAAAAAGTCAGCGCTATCCTTCGAATGAAACACCCTGTGCGTATACACGACGTTCAGAAGCTTACTGGTTGTTTGGCCGCATTGAGTCAATTCATCTGTCATCTCGGTGAGAAGGCATTGCCTCTCTACCGACTAATGAAGAAGTCTGAAAAGTTCGAGTTGAATTCTAAAGCTGAAGCAGTGTTCGAGGAACTTAAAGCCCTGCTTTCCACCCAGCCGGTGCTTGCTGCCCCAATCAACAAAGAGCCTCTATTATTGTACATCGCATCCACTGGACAAGTTGTCAGCACTGTACTGACGGTCGAGCGGGAAGAAGAAGGCAAAGCCTACAAAGTCCAACGCCCAGTCTATTACATTTCCGGAGTCTTGACTCCCTCCAAGCAGAGATATCCACATTATCAGAAACTTGTGTATGGGATCTACTTGACCGCCAAGAAAGTTGCACACTACTTCTCAGATCATTCAATTTCAGTCGTCAGCGACGCTCGGTTATCTGAAATTCTGAACAATCGGATGCAACCGATTGAGTGGCTAAATGGGCGATTGAACTCCTTCCATTGTATATCAAGTTTGAAACAAAGAAAGCTATCAAGTCTCAGGAAATAGCAGATTTTGTTGCCGAGTGGATCGAACAGGAGCAGCCGACTCAGATCCAGTCGGATCATTGGACCATGTTCTTCGATGGATCCAAGATGCTGAATGGATCCGGTGCAGGTGTGGTCTTGGTGTCCCCCAGAGGTGACAAGCTTAGTTATGTCCTGCAAATTCACTTTGATTCTTCGAACAACGAAGCTGAATATGAGGCGCTTTTGTATGGGTTGCGTATGGCCATTTCACTCGGCGTCCGTCGCCTAATGGTATACGGCGACTCGGACTTAGTGGTCAATCAAGTAATAAAGGAATGGGACGTAAGGAGCCCATCAATGACCGGTTATTTCAGTGCGGTACATAAGCTACAAAAGAAGTTCGAAGGTTTGGAGCTCCACCACGTGCCCAGAATCAAGAATCAGCTTGTTGATGATCTCGCGAAGATAGGATCCACTCGGAAACCTATACCCAAGAATGTGTTCTTGGAGCATCTACACACCCCGTTAGTCAAAGAAGACCCCTTCATAGAAGAGCCCCCGCAACCGATAAGTGCGTCCAATCCGACTGAAATTGAAGTCCCAGCAGTTGTCGACCTAATCATGGAAGTCTTGGTGATCACACCCGACTGGAAGTGCCGTACATAGCATACTTGCTTAGGCAGGAAATCCCAGAAGATGAGGATGAAGCACGTCAGATCGTCCGTCGATCCAAAGCCTTCACAGTGATATAGGGTCACCTCTATAGAGAAAGTATCATGGGAGTCGCTCAGCGCTGCATCACCCCCAAGGAAGGTTGAATGATCCTGAATGAGATTCACCCGGGAACCTGTGGCCACCATGCTTCCTCTCGGATCATCGTGGCCAAGGCATCCCGAGCCGGGTTTTATTGGCCTCGAGCGAACAAGATGGCAAAAGATATCGTTGACAAATGCGAGGTCTGTCAGTTCTATTCAAACATATCTCACAAACCTGCGTCTGCCTTGAAGACTATCCCATTGGTTTGGACGTTTGCCGTTTGGGGGTTGGACATAGTCGGGCCCTTCAAGACAGGCAGGAGTGGCTTCACTCACCTGCTCGTGGCAGTCGACAAGTTTACCAAATGGATCGAGTCCAATCCCATCAAGAACCTCGGTTCTAGCACTGCTGTCAGCTTCATCAAGGAACTGATATTCAGATATGGAGTCCCCCACAACATCACCACAGATAATGGCTCCAACTTTGATTCGGACGAGTTCACAGCATTCTGTTGTTCCCAAGGTACCCGGGTCGACTACGCATCTGTAGCACATCCGCAGTCGAATGGACAGGCAGAAAGGGCGAATGGCTTGATTCATCAAGGCCTGAAACCGCGGCTGATGCGCGACCTCAAACACGCTGCCGGTGCTTTGGTGACCAAACTGCCATCTGTTCTATGGGGGCTGAGGAAAACCCCGAGCCGGTCGACTGATCGGATCCCCTTCTTCATGGTGTATGGCGCCGAGGCCGTACTTCCGAGTGATTTGCTGCACAACGCCCCTTGGGTAGAACTCTTCTCAGAAGCGGAAGCAGAACAAGGTCTACAAGATGCAGTCGACCTCCTGGAAAAAGAGCGTGTGATGGCCCTGATCGATTTGACCATATACCAGTAGGACCTAATGTTCGAGGCCGGGCATTCCAGGATGGAGATCTTGTACTCCGAGTACGTCAAAAACGACCTCACAAGCTTGCTCCAGCCTAGGAAGGCCCTTTCATCGTCACCAAAGTACTCCACAATGGGGCATACCACCTCTACAACATAGCCAAGAAAAAAGATGAGCCACGCTCATGGAATGCGGATCTGCTCCACCGCTTTTACACTTAAGGCACTCGACCACACGAGTTGTAATAAGAATCCTCCAGTTTGTTTTTCAAAGACAAGTTTGCGACAATTCCATAATGATTGTTGTTCCAAAGGCACATGTTCTCAAATCCCCCAGTGGGTGGCTTAGCCGCGAACCCGATTCGCCTAAGTTTAAAAAACACTCCGGGTGAAGAGCAACCCTCTCAGTCCGGAGCTTAGCTGCGACCCCGTAATCGCCTAACTTGCAAAAACGCTCCGAGTGAAGAGCAACCTTCTCACTAGGGGGCTTAGCTGTGACCCCGTAATCGCCTAAGTTACAAAGACACTCCGAGTGAAGAGCAACCCTCTCACTCGGGGGCTTAGCTACGGCCCCGTAATCGCCTAAGTTACAAAGACACTCCGAGTGAAGAGCAACCTTCTCAATCGG
>LR738711.1:757797192-757839332 GCA_902687465.1 Secale cereale
GGCAACCCTCTCACTCAGGGGCTTAGCTGACCCCATAATCGCCTAAGTTACAAAGACACGCCGAGTGAAGAGCAACCCTCTCATTCGGGGGCTTAGCTGCGACCTCGTAATCGCCTAAGTTACGAAGACACTCCGAGTGAAGAGCAACCCTCTCACTCAGGAGCTTAGCTGCGACCCCATAATCGCCTAAGTTACAAAAACACTCCGAGTGAAGAGCAACCTTCTCACTCGGGGACTCGGTGGCACTCTGAGCTACGCCACAAGTACAACGTACTTTGGCACTCCGGGCTACGCCACAAGTACAACATACTTTGGCTCTCCGAGCTGTGCCACGAGTACAATGTGCTTTAGCTCTCCGAGCTACGCCAGAAATACAATGTGGCTCGGATCTCTGAGCTACGCCACAAGTACAATGTATCTTGGGTCTCCGAGATCCACCACAAATATAATGTGGCTCGACCCTCCGAGCTATGCCACGAATACAATGTGGCTCAACCCTCCGAGCTACGCCACAAATACACCATACCTTGGCCTTCCGAGCTGCGCCATAAGTACAATGTCCACTCGTAACCAAAAAGATCTAAAGGCATCAGAAGCAAGGCAAGCATATTCCAAAGGAAATCAAGTTCAGATAAAGACCCACAAGATTCGGGTAGAAGTACTCGGGCATCGATACCGGAAGTGTTTAACTATTACAAAACCACTCGGCATTCCGAGGCAAATTGAGTCGGAGCATAAAGTTTGTTCACTCTTCAGGAAGAGGGGGACTTGCGGGTGCGGCGTACTCATCCAGGTCGATTCTGTCGGTGATGCGAGTGGCGGCTTCCAGGAAAGTCTCCATGAATGATTGGGACTGGAGCTTTTTGGTGTTGGAAACCTTAAGAGCAACCAGCCTCTCTTCCTTCACCTCCTTGCAGTGCACACGGACCAGAGACAACGCAATGTCAGCACCGCACTAGGCGGATGGCTTTCCACTCCTGCACTCAACCGGGGATCTCACTGAGTCGAGTCATCAGAGACTCGAGGTTGTTCTCTAGCACCGTTCCCCGCCAGAGCGCTGCATCGATCCGGGACATCACCGCCTTCAGTCGGGCAAGGTAGCTGGTGGCGCTGGTGAGGCGAGACTCTAGTCGCAAGATGTTCATCGCAACTTCATCCTTGATGAGGGAATTGGCAGGATCCAGACCCGTCTCGACCCACCCAGTCTCCTCCTCAAAGTTCTCGCAGAATTCTACACGGACAAAAACATGATGAGTTAACAGTCAGAATATGAGTCAACAACTCTGATTCAGTCGAACAAAATAACATACCTTCAAGCATGATGACCAACTTTTTTGCGAGGTCGCCCAGATAAGCCTGCAGCCCATTTTTCTTCTGCGAGAGATCCCCTACCGTCTCGTCCAGAGAAAGATTGGCCTTTTTCAGTCGTGTTACTTTTTTGTTGGCCTCAACAAGGGAGGTCTTCAGCTTGGCATTTCCCCCCTCTAGCTTGCCGACTAAGGCTAGCTTCTGTTCCGCAAGTTCAGTCTTCTCCTGCGCCTTCTGCTGCGCCACCGCCAGGTCAAGGTCCTTCTGCTGCAAAGCTGCCTTCATTTGATCTGCAAGAGACAGCGCCAAGCGAATGAGCCAGAGGATATCCATGGCACACTCAATCAAATACGGTCGACGAGTTCTGTACTTTTCATACCAGACGCTTCATCTTTGGCTTTCTGCAAGTGCTCCCTGGCCAGCCCCAGATCAGGATTGAGTTGGATCTGCTTCTTCTCAAGATCCACGAATTGAGCTCCAAACTCACAAGATTTCTAACCAGTCAATAAAAATTAGAACACTCGGAGAAGTGCAGAGAACAAAAGTGTTTCGACAAGAGAATTCTAAGACTACTGCCGAGTCAAACACTCAACAGTAGCCCCAGGGACTACACCTAGTGGGTGTACTCAGCGTGCCCCCACCGGTTCCCACTCGACCGGATCCGTCCTATATGAGCAAAAAAAAGGAAAGAGTCACAGTTTGTTCTTAGGCCATGGCCGATTGCCAGCAGTCGACCACATTCTCGGGGACTACACCCAGTGGGTGCACTTAGCGTGCCCCCACCGGTTCCCACTCGACCGGATCCGTCCCGTGCGAGTGGAAAGAGTTCAAAACAAGGCAACAACATCAGTTCTAAGACCATAGTCGACTGCCTTTAGTCGACCATGGCCTCGGGGACTACACCCAGTGGGTGCACTCAGCGTGCCCCCACTGGTCCAATTGCCACAGCCAGACCGATTGGATTACAAGAGCTACGTTACAAGATCAAGAACACCCAGTGGGTGAACATCATCTTACGAACAAAGCGGCATATCATCTTACGAACAAAGCAATGGTTTTTAGACCGAAGATCCCAACAGAATAACAGTCAGTCGGAAAGGACGTACCTAGACGTTGGTTCGAAGAGCCGAACTAGCATTATAAGCAGCCATGCTAGCCTTGTATGCTCCCTTCGTCGGCTCCATCATCAGCCCTGCTTGACGAACGGCTTCCTTAGCCGCGCTCACAGGGTCCTCCGGGACGTGATGAGTAGAAAAGAGCATAGACTGCGAGGCAGTCAGAGCAGCTGGAGGATCCGCAACCTGGACAGTCGACCCAGATGGACGGTCAGTCAACATAGGAACAGCAAAAGAGACCGCGGTCCGAGCCGCGTCTCCTTGTTGCTGGGCATCCGAGCCAGCAGGCATCTTCCGACCCCTCCTTCCCGTGCTTCTCCGGAGCACCTCTATGTGCTCATCATCATCATCATCATCATCAGGCAACTCGATAACGTTGCGCGGCGCTGAAAGAACAACCGAAAGGAAATTCAGTCGACTGATAGACTGGTGAACGAAAGCAAAGATATTATCAAAGAACCGCACCTGCATTGGATGTGGCCACATCTGAAGTCTCCTTGTCGGCCCTTGTCGATCTCCATAGAGGTTGCGGAAGCGGCAGCGCTGAAGATTACAGAAAACACTCGGTAAAACAGACTGGTGAACCAACAGAGACGCATCATATTTCTTGAATGAAAGAATAGCAGAGCAAAACAACACTCACGTGGAAGCAATCGGAACGTCCACTTTGATCTTGGGCAGGGCCTTCCGGGGCTTATAAGCAGCAACCTTGGGCTGCTTCAGAGCCTTCTCAGTCGGGTCAGGGGTGGACGTCTGAATGCGCTTTTGCACCTGGGAGTTGGAGGGAGCCGTCTTGGCGCGCATGTTTTCTGGATCGTGAGTCTGCTTGGAGCGTTTCTCGGTGCGAGGCGGTAACTCGATGATAACCCACAAGTGTAGGGGATCGCAACAGTTTTCGAGTGTAAAGTATTCAACCCAAATTTATTGATTCAACACAAGGGGAGCCAAAGAATACTCTCAAGTATTAGCGGCTGAGTTGTCAATTCAACCGCACCGGGAAAACTTAGTATCTGCAGCAACGTAATTTAGTAGCAAGGCAATATGGAAGTAACGATAACGGTGGAAAAAGTAGCGATAGTGTTCTTGTAGTGATTGTAGCAGTAGCAGCGGAAAAGTAAATAAGCAACAAGCAATATGTGAAAAGCTCGTAGGCATTGGATCAGTGATGGATAATTATGTCGGATGCGATTCCTCATGTAATAGTTATAACATAGGGTGACACAGAACTAGCTCCAGTTCATCAATGTAATGTAGGCATGTATTCCAAATATAGTCATATGTGCTTATGGGAAAGAACTTGCATGACATATTTTGTCCTACTCTCTCGTGGCAGCAGGGTCCTAGTGGAAACTAAGGGATATTAAGGCCTCCTTTTAATAGAGTACCAGACCAAAGCATTAACACATAGTGAGCACATGAACTCCTCAAACTACGGTCATCACCGAGAGTGGTCCCGATTATTGTCACTTCGGGGTTGCCGGATCATGACACATAGTAGGTGAGTATTAACTTGCAAGATAGGATCAAGAACACACATATATTCATGAAAACATAATAGGTTCAGATCTAAAATCATGGCAATCGGACCCTAGTGACAAGCATTAAGCATAGCAAATTCATAGCAACATCAATCTTAGAACATAGTGGATACTAGGGATCAAACCCTAACAAAACTAACTCAATTACATGGTAAATCTCATCCAACCCATCACCATCCAGCAAGCCTACAATGGGATTACTCACGCACGGCGGTGAGCATCATGGAATTGGTGATGGAGGAAGGTTGATGATGACGATGGCGACGATCTCCACTCTCCAGAGCCCCGAACGGACTCCAGATCAGCCCTCCTGAGAGAGATTTGGGCCTGGCGGCGGCTCCGTATCGTAAAACGCGATAATTCCTTCTCTCTGATATTTTTTCACATGGAAAGTGAATATATGGAGTCAGGGAAGACGTAGCTAGAGCAACAGGGGGCCCACAAGGCAGGGGGCGCGCCCAGGGGGCGCCCCCACCCTCGTGGACAGGGCATGGGTCCCCTAGTCTGGTTCTTTCCGCGGATATTTTTTATATATTCCAAAATAATTCTCCGTTGAATTTCAGGTCATTCTGAGAACTTTTATTTCTGTACAAAAATATCACCATGGTAGTTCTGCTGAAAACAACATCAATCCAGGTTAGTTCCATTCAAACCATGCAAGTTAGAGTCCAAAATAAGGGCAAAATTGTTTGGAAAAGTAGATACGTTGGAGACGTATCAACTCCCCCAAGCTTAAACCTTTGCTTGTCCTCAAGCAATTCAGCTGATAAACTGAAAGTGATAAAGAAAAACTTTGACAAACTCTGTTTGCTCTTGTTGTTGTAAATATGTAAAGCCAGCATTCAAATTTTCAGCAAAGATTATGAACTAACCGCATTCACAATAACTTTCAGGTCTCATGTCCACTCATATCAATGGCATAATCAACTAGCGAGCAATAATAATAAATCTCGGATGACAAAACTTTCTCAAAACAATCATAATATGATATGACAAGATGGTATCTCGCTAGCCCTTTCTGAGATCGTAAAACATAAATGCAGAGCACCTTTAAAGATCAAGGACTGACTAGACATCGTAATTCATGGTAAAAGAGATCTAGTCAGAATCATACTCAATGTAAATTAATAGCAATACATGCAAATGACAGCGGTGCTCTCCAACTGGTGCTCTCTAATAAGACGATGAAGACTCAACAAAAAAGTAAATAGATAGGCCCTTCGCAAAGGGAAGCAGGGATTTGTAGAGGTGCCAGAGCTCAATTTTGAAATAGAGATGAATAATATTTTGAGCGGTATACTTTCATTGTCAACATAGCAACCAAGAATCTCAATGTCTTCCATGCTACACACATTATAGGCGGTTTCCAAACAAAATGGTAAAGTTTATACTCCCCCAACCACCAACAAGCACACTCCACGGCCATCCGAATCCATGGGGTACCGTCCAAACAAGCAACATCCCTGGGGGAGTTTTGTTTAATTATTATGATTTGAGCATGGTACTAAACATCCCGGTTACCAGCTATTTTCTCATGAATGATGAGCGGAGTCCACTCATCGTGAGAATAACCCACCTAACATGGAAGATATAGACATCCCTAGTTGATACATGAGTTGTTCGAGCATACAAAACAAAATTTCATTTGAGGGTTTAGAGGTTGGCACATACAAATTTACTTGGAACGGCAGGTAGATACCGCATATAGGAAGGTATGGCGGTCTCAAATGGAATAACTTTGGGGTTTATGGAAGTGGATGCAGAAGCAGTATTTCCGCTTAGTACAGGTGAAGGCTAGAAAGAGACTGGGAAGCGACCAGCTAGAGAGCGACAACAGTCATGAACATGCATTAAAATTAATCAACAATGAGTTCAAACATGAGTAGGATATAAATCACCATGAACATAAATATCGTGGAGGCTATATTGATTTTATTTGAACTACATGCGTGAACATGTGCCAAGTCAAACTACTTGAATCGTTCAAAGGAGGATACCACCCTATCATACCACATCACAACCATTTTAATATCATGTTGGCACGCAAGATATACCATTATAAACTCTTAGCTAATTAAGCATGTCATGAGCAGCTATGATCTCTAATTGTCATCGCAAGCATGTTTCATTCGTAACAAGTTGAATCAGGAACGATGAACTATCATATTTACAAAAACAAGAGAGGTCGAGTTCATACCAGCTTTTCTCATCTCAATTAGTTCATCATATATCGTCATTATTTCCTTTCACTCGCAAGACCGAACGGTGTGGATAATAATAATAGTGCACATGCATTGGACTAAGCTGGAATCTGCAAGCATTTAATACAAGAGAGAAGACAAAGTAATATGGCTCAAGGTTAAATCTACAGTAATGCATATAAGAGCCACTAAACATTTTCATCATGGTCTTCTCCTATTGACCCCAAAGAAAAGAAAATAAACTATTTACATGAGAAATCTCCCAACAAGTAAAAGAAGAGCGGGAAATCTTTTTGGGTTTTCTTTTTATTACTACTACTACATGCGTGGAAAGTAAACTAGCTAAAAAGCTGCAACTAATTTTTTTGTTTTCCTTAAGGTTTTTATAACACACAAGAAAAAGACTAAGAAATGAAATGAAACTAGCATGGATAGTACAATGAAAGAGTGTGAGCACCGACTACTGGAATAAGTGTGTGAACAAGAATGTAATGTCGGTGAGAAATACATACTCCCCCAAGCTTAGGCTTTTGGCCTAAGTTGGTCTATTGCCAGTACTGGCCTGACGGATATCCAAAGTCGTAGTTGGGGTTGTACTGAGATGCAGCGGCTACAGCCTGACGAGCTGCATCCTGAAGACGAGCTGCCCTCATCGTCTCCAGATACTCATTCACCTCCTCCCTGGTTATAGTATATCTCCCTTTTGCCTGAAAGTCAAATAAAGTAGGAGCATGGAGAGCAATATGGACAGTGCGACGCCTGTCAAAGATTAGTCGATACTGGAGGGATTGTTCATCCGTTTCAACGAATTGATGGCGAATCCTGGCATTATAATCTAGAAAAGCATGAGGCAACTCCGCATCATTCTCGTGTATGGGCACATGAAGATAATTAGCCAAGCGAGTTGCATAAATTCCACCAAACAGATCGCCATTTAGACCATTATGATGTAACTTACGTGCAACAATGGCCCCCAAATTATATTGTCTATCACCCAATACAACACTTTTGAGGACACTAAGATCTGGTACACATATGTGGCAAGCCTCATCTTTACCGTTAATGCATCTACCAATGAAGAGAGCAAAATAGTGTATAGCAGGAAAATGAATGCTCCCTATGGTAGTTTGGGTGACTTCTCTAGATTCCCCCAGAGTGATACTAGCTAGAAAGTCCTTATACTCAGATTTGTGAGGTTCACCAACACCGCCCCACTTTGGAAGTTTACATGCATCATTAAAATCTTCTAAGTCCATAGTATAAGATTTATCATAGAGATCAAACAAGACAGTGGGAGAGTTACGTGAAGATGTAAATTTAAACTTTCTCACAAAGGTGTTAGTAGGTACTAGTATTGGGGGCACTTATCTGACTCGAAGTTCTCAATCTCCGCATTACGCACATATGTGTAAAATTCTTCCTCAATTCCTGCCCGGATCATAAATTCCTCTGACGGCCATTCACAAGGCCACACTTGAGCTTCCCTTGGTAACTCATCGTCTGGCTCGCGTATCGCGAGCCTTGGTCCTTGCTTCCTTGAGGAACCACCTTGAAAGATTTTCCTATGCATTTTTTTCTGGAATATTTCTGAAAAATTTAGTGACTCAAAATAAAATTGAACCAAACTCAAACAGATTGATAGCAACTACTCTTACAAGTGCCTAGAGACTATATCATGCATTAGAACTACTTGGAACCACATAAATTTGACATGCAAGCTCAAGAACAGGGTCACCTAAGCAGCAAAAATTTCCAATAAATAAAGCACTAGAACAAAAACTAATTGGACCAATGGAGGAGTCACATACCAAGGAACAATCTCCCCAAACAGTTTTGTTAATGGAGCTTTGAGCAAGGAGATCGAAAATGGCAGCAAGATGAGCTAGAACTCGTGCTTGAGCTGGATAGTGATTTTTTGGGAGGAAGGAGTGTGGGGGTGCAGGAATAAGTGGAGGGGGGCCACGTGGGGCCCACGAGGCAGGGGGCGCGCCCAGGGGGGTGGGCGCGCCCTGCACCCTCGTGGCCAGGTGCTGGCTCCCCCTGCTATATTCTCAGTGCCAAATATTCTTAAATATTCTGGAAAAAAATATATTTCATTTTCGGGGCATTTGGAGAACTTTTATTTTAGGAGTATTTTTTTATTGCACGGATAACTCTAAAAATAGACAGAAAATACTATTTTTGCTTTACTTATTCTAATTAACAGAAAGTAAAAGGAGGGTACAGAAGGTTGTGTTATCTAGATTCACCCATCTCGTGCTCACCAAAAGGAATCCATTAACTAGGTTGATCAGGACTTATTAATAAACTCTTTCCGAATAACATGAAACCGGAGAATTTTCGAATAACACTAGGTTACCGCAATGGGGATATGTATGTCCCCAACAATAAGAATATAATATTTCTTCTTGACAGTAGGAAGAGGAAATTCAAAACCTCCAATAGTAATCGTTGAAATTTTTCCAATAGAATTGATACTGTGGACCTGAGGTTGTTTCCTTGGAAAGTGTACCGTATGCTCATTACCATTGACATGAAAAGTGACATTTCCTTTGTTGCAATCAATAACAGCCCCTGCAGTATTTATGAAGGGTCTACCAAGGATAATAGACATACTATCGTCCTCAGGAATATCAAGGATAACAAAGTCCGTCAGAATAGTAACATTTGCAACCACAACAGGCACATCCTCGCAAATACCGACGGGTATAGCAGTTGATTTATTGGCCATTTGCAAAGATATTTCAGTAGGTGTCAACTTATTCAAATCAAGTCTACGATATAAAGAGAGAGGCGTGACACTAACACCGGCTCCAAGATCACACAAAGCAGTTTTAACATGGTTTCTTTTAATAGAGCAAGGTATAGTTGGTACTCCTGGATCTTCTAGTTTCTTTGGTATTCCACCTTTAAAAGTGTAATTGGCAAGCATGGTGGAAATTTCAACTTCAGGTATCTTTCTTTTATTGGTAATAATATATTTCATATACTCAGCATAAGGATTTGTTTTAAGCATATCATTCAAACGCATACGGAAAAGGATAGGTCTAATTATTTCAGCAAAGCGCTCAAAATCCTCATCATCCTTTTTCTTGGATGATTTAGGAGGAAAAGGCATGGGTTTCTGAACCCATGGCTCTCTTTCCTTGCCGTGCTTCCTAGCAACAAAGTCTCTCTTATCATAACGTTGATTCTTTGATTATGGGTTATCAAGATCAATAGCAGGTTCAATCTCTACATCATTATCATTGCTAGGTTGAGCATCATCATGAACATCATCATTAACATTAGCACTAGGTTCATGTTCATTACCAGATTGTGTGTCAGCATCAGAGACAGAGATATCATTGGGATTCTCAGGTGTGTCAGCTACAAGTTCACTAGAAGCATGTAAAGTCCTATCATTTTTCTTTTTCTTCTTCTTAGAAGAACTAGGTGCATCTAAATTAGCTCTCTGAGAATCTTGCTCAATTCTCTTAGGGTGGCCTTCAGGATACAAAGGTTCTTGGGTCATTTTACCACCTCTAGTCATAACTCTAACATCATTATCATTTTTCTTGCTATTTAATTCATTGAGCAAATCATTTTGTGCTTTAAGTACTTGTTCTACTTGAGTGGTAACCATAGAAGCATGTTTACTAATGAGTTTCAATTCACATTTAACTCTAGACATATAATCACTCAAGCGTTCAATCATATAAGCATTACGTTGCAATTGTCTACCAACATAAGCATTAAAGTTTTCTTGTTTCACAATAAAATTGTCAAACTCATCTAAGCATTGGCTAGCAGACTTATAACGAGGAATATCACCTTCATAAAATCTATAAAGAGAATTTACCTTTACTACCTGTGTCGGGTTATCAAGACCATGTATTTCTTCAATAGGTGGTAAATTCTTAACATCTTCAGCTTTAATACCTTTTTCTTTCATAGATTTCTTTGCCTCTTGTATATCTTCAAGACTGAGAAATAGAACACCCCTTTTCTTCGGAGTTGGCTTAGGGGATGGTTTAGGAAGTGTCCAATTGTTTTCATTGGTCAACATATTATTCAATAGTAATTCAGCTTGATCAACTGTTCTTTCCCTGAAAACACAACCAGCACAACTATCCAGGTGGTCTCTGGAAGCATCGGTTAGTCCATTATAAAAGACATCAAGTATTTCATTCCTCTGAAGAGGATGATCAGGCAAAGCATTAAGTAATTGGAGAAGCCTCCCCCAAGCTTGTGGGAGACTCTCTTCTTCAATTTTCGCAAAATTATATATTTCCCATAAGGCAGCTTGTTTCTTATGAGCGGGAAAATATTTAGCAGAGAAGTAATGAATCATATCCTGGGGACTACGCACACAACCAGGATCAAGGGAATTGAACCATGTCTTAGCATCACCCTATAACGAGAACAGAAATAACTTAAGGATATAGTAATAACGAATCTTTTCCTCGTTGGTAAATAGGGTGGCTATATCATTCAACTTAGTAAGATGTGCCACAACAGTTTCAGGTTCATAACCATGGAAAGGATCATATTCAACCAAAGTAATTAACTCAGGATCAACAGAGAAATCATAATCCTTATCAGTAACAAAGATAGGTGAAGTAGCAAGAGCGGGGTCATATTTCATTCTAGCATTCGAAGACTTTTCTTTCAGCTTAGCTAATAATTTCTTAAGATCATTTCTATTGTTGCAAGCAAGAAAGTCTCTAGCAGTTTCTTCATCCATAACATAACCCTCAAGAATATCAGGCAATTCATATCTAGGGGGAGAATCTTCATCATCACTTTCATCAATATTATCAGTTTCAATATTTGCAGCCTCCCTAACCTTAGCAATTTGATCATCAAGAAATTCACCTAGTGGCACAGTATTATCAAGCATAGAAGTAGTTTCATCATACATAGCAGAAGTAGCATCATCAAGAACATGCGGCATATCAGATTCAATAGCAGGAGTAGGTGTCGCAAGTTTACTCATAACAGAGGGTGAATCAAGCGTAGAGCAAGATGTCAGTTCCTTACCTCCCCTCATAGTTGAGGGATAAATCTTGGTTTTTGAGTCTTTCAAGTTCTCATAGTGATCAACAGATATAAATCCGAAGTGGCTTAAAGAATATAGCTATGCTCCCCGGCAACGGCACCAGAAAATAGTCTTGATAACCCACAAGTGTAGGGGATCGCAACAATTTTTTAGGGTAAAGTATTCAACCCAAATTTATTGATTCGACACAAGGGGAGCCAAAGAATACTCTCAAGTATTAGCAGTTGAGTTGTAAATTCAATCGCACCTAGAAAACTTAGTATCTGCAGCAAGGTAATATGGAAGTAACGGTAACGGTGGCAAAAGTAGCGATAGTGTTTTTGTAGTGATTGTAACAGTAGCAGCGGAGAAGTAAATAAGCAACAAGCAATATGTGAAAATCTCGTAGGCATTGGATCAGTGATGGATAATTATGTCGGATGTGATTCCTCATGTAATAGTTATAACATAGGGTGACACAGAATTATCTCCAGTTCATCAATGTAATGTAGGCATGTATTCCGAATATAGTCATACGTGCTTATGGGAAAGAACTTGCATGACATCTTTTGTCCTACCCCCCCATGGCAGTGGGGTCCTAGTGGAAACTAAGGGATATTAAGGCCTCCTTTTAATAGAGTAATGGACCAAAGCATTAACACATAGTGAATACATGAACTCCTCAAACTACGGTCATCACCGGGAGTGGTCCTGATTATTGTCACTTCGGGGTTGCCGGATCATAACACATAGTAGGTGACTATTGACTTGCAAGATAGGATCGAGAACACACATATATTAATGAAAACATAATAGGTTCAGATCTGAATTCATGGCACTCGGGCCCTAGTGACAAGCATTAAGCATAGCAAAGTCATAGCAACATCAATCTTAGAGCGTAGTGGATACTAGGGATCAAACCCTAACAAAACTAACTCGATTACATGGTAAATCTCATCCAACCCATCACCGTCCAGCAAGTCTACGATGGGATTACTCACGCACAGTAGTGAGCATCATGGAATTGGTGATGGTGGAAGGTTGATGATGACGATGGAGACAATCTCCACTCTCCGGAGCCCCGAACGGACTCCCGATCAGCCCTCCTGAGAGAGATTAGGGCTTGGTGGCGGCTCCGTTTCGAAAAACGCGATAATTCCTTCTCTCTGATTTTTTTCTCCCCGAAAGTGAATATATGGAGCCGGGAAGACGTCGATGGAGTAACAGGGGGCCCGCGAGGCAGGGGCGCACCCAGGGGGCACCCCCAGCCTCGTGGACAGGGTGTGGGCCCCCTGGTCTGGTTCTTTCCGCAGATATTTTTTATATATTCCAAAATAATTCTCCATTGAATTTCAGGTCATTCCGAGAACTTTTATTTCTGCACAAAAATAACACCATGTCATTTCTACTGAAAACAGTGTCAGCCCAGGTTAGTTCCATTCAAATCATGCAAGTTAGAGTCCAAAACAAGGGCAAAAGTGTTTGGAAAAGTAGATACGTTGGAGATGTATCACTCGACTTCTTCGTCGCTGCTAGAGTCCTCGCTCTACTCCTCGGTCTCCTCATCGGACTTCCAATCGGAGGCCTTGCCGACGCCCTCCATCCCTCCTGGATTTGCTCTTCGTTGGGCATCGCGTACATTTCAGTGAAGATCTGCAAAGCAAAGAGTCGATTAAACATTAATCAGATTCACATACACCGACAAAGACGAATCAGAAAATTCACTCGGAAATCAGAGCCAAACCTTGACTGGTTCGCGGTCTGCGTCGAATGGGCGGACTCTCCTAGTCCCCCGAGGATTATCCTTGTTCTCGGTATTGCACTTCAGGCACTCCTCCATCGTCTTCTCGGCAGCCTCCTCTGGGTGGACCCGATAGGTGTCGTTGGTGCCCGAATACATCCACATCAGATGATCTCGAGCTTGGAGAGGCTGAATCCATCGTTTGAGGAACACCTCCAGCAAGTCCATCCCAGTGACTCCGTTGCGGTCCAGCTGGACCACTCGCTCGACCAGCATGTCTACCTCTACTTTTTCAGTCCGACTCACAAGCAGCGAAGGTGGCTGACCGACTCGATCTAGGGTGAACGGAGGGAGTCTGATCGACTGACCGGGAGTCGTGATGTCCTTAGAATAAAACCAAGTCGACTGCCATCCCCTGACCGACTCGGGAAGGACCATGGCAGGAAAGGTACTCCTACCCCTAGTCTGAATGCCCAAGCCGCCACACATTTGGAATATGTGCATCTTCTCGTCACACGGATTTGCCTTCTTGATGGATTGGGAGCGACAAGTGAAAATGTGCTTAAACAAACCCCAATGCGGTCGGCACCCCAGGAAGCTCTCACACAAAGAGACGAAAGTAGCGAGATATGTGATGGTATTGGGGGAGAAGTGCTGCAAGCTGGCGCCGTAGAAGGTCAAGAAGCCTCTAAAGAAAGGATGCAGGCAGAGAGAAACCTCGGTCGACATGAGTCGCGAGGAGGATGTAGGATCGAAAGTATGTCTAGAGGGGGGGGTGATTAGACTACTTGACAATATAAAAATTCTGCCTTTAGATCATGAACAGTTTTTGGCAGTTTCACAATTATGATCAATTCAAGTATCACCCTACACATGCAATTCTAGAGTATAAGCAGCGGAAAGTAAATTGCACATGTAGTAAAGAGAGGTGGAGAAGATCAAACGCAATTTGGAGACACGGAGATTTTTGTCGTGGTTCCGATAGGTGGTGCTATCGTACATCCACGTTGATGGAGACTTCAACCCACGGAGGGTAACGGCTGCGCGAGTCCACGGAGGGCTCCACCCACGAAGGGTCCACGAAGAAGCAACCTTGTCTATTCCATCATGGCCTACGCCCACGGAGGACTAGCCTTACTCGGGGTAGATCTTCACGAAGTAGGCGATCTCCTTGCCCTTACAAACTTCTTGGTTCAACTCCACATCTCGAAGACGGAGGCTCCCAAGCGACACCTAACCAATCTAGGAGGCACCACCCTCCAAAAGGTAATAGATGTGGTTGATGATGATGAACTCCTTGCTCTTGTGCTTCAAATGATAATCTCCCCAACACTCAACTCTCCTCACTGATATGGCTGTGGTGGAAGAAAGGTTTGAGTGGAAAGCAACTTGGGAAGGCTAGAAATCAAGTTTCATATGGTAGGAATGGAACAACTTGATCTCAACACAAGGGTAGGTAGTTCTCTTCTCAGAAAGTGTAAGGTAGGAGTGGTAGTACTTTCTGATGGCTCTCTCCTCGAATGAAGAGGGGGTGGAGGGGTATATATAGCCTCCACACAAAATCCAACCGTTACACACATATTTGAGTAATCTCGGTGAGACCGAAGTGAAATCTCGGTCAGACCGAAAGTTCAAATATAGTGAACGTTGGGGTTTTCGGTGGGACCGAAAATACCATCTCGGTGTGTCCGATATGAGTCAAAGATAGGAGCTTGCCATTTTCGGTGAGACCGAAATTATCAACTCGGATATTCCGATATGATGTCAAATGGTTACAGAAGGTTGGCAGTCCAGTTTCGGTGAGACCGAACTCAAAATCGGATAGACCGAAATTTCTAGGGTTTGGGAAAATAGCTGAGGTGGTTCATCTCGGTGGGACTAAATTGGAAGAATCGGTTTGTCCGAGATTACTTATGAGTGTGTTTGGAAGTGAAAGTTGCTGATAGTTGAAGGAGCTAAATCACTAAGCACTTGAGCAACCAGATCATCAACACATCCTCATCCCCTTTTAATAGTATTGGCTTTTCCTATGGACTCAATGTGATCTTTGATCACTAAATCAAAAATGGAGTCTTGAGCTTTTGCCAATGCTTGCCTTAGCATTTTGAGGGGTCCACTTCTTCAGACATATCCATACCCATATCATCGAACTTCTCTGAAATGATTCTCAAGTAACTATTAGTTCAATGATATATATGTTGTTATTAATTACCAAAACCACCCGAGGATTAGTTGCACTTTCAATCTCCCCCTTTTTGGTAATTGATGACAACATATAGATCAAAGCTTCGACAAAAGATATAATCAATGAGTAATATCGTCGCTTTGAGAAGTATGTGATAAACAAGAGCTCCCCCTAAATTTGTGCATTATTTAAAATTTGCGTTTGAATGCAAATGCACAATCTATTAGGATTATGGGTCACTCTTCCATGTCACATACATCTTGGTGGAGCGCACAAAATGATAAGAATGAATAACATGCACTCAATCACCAAGACATGAGTAAATGATCATACAAGAAGGAATAGCATATGATAAGCATTAAGCACACATTAAAGCATAGTACGACCAAGCACTCATTAAGGTAGCATCAAACATAGTAGCAAGCACACTGAAAGTTTCAAGAACCAAAGGAACCAAGTGTATCTCAAAGAAAATCGGCAAAAGAACGAAAGAGCACTCTCTCTCTCGAAGCCCTATGATCTATACAATTTCTCCCCCTTTGGCAACAAGTTACCAAAAAGTTCGAAAAAGCATAGAGCTAAGCGTCACTGTGGGCTCTGCTGGCGGCTCCCGTCTGGGTAGATTTCGGAGTAGAAATGACGGCATCTGCGAAGACTTCTGCTGATGTCTGCGCTGGAGGAGTGGATGCTGGAGCTGTAGGAGGTGCTGAAGTGGTAGCCCTGGAGTCAGTCACTGGGATAGCTGCAGATCGGGATCCTCTGGGAACCTGAGCAGTCTGGCGATGAGAGTCCTGGACTAGATCATCCTGCATGAGCTCTGCTCTCTCCTGCCTTGCTTCCTCCATGTCTGCCTCAAGCTTGTTGACGGTCACATGAATCTCAGTCAGCTTCACGTCCAGAGCGTGGATCTTGTCGTCAACAATCCTCTCTAGGCTCTCCTGAGATTGTTCAATGCTGGCCAGGCGTTGTTCAATCCTCTGGGTAGCTTCAAGAATCTGCTCTCCGAAGCTCTTTGGCTTAGCTGCTGCTGCTGCCTCTTTATCAGCTTTGGCTTTCTTTGCAGCTTCAATCTTGGCTTGACCTTCAACTGAGGTTGGATCCTCCTCATCCATCACAACTACGTTATCTTCATGCTCTGGCTGCAGTGGCAAGTGCTTCCTATCCAACATGAATTTGCCCGTGCCAAATTTGGCATTGATGAGCATCTGAATCTGCGGGGCAAATCCACACGACCTCTTCTGGTCAGCTGCAGTCCTCTTAATGGTCTCTACCATTAAGTCCATCATCTTGAAAGGTGCCTTCTCATCAAGAATGTGCAGCATGTTGATAGAATAGCCTCGAATCATGCGGTGGTCTCCAGACTTAGGCATCAATGTATGCCTCAGAATAGTGTTTGTGGTGGTCAGACCTGCCTGGAGATAGTACACTGAGCCAAGCTTCCACCCTTCCAAATCAGCGGCGGGGATCTCCTTGTACATGTTCTTCATGGAATCATGGTTCTTCTTAGGAATCCCATAGACATCAATGTCGTCCTCTCTCTGCACTGGAGCATTCAGAAGTTCTGCCCATTCTTCAACAGACGAAGAAAACCTTTGACCTTCAGTCATCCAGGTGATCTTCCCATCAGGATAAAAGTGGGCTGTGGCGTAGAACTGCATGATCATCTCGTCGTTCCAATCTGTCAGCTTCTGACCCACAAACTCATCAACTCCACATGCAGTGAAGCTGTCATGCACATGGGGAAAGAAGTCTCGGTGCTCTTCACTGTCAATGTACTTCCAGTCAACATACCTGGTGTCAGCAACAATAGGCTTCTTATCCATCAGCACGGTCTCATAGAAGTCTTGCTGCTCTCTGGTGTGGAATCTGGGGTCCACAGCAGTCCTTCTCCTCACGGCATATGGATCAGACTGTCTCCATAGCCTGAGACCTCTGTCCTTCCTTGCCTTCATATCCTCGGCTTGAGGATGAGCATCGTTGTGGAGTGGCAACTTTGGACGGAGCTTCAGCAACACATGTTCTTCATCAGACTCAGACGGTGGCAAATTTCCTTTGTTCTTCTCTGAGGCTGGGATGTTCCTGGTTGTCCTCTTGGGCTTGGCTGGAGCTGCCTTTGCTTGAGCAGGCTTCTTGGGCTTAGAAGTGGTTTGAGCCCTAATAGCATCACCCATGAACTTAGCCTTTTGAGGAGGAGGCTGGGGTGCATCTTCTTCTTCTTCATCCACTGCTGCATCAACATGAGGTTCAGCATACACAACTCTCTTCCTCTTGGAAGTTTTCTTCACTTTACTTGGAGCTGGTTCTTCCAAGTTTAGCTTCTTGGCAACAGCTGACTGCTTGACCTTGCTGGTGCCTTTCTTTGACTGCTGCCCTTCGTGCTCTTTGGCAACAACTTTTCTCTTGGGCTTGGAGGTAACTTCCTCAGCAACGAAGTCAGAGTCCTCATCATCAGAATTTCTCTGCTTTCTGGTCCTGGTGGCTGCAGGAGGCAAACCACTAGGGGTGCTCCTCTCACCATCATCACTAGAACTACTAGCCTCAGGACTAGTATCTGCCTCAGGGATCTCTGCAAACGGTGACTCAGACCTGTTCTGGCTGTCACTGGCATCTGACATGGCTGACAACCTGTGAAAAGATAAGGTATGGGCAGAGTAGAAGAGTTATCACAACAGCAGAGGTTTTTGCAAAAAAAATGAGTTCAAAACTTAGTTTTGAGTTTTCACAGAATGCATTTCGGTCAAACCGATATTCAGTTTCGGTGAATCCGAAGTGTATACAGAGGCTTATCACACCACTTTCGGTCAGACCGAAGTGGGTTTCGGTCCTACCGAACCACTAGGGTTTCACTGAGACTTTACATCGGTCACACCGATTTGCACGACTCGGTTAGACCGAAAAGTGCAGTGCAATGGCCAGAGGCCAAATCGGTCATTCCGAGTTTTCAAAGTCGGTTTCACCGAGATGTATTCCGTCGAAACCTAAACCTAAGAATTTCGCTCGAAACTAAAACGATCTGATATGATGTTAAGGAGGATTTCAAACGTGGCTAGATGCAGGGCAAACCAATCGTGCAAGAATCAGATGGGGAGCACGAGAGGGGTCGAGACTCACCCTAACTTGGTGGAGTCCCTCTACGGCGGCAACGACGCGGAGAAGAATACCGTTGACGGCGGCGGAGACCTGCGGCGAGGGCGCACAGGCGACGACGGCGACGATCCGAAGACCAGGGCGACGGCAGCAGGGGACTTGGGGGCAAAACGGTTTGAAGAATTAATCGCGCGCTGCCCTCAGTATATATATCCCCATGCTGTCGGTGGGACCGAGTTGAAAAACTCGGTGACACCGAAATGTATAACTGCTGTGCAGTTACGCATCTCGGTCACGCCGAGATTTTGAACTCGGTTTCACCGAGATGAAACCTAGATCAGTCTAAGCGTTTCGGTTGGACCGAGTGGGAAAAGTTGGTCAGACCGAAATGGACTTAGAAGGTTTTGGAAGTCAGCCTTGGACGGATCGGTGGCTCCGAGTGCTCCTCACTCGGAGGGTCCGAAAATGACTTGTTCAAAGTTGTGATATGAGCATGAATAGAATTTGAGACAAGAAAGCATAGATAGCTAGGGAAGGTGCTTAGGCATTCTTGTCCATCCATTTGGCCAGAAAAATCAAAACAACCAAAACAACAAATGGATGTCCTTGAATGGATAAAATCATGCATTCAACATGCTCACACAATAAGATAGCAAATGAAATATGTGTCAAACATGCACAACCAAAACTCTAGCTACTAGCACACAAGTTGTCGATGACTAGGTCATCTATATATGAGTATATTGACTTAGGAGCCAAATGAGAACATTTGATCATAGGTCATACTCATCGTTTAAGCACAAGTGGGGTTACCACTTTTACATAAAGCATTGATGTGTTCACATCATTTGGAGATGCTTTAGCTCATTTTAGAGCAAAGCTCCCCCTAGATGTGAGAACCCCTTTTAAAGGGTCAAACTAACCTTGGGTTGTCGTAGAAGACTTCATGTAGATGTTGAAGATGTGGATGCTCAATGTTGATGTAGATCATCAAGAGTTGGGAGCTATCCTTTGGATTAGGGCACTTTCAATACCTACATGGGTTAGTCCCACAAGGAACAAACAAGAATATCCATAGACATAGATTGAAGTACACAAAAGATGATGTCCATGAAAGCAATGATTACCTTGTCCCTTGACTTACCAACAAGAGGTTTGTGACTCCATGAACTAGTGCATGATGTGGAAGTTGATTGCACAAGTTCTTGCCAAAATGAATGTGAGTGAAGTATGTTGGCGGAGTCACCCTCAAGAACCATCTAGTTCTTCTTCTTTGGGATCCACATCATCTTGATGGGAATCCTTGGTGTTGTAGTTGAGCTTGACGAAGTAGAACTTGACGTGTCCTTGGGAACCCACTTGACCATGGCTTGAGGTGCTTCTATGAATGCATCAATCTCCTCTTGAAGCTTGTCCTTGGCCTTTAGCTTGTGGTCTTGTGGTGGAAGGTCATCTTGAGCTTGTTCCACATTGGAAGAAGTAGGATCATACTTCTCCTTTTGAGAAACAAACTGTGGAGTAGGGTATTGACCTTCTTCCCACTCAACACCTTCGGCGTTGAACTTTCGCTCAAAACCAATCCCTTGATTCTTCCGGTGCCTTCCTTGTTTGCGAACAATTTCCTCAAAGTTCTTGCTTCCGGCAAGACTCTTGTAGACACCTTTCTCTATGATTTCCTTCAATAGGCTATTTTCTTGCTCAAGTGTAACTTGGCTTGAAACATTGTTAGTGGAATCAAGAGAACTACTAGAAGCAACAACATTAGATTTGACATTGTTATTGTTACTACTAGAGGAAGAATTTTTCTTATGCTTGTCATACTTAGTCTTAATAGGTGGCAAGAAATTAGACAAGAGAAGTCGTTTGGCAAGATATGAAGAACTCTTCTTTCGAAGATCGTCATTGATTGCTTTTAGAAACTCATGTTCTTGCTCTAGAGTGAGCTTCTCGAAGCGTAGCTTCTCATGAGATCTTAGGAGCTCTCTATGATCTTCTTGAGTTGTTTCATGAGCTAACTTAAGAGTGTTTAGCTCTTTAGTTAGACGCTCAATCTCCTTCATAGCATTGTCATTCGACTCTTCTCGACTATAAAGACTACTAGCATTTTCATCATTACTAAGCTCACTAGATTTATCATGCAAGAGCTCATCTTCACCAAGCAAGTCATCCTCATCACTATCAAAATCAATGAATTCAGGGTGTGTTACCTTGGGGCCTTTAGCCATGAAGCATCTTCCAATTCCCTCATTTGGTGAATCAAATAAGTCGTAGGAGTTGGAGTTGGAGGATACGAGTGCAAGTCCGGCAACACCTTCATCTTGACTGTAGTCGGAGTCGGAGTGATAGCTTCCATCGGATTGATTGTGGGAGTCGGAGCCGGAGACCCATTCACCTACATGAGCTTGATGTCTTCTTCTTGTGTAGCTCCTTGATGACTTGTCTTTCCTCTCCGAATCCTTGCTTCTCCGAGAGGGTCTTCGTTCATAACGATCATCTCTACTCCTTCTCTCTCTCCGAGGTGACTCATCTCTTGCTCTTCTTCTTGGAGATTCTTCTCTTCTCTTGTGGGGAGCCGTACACTCATTTGAGAAGTGTCCGGGTCTTCCACAATTGTAGCAGTTCCGATCACGACTAGAAGATCTCTTTTCATCATATGATCTAGACTTTGAGCTTCTTTCTTTGCCTCTATTCTTGTAGAACTTGTTGAAGTTCTTAACCATTAGGCTTATCTCTTCATTGGAAATTAACTTGTCACTTGAGGTTGTGGGAGCATCACTTGTAGCTTTGTAAGCACCACTTGACTTGTTGTGAAGCTCTTCCTTATCCTTAAGTGTCATCTCATGAGCAACAATTCTTCCAATGACTTCAGTTGGCTTGAGAGTCTTGTAGTTTGGCATCATTTGGATCAAAGGGCACACGGTGTCATATTTTCCATCCAAAGCTCTTAGGATCTTCTTGATGATGAATCGGTCGGTCATTTCTTCGCTTCCTAAGCCGGCAATCTCATTTGTGATGAGAGCAAGCCTAGAGTACATTTCAGCGACTCCTTCACCATCCTTCATCTTGAACTTGTCAAGTTGACCTTGAAGAATATCTAGCTTTGATTCCTTCACAGATTCAGTACCTTCGTGCATTTCAACCAAAGTATCCCAAATCTCTTTAGCATTCTCAAGACGACTGATTTTGTTGAACTCCTCGGGACACAAGGCATTGAAGAGAATGTCACAAGCTTGAGCATTGTTTTGCAACATCCGCAACTCTTCCGGTGTAGCTTCGCGATCCGGAACTTTTCCTTCCTCGAAGAATTCACCTTGCATACCAACACAAATAATGCCCCATGCGGCTGGGTTATGACCAAGAATATGCATTTTCATTTTATGCTTCCAACTAGCAAAATTTGTACCATCAAAGTAAGGACCTCTACGATAATTACCCTCACTAGACGCCATACTCTCCTAGGTTGTGAAACCAAGCTTATGGAGTCCAATGCAATGGAAACCAAAACAATGGAGACCAAAGCTCTGATACCACTTGTAGGATCGAAAGTATGTCTAGAGGGGGGGGGGGTGATTAGACTACTTGACAATATAAAAATTCTGCCTTTAGATCATGAACAGTTTTTGGCAGTTTCACAATTATGATCAATTCAAGTATCACCCTACACATGCAATTCTAGAGTATAAGCAGCGGAAAGTAAATTGCACATGTAGTAAAGAGAGGTGGAGAAGATCAAACGCAATTTGGAGACACGGAGATTTTTGTCGTGGTTCCGATAGGTGGTGCTATCGTACATCCACGTTGATGGAGACTTCAACCCACGGAGGGTAACGGCTGCGCGAGTCCACGGAGGGCTCCACCCACGAAGGGTCCACGAAGAAGCAACCTTGTCTATTCCATCATGGCCTACGCCCACGGAGGACTAGCCTTACTCGGGGTAGATCTTCACGAAGTAGGCGATCTCCTTGCCCTTACAAACTTCTTGGTTCAACTCCACATCTCGAAGACGAAGGCTCCCAAGCGACACCTAACCAATCTAGGAGGCACCACCCTCCAAAAGGTAATAGATGTGGTTGATGATGATGAACTCCTTGCTCTTGTGCTTCAAATGATAATCTCCCCAACACTCAACTCTCCTCACTGATATGGCTGTGGTGGAAGAAAGGTTTGAGTGGAAAGCAACTTGGGAAGGCTAGAAATCAAGTTTCATATGGTAGGAATGGAACAACTTGATCTCAACACAAGGGTAGGTAGTTCTGTTCTCAGAAAGTGTAAGGTAGGAGTGGTAGTACTTTCTGATGGCTCTCTCCTCGAATGAAGAGGGGGTGGAGGGGTATATATAGCCTCCACACAAAATCCAACCGTTACACACATATTTGAGTAATCTCGGTGAGACCGAAGTGAAATCTCGGTCAGACCGAAAGTTCAAATATAGTGAACGTTGGGGTTTTTGGTTGGACCGAAAATACCATCTCGGTGTGTCCGATATGAGTCAAAGATAGGAGCTTGCCATTTTCGGTGAGACCGAAATTAACAACTCGGATATTCCGATATGATGTCAAATGGTTACAGAAGGTTGGCAGTCCAGTTTCGGTGAGACCGAACTCAAAATCGGATAGACCGAAATTTCTAGGGTTTGGGAAAATAGCTGAGGTGGTTCATCTCGGTGGGACTGAATTGGAAGAATCGGTTTGTCCGAGATTACTTATGAGTGTGTTTGGAAGTGAAAGTTGCTGATAGTTGAAGGAGCTAAATCACTAAGCACTTGAGCAACCAGATCATCAACACATCCTCATCCCCTTTTAATAGTATTGGCTTTTCCTATGGACTCAATGTGATCTTTGATCACTAAATCAAAAATGGAGTCTTGAGCTTTTGCCAATGCTTGCCTTAGCATTTTGAGGGGTCCACTTCTTCAGACATATCCATACCCATATCATCGAACTTCTCTGAAATGATTCTCAAGTAACTATTAGTTCAATGATATATATGTTGTTATTAATTACCAAAACCACCCGGGGATTAGTTGCACTTTCAGAGGACACACTCGCCCTCCTGCGGCTGTGGCTCGAGCTCATCCCCCGGCAGCCTCCAGGAATCATGGGTAATCAGCCCCTCCTCCACTGGCTCCTCCATTCTTCCACCTGCACCGTGGACTTGATCCAATCCCCCTGGATCCAGCCAGGCGGAAGCCCGGTCCTCGACGTCGACCCCCGATTGTCTTTCTTGCCCTTCCCCGCCGCCAGTGCCTTCTTCGCGCGCTCCAGAGCCACCGTCTTGTCCTTACCCACGGGGGCGAGTCGCGCATTGGCGGAGCAGCGGTGAGCGAGGAGAGGCGATGTAGCGGAGGAGCGGAGGAAGAAGAAGAAGAAATTGGGCGCACAGTGCCCTCACATCGATCGCGACGCTCTTTTATAGCCCGACGGTTGAGTGATAGACTTGTGGACCCAAGCAATCCTGTCAAATCCCGCAACAGATGCACGCCCGACATGTGGCGAAAAAGGCGGTGCGGAAATTGAGGCATCCAGGCATATCCTATCCGATTACCGCGACACGCTCCGTCCTGCGCGCTTCCCCGAAATTCTAATCCCGCGAAATCCGGAGACCACAGAGCAGCCAATCACGCCGAAAGCCACGTGCCCCGCCAGCGCTCGAGACTATACATGAAAGTTCACTCGACGGTTTCTGAATCGGTTAAGGCGACTGAGTTAAGGTTGAAGGACCAGCCCAATCTCTCGGTTCGAGGAAGATGCCTCAAAATCATCGGACTTGGATCAGAATCGACCTCAACCTGCTTCTTCACTCGGAACTCAATCCACTCGGGGGCTACTGATGATACCATAGACCTAGGGTAGGGTCGCATGCCTGACCTAGGTACCCTACCCAAGGTCACTGCCCTAGAAGCTCAAAGACATTCCAAAGATGACAGAAGCTGTCGACTGATATGGCCCAAGAGAGCAATTCACTCGACAGCTTACCTCACTCGGATAGCTCAACTCCACTCAGAAGGATGAAGCCACTCGACCGTGCGAGAAACCACTCGACTCCTGAATGTCAAAGGTCTCATAAGGCCAGCAACGGTCGGGCATTCACTCCACAGTAATGATAGTCTTTATTGTCCTTTATTACATGCGTTATCAGTAACGTCCTGCCTTTATGTACATTGAACCCTCTGTAACGTGGGGCGGCTGGGGTCCTGGCGCACTCTATATAAGCCACCCGCTCCTCCGGTACAAGGGTTCGCACCCCCTGTGACACACACATACATATTCCAGTCGACCGCCTCCGGGCTATTACTTCCTCCAAGAAGGGCCTTAACTCATAAACACCTTGTGTACAACCTCACCGTAGCTAGGATCTTTCCTCCTCCTACGTACCCCCTATTCTTACTGTCAGACTTAGTACCACGACAACGGTCATGTAATAGGATAGGAGTTTAGTTTCCTATCTTCTCTATTGCCGGCCGGTTGTGGTTATCCTGTTTTTTGTGTTTTTGCGCTTTGTGAGAGTTTATTTCTTTCAGACCTGGATACTTTGTTGAACCTTTGCTTACTAATAATATGGTCATATGCATCTTTCTGATGCAGAGGCCGGGGGCTAACCTCCTTTTCAAAAAAAAATTGTGATAAGACCTACGATAGCTAGTGAGCATTATTTTTTAAGAACAATATGAACCGGTGATTTTGAAATTAGGCCAATTGTTTGACCAAAATATAGGCCTTGACATCCATCGAATTCACAAACATTTCCTAGATGTTGTTGAAAATATGGTTATCTGACTCTTAGCAATATTGTCGACTTCCCATCTAAAAGAACATGCGGTGCCCCCATGTTTGGTTTTGGTAATTGATGACAATCTCTATGGACTAATGGTTGCCTTGAGTTATATTTGAAGGATTTGTCCATAGACTTTTCTTGGAGTCCATTCGTTGGTTTCAATGAGAGCTTGTGATGACCAAGGTGCTATTCAAGGTATTACCTAAAGATTGTGTTGGGGAACGTAGTATTTCAAACTATTTCCTACGATCACGCAAGTTCTATCTACTAGATGCATAGCAACGAGAGGGGAGAGTGTGTCTACGTACCCTCGTAGACCGAAAGCGAAAGCATCTAGTGATGTGGTAGATGTAGTCGAACGTCTTCACGATCCAACAGATCAAGCACCGAACGTACGGCACCTCCGCATTCAGCACACGTTCAACTCGATGATGTCCCACGAGCTCTTGATCCAGTTGAGCTTCACGGGAGAGTTTTGTCAGCACGACGGCGTGGCGACGGAGATGATTAAGCTACCGACGCAGGGCTTCCCCTAAGCACTTCAACGGTATGACCGAGGTGTGTTTCTATGGAGGGGGAACCGCTGCTAGGTGGCTTCTCACCCCTCGTTGGTTATCCCAAGTGGAAGGTTTGAGATGCAGTGTAGCAGAAGTTTTCCCTTGGCAATACCAAGGATCGTTTTCCCTGAGACTCCCAGTTTCAACAAGAAGGTGTCAACTGCTAACGGCATCAGATATTAGCAATCAACGTGGACCTGCACACAGATACAAATAACTTTGCTCCCAACGAGTACAGAGAGGTTGTCAATCCCTCCGGCCTTGTAGTTTACAAAGGATCAAACGCAAGTGATAATAGTGATAGGTATAATTGCAATAGTAAATAAAAGCGGAAAAGTAAATAGTGGATGTGATCGATGATGGTAATATGGACCGGAGTCTCATGATGTTCACTAGTGATGTATCTCTCCCAAAAGACGATAAAACAGCTATGTGAGGTAAACGAATTACAGCTGGGCAATTGACAGGACCATGTGCGCAAACCAATGTTGACTACATTGCAAGAAAGGTTGAGGTTCAAAGCATGGGCGGTACGCCTAGGAAAGTAGACCGAAATCCATCTGCATCTACTACTAATCATCCACCTTGAGATATCTATCCAGAACATCTCGCTGGTATTAAGTTGCGAGTCCCACCCATAGTGTAAACTCAAAGCAACAGACAACTGCATTAAAAGAACTTTGCGTAAAGTAAACAATCCTTGCACCCGTGGGCACAAGCACCGTTGTTTTCCCCCTTGTGGCAACAGCACATCCCCTAGACTCATGTTTCTGTCACTCAAGCTAGTCATCGATGGGCATGAACCCACAATCAAGCATAACGTTCCCTCTTGGAGTCACTACCTACTACTTGGCCAAAGCAATAAATAACAACGGAGAACATGCAAGAATTACTTACGAACATAAATATAAAAGAGGTGAATCAAATATATTACTCAAACACAATCTGAACATAATCTCACAATCCATCGGATCCCAGCAAACTCATCATAGCAACAGCATAAGGATTACATATGTGCCTCAATCATGTAGGGCAGCTCACGAGGACTAATTAGTGAAGCACAAGAACGGGAGGAGAACATCACATAGCTACTGGTCATGGACCCATGGTCCAAGGGAGACTACTCACAACTCATCCGGGAGGCGTCCATGGTGGTGGAGAAGCTCCCGGTGGTGATCCTCCCCTCCGGCAGGGTGCCGGGAAGAGTTCTCCTGGTGCTCCCGATCTTGGAAGCGGCGGCAGCGGCGGAACAGAGATGAGATCGCAAAAAAGAGTTCCCGTCTCGAGGGTTTCGGGAGACGCTTTAAATATATGCCAAAGGGGGGCATCAGCGGAGCCTCGGGGGGGCCAGGCGCCGCCAGGGCGCCTGGAGCCCTGGTGGCCCCCCCTGGCTGTACTTCGGGCGCCTGGTAGTTTCTGGAACGCTGATTTTTTATATAATTTTTCTGGATTTTTTCTGGCAGTTCTCGTAATGTGAAAACCTGAAATACAAAAACAGCCGAAAACAGAAACTGGCACTGGGGTGCACTGAGTTAATAGGTTAGTCCAAATATGATCAAAAGTGTATGGAAGTGTATAAATAACATAGCAATATCACCCAAAAGAGGCATGGAGCAAGCAGAAATTATAGATACGTTTTGGACGTATCAACATCCCCAAGCTTAATTCCTGCTCGTCCTCGAGTAGGTAAATGATAACAAGAATAATTTCTGTGGTGACATGCTATTAACCATATAGGACTTTTTCATAGTCATATGACAAAAGCTTACTGAGATAATGAATCTATAGTAATTAAGTTGCCTCATGAGAAAATCACAAAGAACTGAAAGTTTTACAATATGATACTGAAACATCAAATAGATTTGTAATGAACATGATGTGCAAATATGATAAAGTGATATCTCGCTTGCCCCCTTTGGTGAAGCAAAACATAAATGGAGGGGCACCTCCAAGGTTTAAGTGATGACTAGATACAATGATTTCAAAATAAACGATATCACAATCATGCAAAAGACAATGCTACTTTGGGACAATGCACATTACACTTAGAATGACAATCATGCTCTCAGTAGTTGGTGCTTTTAAAAGAGGGTGGAGACTCTCGAACCGTGGCTTTTGTTGGCAAGGTTGAAAACCCGTAGTCGGAAACAAAGACAAAACATGTACCAGAGCTCTTGGTTTAAAAACAGAGGTAATAATTTTTTTAGATCATGCATGTTTCGTCAACGAATGCTAGCAGACAACCCAATCACTTCTTGAGATGGACAAGTTTCGAGGAACGGCTCCCGAATGAGGACGATCACATCCTCTTAATCTCCTTTGTTTATCACTGCCAAAGTTTTCTGATTTCTCATGAACAAAGCGTGAAGGTGAAGGAAATATGCCCTAGAGGCAATAATAAAGATGTTATTTGTATTTCCTTATATCATGATAAATGTCTTTTTATTCATGCTAGAATTGTATTAACCGGAAACTTAGTACATGTGTGGATACATAGACAAAACAGTATGTCCCTAGTATGCCTCTACTAGACTAGCTCATTGATCAAAGATGGTTATGTTTCCTAGCCATAGACATGAGTTGTCATTTGATCAACGGGATCACATCATTAGGAGAATGATGTGATGGACTAGACCCATCCGTTATCATAGCACTATGATCGTTTAGTTTTACTGCTATTGCTTTCTTCATGACTTATACATGTTCCTATGACTATGAGATTATGCAACTCCCGAATACCGTAGGAACACCTTGTGTGCTATCAAACGTCACAACGTAACTGGGTGATCATAAAGATGCTCTACAGGTGTCTCCGAAAGTATTCGTGGTGTTGGCATAGATCAAGATTAGGATTTGTCACTCCGAGTGTCGGAGAGGTATCTCTGGGCCCTCTCGGTAACACACATCACAATAAGCCTTGCAAGCAAAATACTAATGAGTTAGTCACGAGATGATGTGTTACGGAACGAGTAAAGAGACTTACCGGTAATGAGATTGAACTAGGTATGGAGATACCGACGATCGAATCTCGGGCAAGTAACATACCGATGACAAAAGGAACAACGTATGTTGTTATGCGGTTTTGACCGATAAAAGATCTTCGTAGAATATGTAGGAGCCAATATGAACATCCAGGTTCCGCTATTGGTTATTGACCGGAGATGAGTCTCGGTTATGTCTACATAGTTCTCGAACCCGTAGGGTCCGCACGCTTAACGTTTGATGACGATCGGTATTATGAGTTTATGAGTTTTGATGTACCGAAGGTAGTTCGGAGTCCCGGATGAGATCACGAACATGACGAGGAGTCTCGGAATGTCCGAGACATAAAGATTGATATATTGGACGACTATATTCGGACACCGGAAGTGTTCCGGAAAAGTTTCGGATTTAACTGGATTGCCGGAGGGGGTTACCGGAACCCCCTACGAGGGGGGATGGTCCATAGTGGGCCTTGAGGAAAGGAGAGAGGCAGCCCATAGAGGCTGGCCGGCGCCCCACCTAGGGATCCTAGTTGGACTAGGATTGGGGGGGCGCCACCTCTCCCTCTTTTCCTTTCCCTCTCTTCCTTCTTGGTGGACTCCTACTAGGAGTAGGATTGCAATCCTATTCCTAGTAGGATTGCCCTAGCCGCACCATAGGAGGCCGGCCGGCCCTCCCCTCTTGCTCCTTTATATACGGGGGCAGGAGGGCACCCAAAGACACACAAGTTGAATTGTTCCAGCCGTGTGCGGTGCCCCCCTCCACAGAAACACACCTCGGTCATACCGTTGCAGTGCTTAGGCGAAGCCCTGCGCCGGTAGATACATCATATCCGTCACCACGCCGTCGTGCTGACGAAACTCCCCCGTGAAGCTCAACTGGATCAAGAGCTCGTGGGATGTCATCAAGCTGAACGTGTGCTGAACACGGAGGTGCCGTACGTTCGGTGCTTGATCGGTTGAATCGCGAAGAAGTTCGACTACATCAACCGCGTCACTTGACGCTTCCGCTTCCGGTCTACGAGGGTATGTAGACACACACTTCCCTCTTGTTGCTATGCATCTGGTAGATAGATCTTGTGTGATCGTAGGAAAATTTTAAAATACTACGTTCCCCAACAGTGGCATCAGAGCCAGGTCTATGCATAGATGATATGCACGAGTAGAACACAATGAGTTTTGGGCGATACTAGTCATACTGCTTACCAGCATGTCATACTTTGCTTCGGCGGTATTGTGAGATGAAGCGGCCCGGACCGACATTACGCGTACGCTTACGCGAGACTGGTTTCACCGTTACGAGCACTCGTTGCTTAAAGGTGACTGGCGGGTGTCTGTCTCTCTCACTTTAGCTGAATCAAGTGTGGCTACGCCCGGTCCTTGTGAAGGTTAAAACAGCACATACTTGACGAAACATCGTTGTGGTTTTGTATGCGTAGGTAAGAACGGTTCTTTCTAAGCCCGTAGCAGCCACGTAAAACTTGCAATAACAAAGTAGAGGACGTCTAACTTGTTTTTGCAGGGCATGTTGTGATGTGATATGGTCAAGACTTGATGAGTTATACGGCTTTGTATGAGATGATCATGTTTTGTAATGTTATCGGCAACTGGCAGGAGCCATATGGTTGTCGCTTTATTGTATGAAATACAATCGCCATGTAATTGCTTTACTTTATCACTAAGCGGTAGCGATAGTCGTAGAAGCAATAGTTGGCGAGACGACAACGATGCTACGATGGAGATCAAGGTGTCGCGCCGGTGACGAAGGTGATCATGACGGTGCTTTGGAGATGGAGATCAAAAGCACAAGATGATGATGGCCATATCATGTCACATATTTTGATTGCATGTGATGTTTATCTTATTATGCTTCTTATTTTGCTTAGAACGACGGTAGCATTATAAGATGATCGCTTACTAAATTTCAAGGTATAAGTGTTCTCCCTGAGTATGCACCGTTGCGAAAGTTCGTCGTGCCGAGACACCACGTGATGATCGGGTGTGATAAGCTCTACGTTCAAATACAACGGGTGTAAGCCAGTTTTGCACACGCAGAATACTCGGGTTAAACTTGACGAGCCTAGCATATGCAGATTTGGCCTCGGAACACTGGAGACCGAAAGGTCGAGCGTGAATCAAATAGTAGATATGATCAACATAAGATGTTCACCATTGAAACTACACCATCTCACGTGATGATCGGACATGGTTTAGTTGATTTGGATCACGTGATCATTTAGATGACCGGTGGGATGTCTATCTAAGTGGGAGTTCTTTAATTAATATGATTAATTGAACTTTAATTTATCATGAACTTAGTCCTGGTAGTATTAGCATATCTATGTTGTAGATCAATAGCTCGCGATGTTGCTCCCCGTTTATTTTTTATATGTTCCTAGAGAAAACTAAGTTGAAAGACTTAAGTAGCAATGATGCAGATTGTTCCGTGATCTGAGGATTATCCTCATTGCTGCACAGAGAATTATGTCCTTGATGCACCGCTAGGTGACAGACCTATTGCAGGAGCAGATGTAGACGTTATGAACGTTTTGACAAAAGCTCGGTATGATGACTACTTGATAGTTTAAGTGCACCATGCTTTACGGCTTAGAACCGGGACTTCAAAAACGTTTTGAACACCACGGAGCATATAAGATGTTCCAAGAGTTGAAATTAGTATTTCATACTCATGCCCGTGTCGAGAGGTATAAGACTTCTGACAGTACTTTGCCTACAAGATGGAGGAGAATAGCTCAACCAGTGAGCATGTGCTCAGATTGTCTGGGTACTACAATTACTTGAATCAAGTGGGAGTTAATCTTCCAGATAAGATAGTAATTGACAAAGTTCTCTAGTCACTATCACCAAGTTAGTAGAACTTCGTGATGAACTATAATATGCAAGGGATGATGAAAGGAATGCCCGAGCTCTTCGCGATGCTGAAGTCGGCGAAGGTAGAAATCATGAAAAAGCATCAAGTGTTGATGGTTAACAAGACCACTTGTTTCAAGTAAAGGGCAAAGGGATAGAAGGGGAACTTCAAGAAGAATGACAAGCAAGTTGTCACTCCCGTGAAGAAACCCAAAGCTAAAACTCAAGCCTAAAACTAAGTGCTTCTACTGTAAAGGAAATGGTCACTGGAAGTGGAACTGCCCTAGATACTTGGCGGATAAGAAGGATGGCAAAGTGAACAAAGGTATATTTTGATATATAGATTATTGATGTGTACTTTACTAGTGTTCATAGCAACCCCTGGGTATTTGATACCGGTTCAGTTACTAAAATTAGAACTCGAAACGAGAATTGCAGAATGAACAGAGACTAGTTAAAGGTGAAGTGACGATGTGTGTTGGAAGTGGTTCCAAGATTGATATGATCATCATCGCACACTCCCTATACTTTCGGGATTAGTGTAAAACCTAAATAAATGTTATTTGGCATTTGCGTTGAGCATGAATATGATTTGATCATATTTGTTGCAATACAATTATTCATTTAAAGTCATAGAATAATTGTTATTCTGTTTACATGAATAAAACCTTCGATGGTCATACACCCAATGAAAATAGTTTATTGGATCTCGATCGTGGTGATACACATATTCATAATATTGAAGACAAAAGATGCAAGGTTAATAATGATAGTGCAACTTATTTGTGGCACTGCCGTTTAGGTCATAATGGTGTAAAGCGCATGAAGAAACTCCATAGTGATGGACTTTTGGAATCACTTGATTATAAATCACTTGGTGCTTGCGAACCATGCCTCATGGGCAAGATGACTAAAACTCCGTTCTCCGGGACAATGGAACGAGCAACAGATTTGTTGGAGATCATACATACAGATGTATGTGGACCAATGAGTGTTGAAGCTCGTGGTGGGTATCGTTATTTTCTGACCTTCACTGATGATTTGAGCAGATATGGGTATATCTACTTAATGAAGCACAAGTCTGAAACATTTGAAAAGTTCAAAGAATTTCAGAGTGAAGTGGAGAATCATCGTAACAAGAAAATAAGAGTTTCTACGATATGATCGTAGAGGTAAAATATTTGAGTTAGCGAGTTTGGCCTTCAGTAAAAACAATGTGAAATAGTTTCACTACTCACACCACCTGGAACACCATAGTGTAATGGTGTGTCCGAACGTCATAACCGTACTTTATTAGATATGGTGCGATCGATGATGTCTCTTACCGATCTACCACTATCGCTTTTGGGGTTATGCATTAGAGACAGCTACATTCACGTTAAATAGGGCACCATCTAAATCCATGGAGATGACACCGTATGAACTGTGGTTTGACGAGAAACCTAAGCTGTCATTTCTTTAAGTTTGGGATTGCGATGCTTATGTGAAAAAATTTCAACATGATAAGCTCGAACCCAAATCGGAGAAGTAAATCTTCATAGGATACCCAAAAGAAACTGTTGGGTACACCTTCTATCACAGATCCGAAGGCAAGGTCTTTGTTGCTAAGAGTGGATCCTTCCTAGAGATGGAGTTTCTCTCGAAAGAAGTGAGTGGGAGGAAAGTAGAACTTGATGAGGTAATTGTACCTTCTCCTGAATTGGAAAGTGGAACATCACAGAAACTAGTTCCAGTGATTCCTACACCAATTAGTGAGGAAGCTAATGATGATGATCATGAAACTTCAGATCAAGTTTCTGCTGAACGTCGTAGATCAACCAGAGTACGTTCCGCACCAGAGTGGTACGGCAACCCGGTTCTGGAAGTCATGTTGCTAGACCATGATGAACCTACGAACTATGAGGAAGCGATGATGAGCCCAGATTCCGCAAAATGGCTTGAGGCCATGAAATCTGAGATGGGATCCATGTATGAGAACAAAGTATGGACTTTGGTTGACTTGCCCGATGATCGGCAAGCCATCGAAAATAAATGGATCTTTAAGAGGAAGACCGACGCTGACGGTAATATTACTGTTTACAAAGCTCGACTTGTTGAGAAAGGGTTTCAACAAGTTCAAGGAGTTGACTACGATGAGACTTTCTCACCCGTAGCGATGCTTAAGTTTGTCCGAATCGTGTTAGCAATTGCCGCATTTTATGAAATCTGGCAAATAGATAACAAAGTTGCATTCTTTAATGCATTTATTAAAGAAGACTTGTATATGATGCAACCAGAAGGTTTTGTCAATCCTAAAGGTGCTAATAAAATGTGCAAGCTCCAGCGATCCATCTATGGACTGGTGCAAGCATCTCGGAGTTGGAATATAAGCTTTGATAAGTTGATCAAAGCATATAGATTTATACAGACTTGCGGTGAATCTTGTATTTACAAGAAGTGAGTGGGAGCACTACAACCTTTCTGATAAGTATATGTGAATGACATATTGTCGATCGGAAATGATGTAGAATTTTCTGGAAAGCATAAAGGAGTGTTTGAAAGGAGTTTTTCAAAGAAAGACCTTGGTGAAGCTGCTTACATATTGGGCATCAAGATCTATAGAGATAGATCAAGACGCTTGATAAGACTTTCGATGAGTACATACCTTGATAAGATTTTGATGTAGTTCAAAATGGATCAGTCAAAGAAGGAGTTCTTGCCTGACTTGTAAGGTGTGAAGTTGAGTAAGACTCAAAGCCAGACCATGACAGAAAAATATAGAGAGAATGAAAGTCATTCCCTATGCCTCAGCCGTAGGTTCTATAAAGTATGACATGCTGTGTACCAAACATGTTGTGTACCTTGCCATGAGTTTGTCAAGGGGGTACAATAGTGATCCAGGAGTAGATCACTGTACAGCGGTCAAAATTATCCTTAGTAACTGGATGACTAAGGAAATGTTTCTTGATTATGGAGGTGATAAAGAGTTCGTCGTAAAGGGTTACGCCGATGCAAGCTTTGACACTAAATCCAGATGACTCTAAGTATCAATCTGGATGCGTATTGAAAATGGGAGCAATTAGCTAGAGTAGCTCCATGCAGAGCATTGTAGACATAGAGATTTGCAAAATACATACGGATCTGAATGTTGCAGACCCGTTGACTAAGCCTCTTCCACGAGCAAAACATGATCAGCACCAAGACTCCATGGGTGTGAGGATCATCACTTTGTAATCTAGATTATTGACTCTAGTTCAAGTGGGAGACTGAAGGAAATATGCCCTAGAGGCAATAATAAAGATGTTATTTGTATTTCCTTATATCATGATAAATGTCTTTTTATTCATGCTAGAATTGTATTAACCGGAAACTTAGTACATGTGTGGATACATAGACAAAACAGTATGTCCCTAGTATGCCTCTACTAGACTAGCTCATTGATCAAAGATGGTTATGTTTCCTAGCCATAGACATGAGTTGTCATTTGATCAACGGGATCACATCATTAGGAGAATGATGTGATGGACTAGACCCATCCGTTATCATAGCACTATGATCGTTTAATTTTACTGCTATTGCTTTCTTCATGACTTATACATGTTCCTATGACTATGAGATTATGCAACTCCCGAATACCGTAGGAACACCTTGTGTGCTATCAAACGTCACAACGTAACTGGGTGATCATAAAGATGCTCTACAGGTGTCTCCGAAAGTATTCGTGGTGTTGGCATAGATCAAGATTAGGATTTGTCACTCCGAGTGTCGGAGAGGTATCTCTGGGCCCTCTCGGTAACACACATCACAATAAGCCTTGCAAGCAAAAGACTAATGAGTTAGTCACGAGATGATGTGTTATGGAACGAGTAAAGAGACTTACCGGTAACGAGATTGAACTAGGTATGGAGATACCGACGATCGAATCTCGGGCAAGTAACATACCGATGACAAAAGGAACAACGTATGTTGTTATGCGGTTTTGACCGATAAAAGATCTTCGTAGAATATGTAGGAGCCAATATGAACATCCAGGTTCCGCTATTGGCTATTGACCGGAGATGAGTCTCGGTCATGTCTACATAGTTCTCGAACCCGTAGGGTCCGCACGCTTAACATTTGATGACGATCGGTATTATGAGTTTATGAGTTTTGATGTACCGAAGGTAGTTCGGAGTCCCGGATGAGATCACGAACATGACGAGGAGTCTCGGAATGTCTGAGACATAAAGATTGATATATTGGACGACTATATTCGGACACCGGAAGTGTTCCGGAAATGTTTCGGATTTAACTGGATTGCCGGAGGGGGTTACCGGAACCCCCTACGAGGGGGGATGGTCCATAGTGGGCCTTGAGGAAAGGAGAGAGGCAGCCCATAGAGGCTGGCCGGCGCCCCACCTAGGGATCCTAGTTGGACTAGGATTGGGGGGGCGCCACCTCTCCCTCTTTTCCTTTCCCTCTCTTCCTTCTTGGTGGACTCCTACTAGGAATAGGATAGCAATCCTATTCCTAGTAGGATTGCCCTAGCCGCACCATAGGAGGCCGGCCGGCCCTCCCCTCTTGCTCCTTTATATACGGGGGCAGGGGGGCACCCAAACACACACAAGTTGAATTGTTCCAGCCGTGTGCGGTGCCCCCCTCCATAGAAACACACCTCGGTCATACCGTTGCAGTGCTTAGGCGAAGCCCTGCGCCGGTAGATACATCATATCCGTCACCACGCCGTCGTGCTGACGAAACTCTCCCGTGATGCTCAACTGGATCAAGAGCTCGTGGGACGTCATCAAGCTGAACGTGTGCTGAACACGGAGGTGCCGTACGTTCGGTGCTTGATCGGTTGAATCGCGAAGAAGTTCGACTACATCAACCGCGTCACTTGACGCTTCCGCTTCCGGTCTACGAGGGTACGTAGACACACACTTCCCTCTCGTTGCTATGCATCTGGTAGATAGATCTTGTGTGATCGTAGGAAAATTTTAAAATACTATGTTCCCCAACAGAAGGAGGGTTTGTTTGTTATATTATCTTTTTGAGCCGGGCGCACTCAATGCCAGTTCCTTCTCGTATTATGGGTTTGCACATTATACATGCAATCCCGGGGTGAAGCTTGTCCAACTTAAAAAGATCATGAATTAACCACTACTTCCTCATGAACTTACAACAGAGGCACAAAATAGGAATGTATTTTTCTTTGAATAATTTCGAGATGGCACATGCAAGTCTCCGTTAGGAATGGCAGGTAAATACCATGTAGGAAGATATGGTGGACTCATATGGCATAACTGGATTAAAGGAATGTGGATGCACAAGCAGTCAGTCCGCTTAGTACAGGCGAAGGTTAGCAAAAGACTGGGAGCGACCAACTAAGAGAGCAATGACGGTCATAATCATGCAGAGCGACAAAGCAATATTGAATCAGGCATGGAAGTTATATCGCTACTCAGAAACAAAAGATCATCAAGGCTTGACAGACTTTCTTTACAGTCTTAAATATGCGTGAGCATACGCCAAGTCAATCAAAATAAATTCTTTGAAGGAAGATATTACTAAACCATACCGCATCATAGGCAAACAAACCATGTTGGTACTCCAATAACACATTGGGAACCCCCCCAGCTATTTGGGACTAACCATAAGAAAACCTAAACTACTAAGCGCCATTATGCACGTAGCATCTTTATCATAGACATATCAACCAATGCAACGGAAGCAAACTCTCTTAATAAGATAAGCATGATGACTAAAGAGAGTTCAAGCAACCAACTAAATAAAAGCTCTTTTAAAAAGATAAGCATGAATACTAAGAGCTAAGCATGATAGTAGCTATTAAAAGACAAAGAACACACACAGCAAGGATAGACATGAAAATTCTATGTTATGTTCTAGGTAGAAGTGGAGTGTGTTTCTCTCCCACATAAAGAAAGCTGAGTTCCGACTCGTTATGAAAAGCTAAAGAAAACTAAAAGGAAAACTAAAAGCAGGACGCTCCAAGCATAGCACATAACACATGAAGTGATTAAAATATAGTGGAACGAAGGACGAACTGATAATGTTGATGGAGAAGGGGATGCACGGGGGCATCCCCAAGCTTAGACGCTTGAGTCTCCTTGAATATTTCTTGCGGGTGCACAGGGGCATCCCCAAGCTTGAGCGTTTGACACTCCTGAATCTTTTTATCATCTTCCCTCGCACACTTGAAAACTCCCTTCATACATAACTCATCATAATCTGATTAGCGAGGTTAGTACCCATAATAAAATAATCGTTCCTTGCTGGAAATAAAGATATTCTTGAAGGTCTACTGTTTCTCAAGATTGCCAAAAGGTTTTTGCAAAGAAAAAGCAAGCTCTAGGTTTGCAAAATGAAGGAAAGGCAAAACAGGACAGAATCTGTGAAAAACAGAACAGCAGGTAGTAAATGATTTGTTCGGGGCACTTCTACAACTCTAATCAAAAAACTCAGAACAGAAGCACGAAAGACAATTATATAGAGCACGCTGTCGAAGAAATTCAGACCAAAAAGATGATCTGGTGATTTTATACGAATTTCTCTATTCAAGGACAGAATCTGTTTCCTGGACAGCACGTCACAACTTTTGAACTTTCTAGCAATCAGAGGCTATACTTGGCACAAAATTGAAAAGCAAAGATACAATGATGATGCTACAGAAGTAACAACATCAAGACACAACAAAAACAAAATAAATTTATTCTTGTGCGCTGCCTCCCAAAAGCGCTTTCTTTAATGCCTTTAAGCTAGGCATAATGCATAGAGATCAAGTCTTATCAAGAGTAAAAGAATAGCTAGTCCGTATAACGGACTCAAAAGGTAACTTGATCTTCTTTCGAGGGAAGTGTTCCATCCCTTTCTTGAGAGGAAACTGAAATTTTATATTACCCTCTTTCATGTCAATGATAGCACCAACGGTGCGTAGAAAAGGACGTCCCAAAATAATTGGACACGAAGGTTCACATTCAATATCCATAATAGTAAAATCAACGGGAACATAGTTGTCATTGACAATGATAAGAACATCGTCGATCCTCCCCAAAGGTTTCTTTATGGAAGAATCAACGAAACGAACACCAAAAGAACAAGAATCATAAGGTTTCAATTTAAGCATATCATATATTCTTTTGGGCATAACAGAGGTACTAGCACCAACATCACATAAAGCATAGCAAGAGAAGTTATTCAACTTAATTTTTATCATAGGATCCCAACCATCTTCTAGCTTTCTAGGTATGGAGGCTTATACTCTAAGTTTCTCCTCCCTAGCTTTGATAAGAGCATTAGTGATATGCTCTGTGAAGGCAAGGTTAATCGTACTAGTGCGGGGATCTCTAGACATCTTGTGAAGGAAATCAATAACTTCGGTAAGAGTGCAATTATCAAAATCAAGGTCACTACCATCAAGTAAGGTGGTAGTGGTGTCCTTTAGGTTCACTTGTTTGGTAGTTTCTATAGTCATAGCATCACCATTAATAGGTCCATCGGGACCAGGAGTGCATTGGGTACTAAGAGTTTGGATATCCTCAACAACTTGGATAGTAGCAACAGTGTGGTGGGTAGGAAGGCTCTTAATTCTATCTTCTTCCTCCCTTTCTCTAGCCCATATCTCTTTAAGTTTAGCCATCATCCTAATATTTTCATTAATTTGCACTTGAATAGCATTAATAGGAGTGACCTTCCTCTCCTCAAGAGGAGAAGTTTTAATTTTAAGCAATTCTACCTCATTGGCTAAATGGTCTACCTTCAAAGAGAGATCATCTAGTTTGTTTAGTTTTTCTTCTACACTATTATTAAAAGCTTTTTGGGTAGTGATGAAATCTTTAAGTATAATCTCTAGTTCAGTAGTGGAGTTGTTGGTGCTAGGATAAGCATTGTTGTTCCCATAAGAATTAGAGGGGAACGGTCTAGGATTGCTACCAAAATTACTCCTATAAGCATTGTTATTAAAATTGTTTCTAGAGATAAAGTTCACATCTACTTGTTCTTGAGCAATCAAAGAATTTAAAGGAACATCACGAGGATCAACAGAAGATTGCTTCGAAAGTAGAGACATGATCAAGTCAACTTTTTCATTTAGGGAGGAAATCTCCTCGACAGAGTTTACCTTCCTACCTATTGGAGCGCGTTCAGTGTGCCATTGGGAATAGTTGATCATCATCTCATCGAGAAGCTTCGTGGCAGCACCAAGTGTAGTTGACATAAAGGTTCCTCCCGCGGCCGAATCTAACAAGTTCCGCGAGGTAAAGTTCAAGCCTGCATAAAAAGTTTGGATAACCATCCAAGTAGTCAAACCATGAGTAGGGCAGTTCTTGATAAGAGATTTCATACGTTCCCAAGCTTGGGCAACGTGTTCATTATCCAATTGTTTAAAATTCGTTATGTTACTTCTTAGTTGGATAATTTTAGCAGGTGGATAGTATTTTCCAATAAAAGCATATTTGCACTTGTCCCATGAATCTATGATGTTTCTAGGCAAAGACTGAAACCAAATTTTAGCTCCTCCTCTCAAGGAGAAAGGAAAAAGCTTAAGCTTAACAATATTACCATCTATTTCTTGGTACTTTTGCATATCACAAAGTTCAACAAAATTGTTCAAGTGTAAAGCAGCATCATCTCCAGCACCGGAGAATTGATCTTTCATGACTAAGTTCAGTAAAGCAGGTTTAATTTCATACGAAGGTGCTGAAGTGGCAGGTGTAGAGATAGGTGTGCGGATAAAGTCATCGTTGTTGTGACTAGTGAAGTCACACAACTTGGTGTTCTCGGTGGAACCCATAGTAGCAAGCAAGCAAGATAACTATTTTTGTGATTTTCGATAAAAGATACTAAAGCAAAACTGAAAGGTAAACTAACAAGACTAAAAAGCAAAGGTAAAAGATAGCGTGCAACTCCCCTATCCTGAAGAGTGGAGTCCCCGGCGACGGCGCCAGAAATTGCTTTGCTAGGTGGCTTCTCACCCCTCGTTGGTTACCCCAAGTGGAAGGTTTGAGATGCAGTGTAGCAGAAGTTTTCCCTTGGCAATACCAAGGATCGTTTTCCCTGAGACTCCCAGTTTCAACAAGAAGGTGTCAACTGCTAACGGCGCCAGATATTCGCAATCAACGTGGACCTGCACACAGATACAAATAACTTTGCTCCCAACTAGTACAGAGAGGTTTTCAATCCCTCCGGCCTTGTAGTTTACAAAGGATCAAACGCAAGTGATAATAGTGATAGGTATAATTGCAATAGTAAATAAAAGCGGAAAAGTAAATAGTGGATGTGATCGATGATGGTAATATGGACCGGAGTCTCATGATGTTCACTAGTGATGTCTCTCTCCCAAAAGACGATAAAACAGCTATGTGAGGTAAACGAATTACAGCTGGGCAATTGACAGGACCATGTGCGCAAACCAATGCTGACCACATTGCAAGAAAGGTTGAGGTTCAAAGCATGGGCGGTACGCCTAGGTAAGTAGACCGAAATCCATGTGCATCTACTACTAATCATCCACCTTGAGATATCTATCTAGAACATCTCGCTGGTATTAAGGTGCGAGTCCCACCCATAGTGTAAACTCAAAGCAACAGACAACTGCATTAAAAGAACTTTGCGTAAAGTAAACAATCCTTGCACCCGCGGGCACAAGCACCGTTGTTTTCCCCCTTGTGGCAACAGCACATCCCCTAGACTCATGTTTCTGTCACTCAAGCTAGTCATCGAGGGGCATGAACCCACAATCAAGCATAACCTTCCCTCTTGGAGTGACTACCTACTACTTGGCCAAAGCAATAAATAACAAAAGAGAACATGCAAGAATTACTTACGAACATAAATATAAAAGAGGTGAATCAAATATATTACTCAAACACAATCTGAACATAATCTCACAATCCATCGGATCCCAGCAAACTCATCATAGCAACAGCATAAGGATTACATATGTGCCTCGATCATGTAGGGCAGCTCACGAGGACTAATTAGTGAAGCACAAGAACGGGAGGAGAACATCACATAGCTACTGGTCATGGACCCATGGTCCAAGGGAGACTACTCACAACTCATCCGGGAGGCGTCCATGGTGGTGGAGAAGCTCCCGGTGGTGATCCTCCCCTCCGGCAGGGTGCCGGGAAGAGTTCTCCTGGTGCTCCCGATCTTGGAAGCGGCGGCGGCGGCGGAACAGAGATGAGATCGCGAAAAAGAGTTCCCGTCTCGAGGGTTTCAGGAGACGCTTTAAATATATGCCAAAGGGGGGCATCAGCGGAGCCTCGAGGGGCCCAGGAACCTGAAATACAAAAACAGCCGAAAACAGAAACTGGCACTGGGGTGCACTAAGTTAATAGGTTAGTCCAAATATGATCAAAAGTGTATGGAAGTTTATAAATAACATAGCAATATCACCCAAAAGAGGCATGGAGCAAGCAGAAATTATAGATACGTTTTGGACGTATCAACCGCACACGGCTAGAACAATGTTTCTTGTGTGTCTTTGTGTGCCCCCTTGCCCCCCGTATATAAAGGAGCAGGGGGGGAGGTGCGGCTGGCCAAGCGGCGCGCCAAGGGAGTAGGATTCCTACTCCTAGTAGGAATAGGAACCCCCCTTCTCCTATTCCTACTAGGAGTAGGAAAGGAAGGGGAAGAGGAGAAGGAAAGGAGAGGGGGCGCCTCCCCCCTTTTCCTAGTCCAACTAGGAACCCTAGGGGGGTGCGGCCAGCCCTATGGGCGGCCCCTCTCTTTCCCTCATTGGCCCACTATGGCCCATACGCCCTCGGGTGGGGGGGGGGGGGGG
>LR738711.1:757845915-758017590 GCA_902687465.1 Secale cereale
CCCCCCCCCCCCCCGTGGAAGTATGGGCCATAGTGGGCCATTGAGGGAAAGAGAGAGGCAGCCCATAGGGCTGGCCGCACCCTCCCCCTAGGGATCCTAGTTGGACTAGGAAAGGGGGGAGGCGCCCCTCTTCTTCCTTCTTCTCTTCCCCTTCCTTTCCTACTCCTAGTAGGAATAGGAAAGGGGATTCCTATTCCTACTAGGAGTAGGAATCCTACTCCCTTGGCGCGCCCTAGCATGGCCGCACCTCCCTCCTTGCTCCTTTATATACGGGGGTAGGGGCACCCAAAGACACAAAAGAAACATTGTTCTAGCCGTGTGCAGTGCCCCCTCCACAGAAACACACCTCGGTCATACCGTTGCAGTACTTAGGCGAAGTCCTGCGTCGGTAGCTTCATCATATCTGTAACCACGCCGTCGTGCTGACGAAACTCCCCCGTGAAGCTCAACTAGATCAAGAGCTCGTGGGATGTCATCAAGCTCAACGTTTGCTGAACGCGGAGGTGCCGTACGTTCGGTGCTTGATCGGTTGGATCGCGAAGATGTTCGACTACATCAACCGCGTCACTAGATGCTTCCGCTTTCGGTCTACGAGGGTACGTAGACACACTCTCCCCTCTCGTTGCTATGCATCTAGTAGATAGATCTTGCGTGACCGTTGGAAAATTTGGAAATACTACGTTCCCCAATAGATATGGCCATCATCATCTTGTGCTTTTGATCTCCATCTCCAAGGCACCATCATGATCACCATTGTCACCGGCGTGACACCTTGATCTCCATCATAGCATCGTTGTCGTCTCGCCAACTATTGCTTCCACGACTATCGCTACCGCTTAGTGATAAAGTAAAGCAGTTACATGGCGATTGCATTTCATACAATAAAGCGACAACCATATGGCTCTTGCCAGTTGCAGATTACTTTACAAAACATGATCATCTCATACAATAATGTATCACTCATCATGTCTTGACCATATCACATCACAACATGCCCTGCAAAAACAAGTTAGACGTCCTCTACTTTGTTGTTGCAAGTTTTACGTGGCTGCTACGGGCTTAGGAAGAACCGTTCTTACCTACGCATACAAAACCACAACGATATTTCATCAAGTATGTGCTGTTTTAACCTTAACAAGGACCGGGCATAGCCACACTCGATTCAACTAAAGTGAGAGAGACAGACACCCGCCAGTCACCTTTAAGCAATGAGTGCTCATAACGATGAAACCAGTCTCGCGTAAGCGTACGCGTAATGTCGGTCCGGGCCGCTTCATCTCACAATACCGCCGAACCAAAGTATGACATGCTGGTAAGCAGTATGACTAGCATCGTCCACAGCTCACTTGTGTTCTACTCGTGCATGTCATCTACGCATAGACCTGGCTCTGATGCCACTGTTGGGGAACGTAGTATTACAAAATATTTCCTACGATCACGCAAGATCTATCTACTAGATAGCAACGAGAGGGGAGAGTGTGTCTACGTACCCTCTGAGACCGAAAGCGGAAGCGTCTAGTGACGTGGTTGATGTAGTCGAACGTCTTCACGATCCAACCGATCAAGCACCGAACGTACGGCACCTCCGCGTTCGGCACACGTTCAGCTCGATGATGTCCCATGAGCTCTTGATCCGGTTGAGCTTCACGGGAGAGTTTCGTCAGCACGATGGCGTGGTGACGGAGATGATGAAGCTACTGGTGCAGCGCTTCGCCTAAGCACTGCAACGTTATGACCGATGTGTGTTTCTGTGGAGGAGGGCACCGCACACGGCTAGAACGATGTTTCTTGTGTGTCTTTGGGTGCCCCCTTGCCCCCGTATATAAAGGAGCAAGGGGAGAGGTGCGTCTGGCCAAGCGGCATGCCAAGGGAGTAGAATTCCTACTCCTAGTAGGAATAGGAACCCCCTTTTCCTATTCCTACTAGGAGTAGGAAAGGAAGGGGAAGATGAGAAGGAAGGAGAGGGGGCGCCTCCCCCTTTTCCTAGTCCAACTAGGAACCCTAGGGGGTGCGGCCAGCCCTATGTCCTGCCCCTCTCTTTCCCTCATTGGTCCACTATGGCCCATACTCCCTCGGGGGGGGGGGTCCCGTAACCCCCTCCGACACTCCGGTTTTACCCGATAACACCCGGAACATTTCCGGTGTCCGAATATAGTCGTCCAATATATTAATCTTTATGTCTCGGACATTTCGAGACTCCTCGTCATGTCCTTGATCTCATCCGGGACTCCGAACTACCTTTGGTACATCAAAACTCATAAACTCATAATACTGATCGTCATCAAACGTTAAGCGTGCGGACCCTACGGGTTCGAGAACTATGTAGACATGACCGAGACACATCTCCGGTTAATAACCAATAGCGGAATCTGGATGCTCATATTGGCTCCTACATATTCTACGAAGATCTTTATCGGTCAAACCGCATAACAACATACGTTGTTCCCTTTGTCATCGGTATGTTACTTGCCCGAGATTCGATCGTCGGTATCTCAATACCTAGTTCAATCTCGTTACCGGCAAGTCTCTTTACTCGTTATGTAATACATCATCTCGTGACTAACTCATTAGTCATTTGCTTGCAAGGCTTATTATGATGTGTATTACCGAGAGGGCCCAGAGATACCTCTCCGACACTCGGAGTGACAAATTCTATTCTTGATCTATGCCAACACCACGAACACCTTCGGAGACACCTGTAGAGCATCTTTATAATCACCCAGTTATGTTGTGACATTTTATAGCACACAAGGTGTTCCTTCGATATTCGGGAGTTGCATAATCTCATAGTCATAGGAACATGTATAAGTCATGAAGAAAGCAATAGCAGTAACACTAAACGATCAAGTTGCTAATATACCAGATGGGTCTTTTCCATCACATCATTCTCCTAATGATGTGATCCCATTAATCAAATGACAACTAATGTCTATGGTTAGGAAACATAATCATCTTTGATCAATGAGCTAGTCTAGTAGAGGCATACTAGGGACACTCTATTTTGTCTATGTATTCACACATGTACTAAGTTTCCGGTTAATAAAATTCTAGCATGAATAATAAACATTTATCATGATATAAGGAAATAAATAATAACTTTTATTATTTCCGCTAGGGCATATTTCCTTCAGATTGGTCATGTGAGAGGTTGATCAAGACTAAGTCAAAGAGTGAATCAAGTTGATCAACACACAAAACGTAGAAGATGTACTAGGAGGGATCAAGTGATCCCATGGTATGGTAAGCATTGTCAATTACACTTTGTGTACTAACCCATGGTCTTCATGAGAGTTCTTTGTGGGGTTAGGTTGCGGTGTGCAAGTTCAAGTGGATCATCACGAAGAGATCATATGCTTGAAGCTTGCCGTCCATTGTGGTGACAATGGACTTGTGAAGGTGTGCCGAAGAGTGTCTCACCCATAGTGAAGTATGGGGGAGAAATCTACTAGTCTTCATCGAGCCAACGCAATCAAGAAAGGTGGTCCAACTTCAGGAAGTCAAGATCGTCTACATCTAGCTCAAGTGGACTTTGTGCAAGGCAAAGGTTTACCCTTGATAGGTTCTCTACGTTACCGGTCTCATGGTGGTAGTTTGGAGACCGGGTTATAGTATCGTTTACCGTACTATCAAGGGGGCTCTTGATGAGTAGCTTGATCGTATCATTCGTAGAGAGCTCAAAACATTGCATCCTTGCATCATCTTTATTGGTTCTTGCTTGGTTCTTCTCCTTGTGAGATTTGGAGCTTATGGTCATTTTCATGACAAGCTCAAGTTCATAAAAAATAGAGTTCACATGCATCTCCTATGATGTTTTCGATGTTGGGGTTTTTGCCGGTTCTCTTTGTGAGTCTTAGAGCTTATGGTCATCTTGGTGACAAGCTCGATTTCATCGAAAACGGAGTTCACATGCATCTTCTATGATGTTTTTGATGTTGGAGGTTTTGCTGGTTCTTATCTGATGGAGGGTTCATACCTCTATATCTTACGCATACCTCCCGACCTCTTCTTACTATAACCAACAAGCCACTCGTCTTCCTCTATCCAACAAGCTTGAGTTTGCTCAATTCGGAGCTCACATGAAGAAGTTATGGCAGTTCTGGTTTTATTGTATCCTTCTGTTGTCTTTAGCTGCGATATGAAGGCAGCCAAGTGCTAAAGCCTCTGTGGCGTGCGGTAGTACCGCTCCTGGTGAGCGGTAGTACCGCTGCCTCCAGGCCTGACGCTGATGCATGCAGAAGTAGGCGCGGATGTAATTTTTTACATCCGCCCTTACGCGGTAGTACCGCGCCTTCGGTCCGGTACTACCGTGCCAGACTTTTGCACTTTTCCAAACTCAGCGAAAGTAGGAGCGGATGTAATTTATTACTTCCATGCATTTCCAGTACTAGTTGATGCCTGCCTTACGGTAGTACCGTAAGGTCGCACAGTAGTACCGCTCCGGCGGTTCTACTGCTTGTTGCCCTGTGCAACAGGCCATCATCTAGTCACTATCGCGCAAGTGGTAGTACCGCACTCTGCAGCGGTAGTACCGCAACCCTGTGCGGTAGTGCCGCGGCCGTGTGCGGTACTACCGCGCCGCGCGGGCTGTGAGAGGGGATAACGGTTGGATTCTTTCCCCTCCTATAAAAGGGGGTCTTCTTGACTAATGGATCTAATATTTTGAGCTCGTGTTCTTCCCCCATTGTTGACCTTCTTCGAGCTTGGTATCTTTCAATTCCTCCATGGATTCTTGCTAGATTTGGGGGGGAGAGGAGACCTAGATCCACATTTCCACCAATCACTTTCTCCTCTATGTGAGGGGAACCCCTTGGATCTAGATCTTGGAGTTCTTGGTGTTCTCCTTCTTGTTCTTCCTCTCATTTTCCTCCTTAGCATTCGTTGCTTTGGTGGGATTTGGGAGAGAAGGACTTGGGCACTCCGTGCGCCCTTGCCATTGCATTTGTTGCATCGGTTTGAGTTCTTCACGATGATACGTGGAAGTTACAAGTTGAGAAGCTTATTACTCTTGGGTGCTTGGTACCCTTGACCTTATTCCTCTTGGGTGCTTGGGCGCCCTAGGCGATTGAGGTCACCTCGGAGCCATATTCCATTGTGGTGAAGCTTCGTGGTGTCGTTGGGGAGATAGCCCCAACCTTTGTTGTGTTTGGAGCTCAATCATTGTGGTGTAAAGCTTCGGGCAAGCGTCGGGGTCTCCAATTAGGTTGTGGAGATCACCCGAGCAATTTGACGGGTTTCGGTGACCGCCCCCAAGGGTTGCCATTTTACGGGTTCGGTGACCGCCCTCAAGGGTCCCTTAGTGGAATCACAACATCTTGCATTGTGCGAGGGCGTTAGGAGATTACGGTGGCCCTAGTGGCTTCTTGGTGAGCACTGTGCCTCCACACCGCTCCAAACGGAGATTACAATCCGCAAGGGTATGAACTTTGGGATACATCGTCGTCTCCGCGTGCCTCGTTATCTCTTACGCGAGCCCTTTACTAATGCACTTTACTTTGTGATAGCCATATTGTTTCTGGTCATATATCTTGATATCACCTAGTTGTTTATCATGCTTAGCATAAGTTATTGGTGCACATAGGTGAGCCTAATTGTTGTAGGTTTTGTGCTTGACAAATTAACCGCTAGGTTTATTCCGCATTTGTTCAAGCCTAAACCGTAATTATTTTAAAGCGTCTATTCACCCCCCTCTAGGCGACATCCACGATCTTTCACCATCCTTCCTCACATGGGGTGGTTTTATTGGCTAGGTCTCGCATACGAGTTTGGCAAGAAAGACTAGGAGCATGTTTGGAACCTCTCCCAACTTCTCCAAATCTGCAACTCTCGCTTCCCTCGCCAGCTTTGGGCTCCTCCTGATGATCAGCGAACGTTCAGCTCGAGTGACAACTTCTCCCAGTGCGCCTTGGGCTGGCAGAGGGAGTTCTGGCATGTTCGGCGACACTTTTGGTGATGGCTAGGGTTAGCAGCGGGCAAGGGGTTACACGTACCGATTTAGTGGAGATAGGAGAGAAACACTTGTAGCGATTCAGGGGTGGCAGTGAAACGTTAACTTTTGTGGTGAGAATTCGATCATAAATTGGCTCAACTCTTGCTCTTCATTTTTGAGAAGCCGGGCTTTCTTGTCTTCTCCATTTTACACCGGGAAAGGGCTCAACTTTTTGAATTTGGTTCCGCGGAGCTCACACATTCGGTGCAGTTCGTGCGCTGAATTCATGAATTTGAGAGCTGGAGAGGATCCGAACGTGCCCTAAGAGCATGCTTTAACCATGTTCAGCAAGGAACAAGAAAACAAAAGCACATGAGTTTTTGTGTCCCGCTACTTACTAGTTGGGCCTCAATGTAACATGGGGGGCCTTGCCCAAATGTAGTATGTCATTTGATGCTTGTTTCGTTTTTCATACACATTGTACATTTTTGCTATACATGTAAAACATTTTTTAACATATGTTATTAAAATGCATGATTAGTATTTTGTTTCAATTTTTTTCGATGTCACATCTTATATATATATGGTTAACATTTCCAAAAGCATGGTTATCATTTTTTTAGTAATACTTCTGATGTCTACTTGTTTCCATACACCTGGACATTATTTATACATCATAAACATTTTTCTATACACGTTTAAAATTTTGCAAATACATGATTTTTTTTCATATGTGTGTTTTGGTGTCTACTTTTCTTCGACATTTAACATTTTTGAAATGCATGATTAACATTTTTTCAATTACATTTTTTAACATTGTTGTTTGAATATGTGTTGGACATGTTTTTCAAATACGTCATGAAACTTTTTTTCAAATGCTATCGACATTTTTTAAAAGTTTTGACACTACACATACTTTTTTTTTCAAACTTAAGAGTTTTTTTATATATCATGGGTAATTTTCTCTCTTCCTTGAGTGTTGGATGGACATACTAGGTGATGGGGCAACTCCTTGAAGTCACTACTTGTGGTCTCACTCTGTCGGTTGCTACAATGGTAACTTAGTGGAGCTCGTCCGTGTCTACTTTGAAGTTTGCTCCTTGTCGTCTCCTAGTACGATATGCTGCCTCAATGGACCCCTCTCTGAAGCTATTGGTGCCATGTACCTGCTTATGACATTACCTATGCTGCAACAACGACCTCCTTGATTCATCTGATGTACAACAGGGTGATATTTGCATGGTGTTGTATCATTGTACTTGTATTTTTTTTCTATGCTATTGCTTCAGCAATATGTATTGGGCGAGGGGTTATTAAGGTATTCGATCTGGTTTCCCTTATAAACTGGATTGTGATTTAATTTTGACCCAATTTCTCACAAAAACCGGCTCAGTATCTTTTGAATTGAGATCAATATATAGGTGGGACTCTCCCTCGATTCAGAAAACAACCACCGACTAAAAATGTAATATACACACTAAAGGGTCAAAAATGAAAATTACTAACCATACCTCAACATTTGGCACTTATCGACATTGTGTAATCTTTAGTTGCAACTTATTTGCAAACAAGCTTTGCCGCCAACTCTTGGATTATTAAGAAAATCGATGTGCCGGGGCAAAACCTTTTTGTGGATTGTAAACGAGGAAACGAATAGAGGGAGGTGCATTATGAACTGGAAAAAGAATATGCGCGCCAAAGAGATTTACTGGGGTGAGAATCAAAGTTATCTCAACTTATATGAGAGCTCTTAGGTTGAGGTCGGCGTGGTATGAATGGGGAGTCGAGGATAGACCATTGGAAGGAACTGCAATGCCATGTGGCAAGGTGGATAAGCAAGTGTTATCTGTATGTATGAATATAGTGTTCGTAATGGTATCCATCATGTCCAAAATATGTATACAAAGTATTTACTTAGTAATTACATGTGTTCACTAATGTAAGACGCTTTGCCAGGGCCGAGCCGGCAAATCCTCGCCCTGTGCGAAACTAAAACATGGGGCCTTATCTCACTAAAAAATAAAAAGAAATTACAATGTATATGATATAATGTCAAAAAATTGAATATATAAAAAAAAATCATACCTATTCAACTCCCCATTGCCTAGTATTTATTTAAACAACATTAATTTTTTGAAGTACTCTCTATACCTATTCAACTCCCAGCGGCAGGCTACGTGTTTTGGGAGAGACACTATCGCCGGCACTCTAGAATCTGGATGCCGATTTTGTTTTGGCAAGAGAAGAGGAATTGTCGCCCACTCGCCGTGTTTCCAATCTGACGACCTCGTTTCCAGTAGGCTGTAGCGACGTAAGGGGCCTGAGGATGCTCGACGCGAGGGGGCCGAGGATGCATGCACGTGGGATTCATGCCTTTTGCGATCGATCTCGTTTCCAATCGAGCCTCGCTCACGGAACGCGCCATCGGACCAGCGCCATGCACAATCCAACGCCCAGGAGTCATTTTCTTGCAACAGCGCCCAGGAGACCAGGAGTCATGGGCTCCAAGATTTGTGAACCCTATGTTGGCCACACAGTTTGCACACCTATGAGACCGTCCCTGTGTTTTGCTAGTTCATTGAACTGGCAAAACGTCTTACATTAGTATTTTATATTTTCTTACAATTAGAATTTCGGTATTACCAACATGATGTAAATGTCATGCAACTTATAATTAGTGGACAGAGGGTGTATTTCATAATTATTGAAATTACTAATGTAATACTCCCTCCGTCCGGAAATACTTGTCATCAAAATGGATAAAAGGGGATGTATCTAGATGTATTTTAGTTCTAGATACATCTCTTTTCATCCATTTTGATGACAAGTATTTTCGGACGGAGGGAGTACATCGAAAAGGCAAAATGTCTTACATTAGTGGACAAATGGTGTATTTTACAATTTCTACGATTAAAATTTCAGTATACCAACATGATGTATATGTGATGCAACTTTTCTAGTACAATGCAATGCATTGGCTCAGGAAGCACTGCCACGGCAATGCTTCCCTGCCACGGCAGCAAGCAGTGCTCTTGTAGATCACCTTTTTTTTCGAGCAACTTTTTTCACTAAGATTTTTTTTCTTTTCAAAAAGCCAGAGCTGAAATATAAACCATCGATGATAACTAAGTTTAAAAAAAACATCGATGATAACCATACGTACCAGTTGGCAGTTGCACATGGCAGTGCCCCAACCCAGCAAAATAACAAATCAGAAGCAACAAACCACAACGACTAATCATGGCGCACCCTTAATCACCCATTCGGTGATCACAACAAAGCCTAAAAAACTGCCCACTCGCACAGCCTGTGCAAGGCGGACAGGCCGAAAGAAGCAGCTCCAGCCAACGATCCTCCCTTTCATGGACAGCACGACCGAGCACCTCCGATGGCAGCTATATATACCCGACGTGCCCCGCTCTTCCTTCCCATCCCAAACCCACCCTACTTTCCTGTTCTTAGTGCTTACACGTCTTCGAGTAATACCCAAGAATCGATCGACCGAGAAGCTAGCTAGCGGAAATGGCGGCCACCCTCAAGCTCAGGATCCTTGCCGCCGCCGCCGTCGTTGCCTCGTCCATGATGGGCATGGCCATGGCTGCCGAGGCGCCGGCTCCCAGCCCGGCCATCGGAGCCGCAGCGACCACCCCGGCCTTCGCCGTCGGGACGCTCGTCGCTGCCACCGTTGGGTACTTCTTCTGCTGAGCTACGCGTCCGCGGCGTCTGCTGGCTGCACTGCACCGGCACTCTGCGGTCGTGTTCCGGCCTTATTGGTCTCTATTTTAATTAGCTGATGATGTGCCATGTACGGGTTATGTTCTGATCGGTTGATGCGGGTATTGCGCTTTGGTACACAGCTACATATACTATTATAAAATGATTATGTACTTGATTTCTGAAAGCACTAATACGCGCATCGTCAACCGATCATCTCAAAGCATGTCCCGAATTCGAGCAATTCTAGCAGACCCCGCATCCCGTCCCGATCCGCATAATAATCGTCAAATTGCGGATCGAGGCCGAAAAATCTGCCCGATCAGACCCCGCATCCCGCCCCGGCCCGCATAAATTTTTACGGGGCGCGGCAAATCTTCTCCCCCAACCTCCATCTTCACGGGCTGGGAGGCCGACCGGGCGCAACCCCTATCCGCAGCGAGATTTGGCGGGAGGGACATTTTGCGTGCCTTTCCCTGCTCCCCCCACCCTCCGCCACCATTGCCCTGTCTCCGCACGCTTCGGTGCTTCCTCCCGGCCATCCCTCGCCGCCATGGACGACCCCATGATGTCCCCCGTCACCGTCGAGGTCGCGCACGCTCCTTCCCCTCGGGCGGGTCTTGTCGCCGGCCATGTCGGACCCGCCGCCGCCGCCCAAGCAAACGCCGCGCCTGTCCGCAAGCGGCAGGGTAACGTGGTCGTGCAGGGCGGGAATCCGGCTGCCCCTGCCGCGATGGCCCGCGCCTCGGGCGCCAACACCGCAGCGCGATCCCGGCCGGCGACGGAGAAGGTCGGCAAGGTCGCGGGCGTAAAGCAGAGGAAGGTTCCGACTTCAAAGAGGCCGCCTTCTTCATCCTCTCGCTCCATCCCCCCGCAAGGAGGTGCTCCGGAGGTGCCGTTCAATGGTGCCGCTCCGCCCGCAAGCGAGGTGTTCGACGAAATGGCCGGGAGGTATGCTTCTTCGGTCACGGCGATTTACTTTCATTTTCACCGTTGTCCTCGATAGCCCGTGACTTGTTATTGTTTATTATAGCGGTGGCTCAAACATTGCAACTACCGAGTTCGTGAACTTGTTGGACACGAACGCGGTTGACATTGATCAAGCCCCGTTCGCCGCATTCGACTACAATAAAACGGAAGGCGGCGTGGATGATTATGGTTGTGCGGACGAATTGGAGGAGACCGAAGCGGAAGCGTACGAGCCATCACAAACAAAAGTTGGAAAAAGCATAAGATCGAAGAACTAAACGATCTTGAAAGATCAAGCTTTGATCAAAGCATGGAGTGTGGCGTCTCTTGATGCATGCACGGGTACTTCACAAACCGCGAAGAGATATTGGCAAATGATCGAAGATCAATACTTCCGCATTATGGCAAAGCATCTCAATAAGACTCCACGCACGTTTCGGTCGCTTCAAGGGCGTTGGGAAAATATCACACTACTAGGAAAAGGCCTACTAATGACGCACCTAATTTGGCCATTAATGGCACATTAGTGGTGCGCCATTAGTGCCACGCCATTAGTATATTTTTACTAATGGCGCACCTCTGGTGCGCCATTAGTATCTGGTATACTAATGGCGCACCACAGATACGCCATTAGTATGCACAGTAGTGCGCCATTAGTATGCCTCCCAGGGGGCCATGTATACCCAGGTGCTTTGGCATACTAATGGCGCACGCCAGCAAGATGCGCCATTAGTAACTTCGGCATAGTAATGGCGCACTGTCTAATGATGCGCTATTAGTATCCTTTGGCATACTAATGGCGCACTGTGATGTGATGCGCCATTAGTATGAATATTAGGTTTTTTTTATTTTTTTATTTTCTGTTTTTTGCATAGGTTACAAAATGTATAATTGGACAGAATATAGATAGCACACATCAACAACAGATTCATCGAATACAATAGAAGATTAGTCTCTTAATACAATTCATCATATTAGTCTCCGAATACAATTCATCATATTAGTCTCCGAATTGAAAAGACCGAACAAAGATAGAACATTATATTACAAGTCTCGAGACCGCGAGTAGCGAGTTTGTCTTCACATTACAAGTCGATATCGATCATCTAAACTACCATCACATAGAAGAGAGCTGCGGTCATCACGATGAGCATCATCACGATGAAACTCGTCTTCATCCGGTTCCTCCAACGCTCCCTCCCCTCTCCCGCTAGATAGCGGGCGTATCTAGATTCGGCCTCGGTCCTAGTGGTGTACCCTTTGTAACTGTTACCGCTGAATCGGTGAACCTGTCTCCGACACTCCTCACAGTCGCCGTAGACTCCGGGAACCTTACCCTTGTACACGACATACGACGGCATCGCTATGCACTAGCCAAACGAAACGTTAGTACCAATTCACAGACAATACATAAGCAATATATAAGTATGCAACAGAACGATCGAAAGAGAAAAGCAAGACATTAATAGCATCGATTACATCTAAGTTGAACGACTCTCGAAACCAAAGAGACATACTACAAGTTCATTAAAGTTTAATTACAACATGAGCCAATCGATGTTTCAGAACTAGACACAGCATCACTGCTTTCGACTCGACTCAAGGGAGTGGAGCGTGGATGAAGCCGCCGTCTATCATGGGAGTCATGAAATCACGGGCGTTGTCAGCCTGCATTTGTAGCATTGTGTCGATGTCACTGTTGGACGGTTGGTTCCTGAGGAAGAACTGCCCCGAGGTACGAAGGACATCTTGATGGATGATTTCCGCAAACTCCGACTGGATGCGAAAGAATTCTTGTCTGATGTCCGCGTCCTGGATTGCCGACACGCTCGCGGCCCAATCTTTGAGTTTACTCGGTAGCAGAAGTTGATGATGGTTCCGTACGATCGCCCGCTTGTGATGGATGGCGTAGTAGGCACCCTTCTGACCGCCAGGCGGCTGCTTGACACAGCAGAACATCGTATTGTGGGAGAACACGTGCTTGCCGGTCTTACGAACTGTCCTGGTGAAGGTGCCTCCAGATTTGGCGTAGCCGGGAAGAACATCATCAAGAACCTTCTTGACATTTGTGTAGTCTACGTTCGACTGACGGTCCGGGTCGAAATACGTGGTCATGGAATATTTGGGGCTTAGGAGGATGAGCGTGCAATGTGTGTCACTGTAAAAAACACGGAATGTTAGAAGAAAAACGATCGAAATCTAAGAATTCATATGTTACGAGGCGGTTGAGGGGGAGGACTTACTCGGGAAAGTAAGGCACGAGGAAGTTATCCTTATCTCGGTTTGCCAGAATGACGCCTTCGAGGTAAGAACTCGCGACTTGGCGGTCCCCAGCGCTGCCCTAGATCTTGGCACGCATGTAGAAGGGGTCGACTATCACGATGTCCGGGGTCTTGTTGCGAATGATCCGCATCTCCATACTCAGCGAAAATAGCCGAACGAAGGTGTAGTGGAGCGGATGAAGGTTCAACATAGCGTGGATGTCATCAAACCGCAGGACGATCGTACCCCCGATGGAGTTATCCACAAAGCCCTTGCCCTCTGGCACCTTGGCCGCGAAAACCGGGTATGCCACATCCTTCTCTCTAAGACGCCGCTTCTCCAAAGAAAGAACACTGTCATGCAGACTCCGCATAGCACCGGTTGCAGCATCGAGCATATTTGTCGGTAGCATCGGCCTACCCGCCACATGCACCCTCCTCATTAGATCCTCAGGTGAAGGTGGCCCGTCCTGAGCACGGATCGTACTCGGTGCCGGCTGGCTCGCACCCTTGTTAGTTTTTTCTTTTGCGTGCCTTTTTCTTCTCCTGAATTGGGACCGAGTTCTGCTCACAGACCGCCTTCTTGAGTGTGTTGGGGCTGATAATATTTCGCACCTCGCCTATCTGAGGCTCGGTGAAGTCGGCAGCTGGAGGCGTCTCCTGAGAGCTGAACGACAGACGACGCCAGTTGCAACTTGGCTTCTCCGTGGTACCAGCTAGATCGCACACGTCTTTTGTTGGGTTGGGTTCTTGAGAAGGAGGCCCCATGAAGTCGCCACCGTACCCATGATCGGCAAAGTACTGATCGACGTTGCCAAATGTATCGTCGTCGTCGTCGTTCTGATCCTGTGCCATATGCATGTTTGGATCCAGTGGCATAGGGATGTCCGGCACCGTTGCGGCGGTCTTGCCATGGGGCCGACTTGGCGCCGACACGACTGGCGGTGTTGTCTTTGGGTGGTGTCCCCCGCCCCCAAACGAATCTGGCTCTTCGGCCAAAGCAGGGGCCAGCTCAGGCAGGCGCTGAGGGTCATCACGTCATCATCGTCGGCCTCGACGGGTCGAATCGGAGGTAACACCTCGTCGCAGCCTGGCAGCACCCGAATCAGTTGAACCCTAAACAAGTTGGGTGGCATCTGGGTACCGTGGAACAAGGGGTTGCCCGGTTGAACGATTTTGCCCTTGGCGACATCGACCAACTCGTTGTTCACGAAGTGCGGGAGAGTGCACGGAACGTCGGCGGCGCCCTGCGAAAACATGTAGGGCGTCAGGGATGCCCAGTCAAAGGCAAGGAGATGAAGTCCTCGGCCGAGAGAGGCTTAATTAGTTACCGTGATGATGGCGTCGAGCTCGGCTAATGTCGAGTCACCACCAACGGCGGGCGTGCAGTTGACGAAGGGGCCGCTTGCTGCAGAGGTGCCGGCCGGCGTACACCCGGGTGCATTAAGCTCCCATGCCGGCGTCGGAGACACCAATGCCGCCTCCGCCGGAGACACCAATGGCCCCGCCATCGCGTTCTACGAGTTGCTGGTGATACGTCCAAAACGTATCTATAATTTCTGCTTGCTCCATGCCTCTTTTGGGTGATATTGCTATGATATTTCTACACTTCCATACACTTTTGATCATATTTGGACTAATATATTAACTCAGTGCACTCCAGTGCCAGTTTCTGTTTTCTGCTGTTTTTGTATTTCAGGTTTTCCCGTCACGAAAACTGCCAGAAAAATCCCGGAAAAATTATATAAAAAATCAGCGTTCCGGAAGCTTCCACATGGCCGAAGTAGGGCCGGAGGGGGGCCACCAGGGCTCCAGGCGCGCTGGTGGCGCGGCCCCCCTCCTGGCCGCGCCGGGAGGGCGCCTCGGCCCCCCAGGCCTCCGCTGATGCCCCCCTTTGGCATATATTTAACACGCGTCCCGAAACCCTCGAGGACGGAACCCTTTTTCGCGATCTCATCTCTGTTCCGCCGCCGCCGCGCTTCCAAGATCGGGAGCACCAGGAGAACTCTTCCCGGCACCCTGCCGGAGGGGAGGATCACCACCGGGAGCCTCTCCACCACCATGGACGCCTCCCGGATGAGTTATGAGTAGTCTCCCTTGGACCATGGGTCCATGACCATTAGCTATGTGATGTTCTCCTCCCCTTCTTGTGCTTCACTAATTAGACCTCGTGAGCTGCCCTACATGATCGAGGCACATATGTAATCCTTATGATGTTGCTATGATGAGTTTGCTGGGATCCGATGGATTGTGAGATTATGTTCAGATTGTGTTTGAGTAATATATTTGATTTACCTCTTTTATATTTATGTTCTTAAGTAATTCTTGCATGTTCTCCGTTGCTATTTATTGCTTTGGCCAAGTAGTAGGTAGTGACTCCAAGAGGGAACGTATGCTCGATTGTGGGTTCATGCCCCTCGATGACTAGCTTGAGTGACAGAAACATGAGTCTAGGGGATGTGTTGTTGCCACAAGGGGGAAAACAACGGTGCTTGTACTCGTGGGTGCAAGGATTGTTTACTTTACGCAAAGTTCTTTTAATGCAGTTGTCTGTTGCTTTGAGTTTACACTATGGGTGGGACTCGCAACTTAATACCAGCGAGATGTTCTGGATAGATATCTCAAGGTGGATGATTAGTAGTAGATGCAGATGGATTTCGGTCTACTTGCCTTGGCGTACCGCCCATGCTTTGAACCTCTACCTTTCTTGCAACATAGTTAGCATTGGTTTGCGCACATAATTATGTCAATTGCCCAGCTGTAATTCGTTTACCTCACATAGCTGTTTTATCGTCTTTTGGGAGAGAGACATCACTAGTGAACATCATGGGACCCCGGTCCATATTACCATCACTGATCACATCCGCTATTTACTTTCTGTTTTACTTACTAGTTGCAGCAATATCTATCACTATTATCTCTTGCGTTTGATCCTTTGTAAACGACAAGGCCGGAGGGATTGACAACCTCTCTGTACTCGTTGGGAGCAAAGTTATTTGTATCTGTGTGCAGGTCCAAGTTGATTGCTAAGTATCTGGCGCCGTTAGCAGTTGACACCTTCTTGTTGAACCTTGGAGTCTCAGGGGAAATCGATCCTTGGTATCTTTGCCAAGGGAAAACTTCCGCTACACTGCATCTCAAACCTTCCACTTGGGGTAACCAACGAGGGGCGAGAAGCCATCAAGCAAAGTTTTCTGGCGCCGTTGCCGGGGACTCCACTCTTCAAGATAGGGGAGTTGCACGCTATCTTTTACCTTTGTTTTTAGTCTTGTTAGTTTACCCTTCAGTTTTTTTTTGCTTTAGTATCTTTTATCGAAAATCACAAAAATAGTTATCTTGCTTGCTTGCTGCTATGGGTTCCACCAAAAACACTAAATGGGAGGAGTACACCCCTTCTTCCATCACGCCAATCACCACTGTCGGGATCTATAAAAGTAATAAACCTTGTGATTATGTTAGTCTTAATGGAGAATTATGCCCATGGCATGGTCTTCCAGGAAAAGAGTATGAGCCTCAGTTTAAAGTTGCTCCTATGCTTCCCCAAACTTGGGAAGACGTTCAAACTCTTATAATAGAGAGCAATTCAAACAAACAAGATGACACTACAATTCTGCTCAATAATGATAAAATTGATTTTGATAATTGTAGTATCTCGGAAGTTGTCACCTTTTTACAAAGAATGGCTAAAGATCCCCACACTAGCACGCTTAACCTTGCCTTCACAGAGCATATCACTAATGCTCTCATCAAAGCTAGGGAGGAGAAACTTAGAGTAGAAGCCTCCATACCTAGAAAGCTAGAAGATGGTTGGGATCCTATGATTAAAATTAAGTTGAATAACTTCTCTTGCTATGCATTATGTGATGTTGGAGCTAGTACCTCCGTTATGCCCAAAAGAATATATGATATGCTTAAACTGAAACCTTTTGATTCTTGTTCTTTTGGTGTTCGTCTTGTTGATTCTTCCATAAAGAAACCTTTGGGGAGGATCGACGATGTTCTTACCATTGTCAATGACAACTACGTTCCCGTTGACTTTACTATTATGGATATTGAATGTGAACCTTCTTGTCCAATTATTTTGGGACGTCCTTTCCTTCGCACCGTTGGTGCCATCATTGACATGAAAGAGGGGAATATAAAATTCCAATTTCCTCTCAAGAAAGGGATGGAACACTTCCCTAGAAAGAAGATTAAGTTACCTTTTGAGTCCGTAATATGGGCTAGCTATTCTTTTACTCTTGATAAGACTTGATCTCTATGCATTATGCCTAGCTTAAAGGCATAAAAGAAAGCGCTTTTGGGAGGCAGCCCACATGAATAAAATTTTATTTTGCTTTTGTTGTGTCTTGATGTTGTTACTACAGTAGCATCATCATTGTATCTTTACTTTTCAACTTTGTGCCAAGTGTAGCCTCTGATTGCAAGAAAGTTCAAAAGTTGTGACGTGCTGTCCAGGAAACAGATTCTGTCCTTGGATATAAAAATTCGTATAAAATCATCAGATCATCTTTTTGGTCTGAATTTTTCCGACAGCGTGCTCTATACAATTGTCTTTCGGGTGTCTGTTCTGAGTTTTTTGATTAGAGTTGCAGAAGTGCCCCGAAAAAATCATTTACTACCTGCTGGTCTGTTTTTCACAGATTCTGTCCTGTTTTGCCTTTCCTTCATTTTGCAAACCTTGAGCTTGCTTTTTCTTTGCAAAAACCTTTTGGCAATCTTGAGAAACAGTAGACCTTCAAGAATATCCTTATTTCCAGCAAGGAACAATTATATTATTATGGGTACTAACCTCGCTAATCAGATTATGATGAGTTATGTATAAAGGGAGTTTTCAAGTGTGCGAGGGAAGATGATAAAAAGATTCAGGAGTGTCAAACGCTCAAGCTTGGGGATGCCCCCATGCACCCCCAAGAAATATTCAAGAAGACTCAAGCGTCTAAGTTTGGGGATACCCCCGTGCATCCCCTTCTCCATCAACATTATCAGTTCGTCTTTCGTTCCACTATATTTTTATCACTTCATGTGTTATGTGCTATGCTTGGAGCGTCTTGCTTTTAGTTTCCTTTTTAGTTTTCTTTGGCTTTTCATAACGAGTCGGAACTCAGCTTTCTTTGTGTGGGAGAGAAACACGCTCCACTTCAACCTAGAACACAACATAGAATTTTCATGTCTATCTTTGTTGTGTGTGTTCTTTGTCTTTCAATAGCTACTATCATGTTCAGCTCTTAGTTTTCATGCTTATCTTTTTAAAGAACTTTTGTTTAGTTGGTCGTTGGAACTCTCTTTATTTATCATGCTTATCTTGTTAAGAGAGTTGGCTTCTGTTGCATTGGTCGATATGTCTATGATAAAAATGCTACGTGCATAATGGTGCTTAGTAGTTCATGTTTTCTTATGGTTAGTCTCAAATAGCTAGGGGGTTCCCAATGTGTTATTGGAGTACCAACATGATTTGTTTGCCTATGATGTGGTATGGTTTACTGATATCTTCCTTCAAGAATTTATTTTGATTGACTTGGCGTATGCTCACGCATATTTAAGACTGTAAAGAAAGTCTGTCAAGCCTTGATGATCTTTTATTTCTGAGTAGCGATATAACTTCCATGCCTGATTCAATCTTGCTTTGTCGCTCTGCATGATTATGACCGTCATTGCTCTTTTAGTTGGTCGCTCCCAGTCTTTTGCTAACCTTCGCCTGTACTAAGCGGACTGACTGCTTGTGCATCCAAAATCCTTTAAACCAGTTATGCCATATGAGTCCACCATACCTTCCTATACATGGTATTTACCTGCCATTCCTAACGAGGACTTTCATGTACCATCTCGAAATTATTCAAAAAAGCATTTCTCTTTTGTGCCTCTGTTTTAGTTCATGAGGAAGTAGTAGTTAATTCATGATCTTTTTAAGTTGGACAAGCTTCACCCCGGGATTGCATGTCTAATGTGCAAACCCATAATACGAGAAGGAACTGGCAAAGAGTGCGCCCGGCTCAAAAATAATATAACAAACAAACCCTCCTTCGCGCTTTGTTCATGAGAAATCAGAAAACTTTGGCAGTGATAAACAAAGGAGATTAAGAGGATGTGATCGTCCTCATTCGGGAGTCGTTCCTCGAAACTTGTCCAGCTCGAGAAGTAATTGAGTTATGTGCTAGCATTCGTTGACGAAACATGCATATCCAAGAAAATAATTATTACCTCTGTTTTTAAAACCAAGAGCTCTGGTACATGTTTTGTCTTTGTTTCTGACTACGGGTTTTCAACTTTGCCAACAAAAGCCATGGTTCGAGAGTCTCCACCTTCTTTTAAAGCACCAACTACTAAGAGCATGATTGTCATTCTGAGTGTAATGTGCATTGTCCCAAAGTAGCATTGTCTTTTGCATGATTGTGATATCGTTTATTCTGAAATCATTGTATCTAGTCATCACTTAAACCTTGGAGGTGCCCCTGCATTTATGTTTTGCTTCACTAAAGGGGGCAAGCGAGATACCACTTTATCATATTTGCACACCATGCTCATTACAAATCTATTTGATGTTTCAGTATCATATTGTAAAACTTTCAGTTCTTTGTGATTTTCTCATGAGGCAACTTAATTACTACAGATTCATTGTCTCAGTAAGCTTTTGTCATATGACTATGAAAGGTCCTTATATGGTTAATAGCATGTCATCACAAAAATTATTCTTGTTATCATTTACCTACTCGAGGACGAGCAGGAATTAAGCTTGGGGATGTTGATACGTCCAAAACGTATCTATAATTTCTGCTTGCTCCATGCCTCTTTCGGGTGATATTGCTATGATATTTATACACTTCCATACACTTTTGATCATATTTGGACTAACCTATTAACTCAGTGCACCCCAGTGCCAGTTTCTGTTTTCTGCTGTTTTTGTATTTTAGGTTTTCCCGTCACGAAAACTGCCAGAAAAATCCCGGAAAAATTATATAAAAAATCAGCGTTCCGGAAGCTTCCACATGGCCGAAGTAGGGCCGAAGGGGGGCCACCAGGGCTCCAGGCGCCGCCGCTCCTTCCAAGATCGGGAGCACCAGGAGAACTCTTCCCGGCACCCTGCCGGAGGGGAGGAGAACCACCGGGAGCCTCTCCACAACCATGGACGCCTCCCGGATGAGTTGTGAGTAGTCTTCCTTGGACCATGGGTCCATGACCATTAGCTATGTGATGTTCTCCTCCCCTTCTTGTGCTTCACTAATTAGACCTCGTGAGCTGCCCTACATGATCGAGGCACATATGTAATCCTTATGCTGTTGCTATGATGAGTTTGCTGGGATCCGATGGATTGTGAGATTATGTTCAGATTGTGTTTGAGTAATATATTTGATTTACCTCTTTTATATTTATGTTCTTAAGTAATTCTTGCATGTTCTCCATTGCTATTTATTGCTTTGGCCAAGTAGTAGGTAGTGACTACAAGAGGGAACATTATGCTCGATTGTGGGTTCATGCCCCTCGATGACTAGCTTTAGTGACAGAAACATGAGTCTAGGGGATGTGCTGTTGCAACAAGGGGGAAAACAACGGTGCTTGTACTCGCGGGTGCAAGGATTGTTTACTTTACGCAAAGTTCTTTTAATGCAGTTGTCTGTTGCTTTGAGTTTACACTATGGGTGGGACTCGCAACTTAATACCAGCAAGATGTTCTGGATAGATATCTCAAGGTGGATGATTAGTAGTAGATGCAGATGGATTTCGGTCTACTTGCCTTGGCGTACCGCCCATGCTTTGAACCTCTACCTTTCTTGCAACATAGTTAGCATTGGTTTGCGCACATAATTCTGTCAATTGCCCAGCTGTAAATCGTTTACCTCACATAGCTGTTTTATCGTCTTTTGGAAGAGACATCACTAGTGAACATCATGGGACCCCGGTCCATATTACCATCACTGATCACATCCGCTATTTACTTTCTGTTTTACTTACTAGTTGCAGCAATATCTATCACTATTATCTCTTGCGTTTGATCCTTTGTAAACGACAAGGCCGGAGGGATTGACAACCTCTCTGTACTCGTTGGGAGCAAAGTTATTTGTATCTGTGTGCAGGTCCAAGTTGATTGCTAAGTATCTGGCGCCGTTAGCAGTTGACACCTTCTTGTTGAACCTTGGAGTCTCAGGGGAAATCGATCCTTGGTATCTTTGCCAAGGGAAAACTTCCGCTACACTGCATCTCAAACCTTTCACTTGGGGTAACCAACGAGGGGCGAGAAGCCATCAGCTGGTCGTGAAGCTAGGAATCGGGGGCGGCCCCTGTTGGCTGCCCGCAATCCATGCACTCAACCCCTCGATCAAGGTAGGCACAATGGCGGTGATCGTCGCTCCGAGCTGTTGTTGCACTTGCTCTTGGACAATCTCCGGAATCCGCGCCACATGTGCCTTGAGTTCTTGAACCTCGCGCGCCTGGCTTTCCGAGCTGGTCTTTTTCTCCTTTCGCTCACCAGCGTTATAGTATGACAACCATTTTGTCAACAAGCCTTTGCCGGCCACACGACTAGCTGACGTCGGCTTACTGAGCTTATCCTTGTTCTTCATTACATTCAACGCCCTATTTAGAGTCGTGTCCCAAGGGTTGCTCTTAGTCGACCCCGCGCTACTGCTTTCAGTCGCCTGCGGAAGGAATGTGAACCATTTAGAAATTTGGCTTCATTAATTAGAATGCAACCATATGGAGCTAATTACGCGGGGGTGTATTCCTTACCAGAACAAGCTCAAGCGCCCTGGTCTTCGGATCCGTGGTAAGCTCCTTTGTTTTCGGGTCCATCTTGTATCGGGCCCTGACAAAGTTCCTGGTCTGCTTGTCACCGTATTTATCGAAGAGGGACGGTAGGCCTTGCTCGGCACGGTCCGCCTCCTCCTTGTCCCATATAGGCTCCGCCACTCTGTAACCGCCGGGACCAAGTGTGTGTTCCCCTAAGTTCAGCTCCCGCATTTCTTTCCCCCACTGACTTGATTCGGAGTGTGCGGTGCTCGATCAATTGACCTTGAAGTCGTTGTAGTCATCTTCGGTGATCGAAGGATTTTTCTCCTTGATCTTCTCATAACTCTCACCTTTCTCGATCATTCTCTTCACATTGCTTTTCCAAGTAGACAAGGCCTTGCTCATCTTCGTGAGGGCAACATTGTTCACTTTATTCCCTTTGAGGCTTGTGTTTTCAAATTCAGCGGGGAACTTGTATCGTTCGTGGACCTTCGTGAAGAGGAGGTTGAGCAAATTCCCTCGGTCAGGATGCCTCAGGTTCTCGGTGTTGATCGAGACGGTGCTCCGAAGAATGCACCCGAGCTGAAGCGAGTACCCCTTGACTATTCGTTCGGGCGCCGTTGGATTGCCGTCGGAGTCCACTTCAGTAACTTCCTCCTTGAGGGTGCGGAGCACGGTCGGGCGCCGGTCCTTCCGTTGCCTCTTCGGTTGGCTGCCATCTGCGCGTGCGCCGCCATCATCAGTGGTGGCATCCTTGGCGGCACCATCAGTGGTGGCATCAATGGGGTCATCCTCGGCGGTACCATCAGTGGTGTCAGGATCGGTGGGGAAGGCGGCGTCCTCATACAAGTGAGGTTGTTCCTCCATCTCCTGGACAGCTCCCAGAATGCCTTGCCGCCCGAACCCCCGGCCTCATCGTTGTTGGCCATGTTTCTCTCTAAATAGGAACAAAGTTTGGTCAAAAAGTTGGTTATTGTCAAGGAACAAGATCATGGTCTCATCATTTAGGGTTTCTCGACACCGAGGCATCCTAAAAGCTAAGATTTTATAATTGAGGGTATTTCGATGCCGAGGCACCCTAAAAGCCTAAGCTTTCATCATTTCGGTTTTTATCGACACCGAGGCACCCTAAAAGTCAAGGTTTTATAATTTATGGTTTGTCGACACCGAGGCATCCTAAAAGCTAAGCTGGGAAGGAGAATTCTAAGTTGGGCCTAATCACTTCGCTCTATTGCCGCCTATGGTTTAATGCAGCTAGAATAAAGGGGCACTTGATCCTACTTAATTAACTACTAAGATACCCCGGCCCATGCATTAGTCACAAGTACCCCATATGTCCTATTTTTAGCAAAGTCATGCTAAAATTCACGGAAAATTTCAGCATGACCTTTGCTGAAAATAGGACATATGGAGTACCCGAATTTGCCGGAACGGAAGTTAATCGACATTCCAGCAAACTCAAGGGCCTCTCGGGGTACCTGCAAAATCATCACGACACGATGGTCGGAGACAAAACACAGCAAAAAGCTGCTCGAGGTTCACCAATTGACTGATACTCATGGATAAGCAAAGCAAACTACTACTACCAAAACAAGAAACAGACAAACTGATATATAATGCAAGCATGTCTAATACCAGCAGCTAATTGTAGCTTTTGCTTTTCAGTGCCAAATTCTAGCTAGTACCAGTAGTTTTTCTCTTCAGGTAAAATTAACAGCTAGCAGCAATTATTTTCAAATATATATACAAGACAAAAGGTAAAAGGAATTTATATGTGCCCACTGGACATTTTTATATTAACCTAAGGAAAAATGAATAGTTAGGTTAATTACCCACTGTTAATAACAACACATATATAAGAGAAACACCTGATGTATTATCTCAATAAAATGAGCCAGATTTGCATTCCCTTCAACAAACAAAAAATAAATGTATGCGTGGCCTTATTATTTATGAAATATAAGAGAGACAACAAAATATATAAGAGAGACAGACACTTGCTGTAATAAAATGAGCCAGATTTGCATTCCCTTCCAAAAATAAAGTTGTATGCGTGGACTTATTATTTATCAACCAAAAAAGACACGCGCATATATAGGGTAGCTGCTAGTGTATATACACTTAACTTAATTTGACAGCTCCATCATGCATCAGCTGTAACTCAACTCTAACAGCAATTAAGCTAAGCAATTAACTACTAACTCTAACAGCAGTTAAGCTAAGCAACTAGCATGCCAGGCCAGGCACCACCTCCAGCAAGCAAGTTTGTTTCTTGCTAGAGAGAGTTGGACCTTTCATTTTCTTTTTCAACCAGTTTTACAAGGAAGGAAAAAAATTCAACCAACTAGTAAAACTCAGGCACCTTCCTTCCTTCCTTCCTTCACATGATTGACTTCTCTTTCCCTCCCTTTGACCTAGTTAATTAATTCGAGAGAGATGCAGCAGCAACACAAGTTCAGATTCAGACTAAATTAACTGCTAATTTGACCTAGTTAACCTAGTTAATTAATTCGAGAGGGATTTGACCTAGTTAACCTAATTAATCCCTAGCAGTTAATTAATTTGACCTAGTTAACCTCCAGCAAGCAAGTTTGAACATAATTTAGCCATTCAAGCTGTTTGACCTAGTGTGACCTAATTTGACCTAGCGGTACTGATAGTATGATCAACTCCTAGGGTGGTGTGTAAATTTATCCTTGTTTATTCCATCTCGTGAAACCCCAAATATATTGTAACTAGAAAACTAGTGTATGTTTGAATGGATGCATGCTTAATTCTAATTAGAATGTGTTTTGTCTTTTGTAATTTCATAATCTGCATAGGGTGGATAGATAATACCCAAAAGATGTAGGCACTAGCAAAAGTTTGTAACACAAAGATGCACACACATTGTGCTGTTAAAGAAAAGAGCATATAGTGAATATGGATGAAATTATTGCCGATCTCTGGCTTCGAAAACCAATTGGTGAGTTTGATCTGGAGATTAGAGATTTATGTTATAGTCAGTGGTAATGTGCTCCTACTATGGTGTGTGTTGTTTAATATTTGGTAAAAAAAAATCGCCTATCATAATTTAGCCCCGCACCTACTCTGTTCCTGGCTCTGCTGCTGCCCATAGATGCAGAACCCAACTACTGTCAACTTACCACATTTCAGTGTTTTCGTACTCTCAGAAGAAACAGTGTGTTTAAGTACTCAATTTTTGCAGGTATTGTAAAAGGGCGAAGGCTGTGTTTAAGGAGCTTGAACTGAAGATACCGTTGACGCATATGAAAGCGGCGAGCTGGCTAAACTTCTGAACATCAGTGTCAAGGACGATCTTTGAATATCGTTTTAGCATGAATATTGTCCTTCTTGTTTTGAGGTTACAAAGGCCTTGCAGTGCAACTATGGACTATCATTTTCAGACTAAATTAACTGCTAATTTGACCTAGTTAACCTAGTTAATTAATTCGAGAGGGATTTGACCTAGTTAACCTAATTAATCCCTAGCAGTTAATTAATTTGACCTAGTTAACCTCCAGCAAGCAAGTTTGAACCTAATTTGACCTAAATTCGAGAGGGATTTGAACTAAACCTAGCAAAAGAGAGAAGAAGAGGGCATGGCCGGGAGGGAGGAGAGGAGGAAGAGAGGAGAAGAGAGGCAGAGGGAGGAGGGTAACCTGAGACGGCGGAGACGACGGAGGGCGGAGACGACGGAGGGCGGAGACGGCGGGGAGGTCGCGGGCCTCCTCTCCTAGTGGACGTACGAAGCCGGCCGGCGCGGACCTCCTGGATGTCCTCCCCGCGCGAAGGCGACGACGGCGAGCGGAGATAGTGGAGGGGGCGGCGCGTGGCGGGTGGTGGGGGGCGCGGGGGCGTGGGGGCGGCGGCGCGGGGGAGCTGCGGTGGTGAGGGGCGCGGGGGCGCGGGGGCACGGGGGCGGCGTGGGTGGAGTCGGGGAAAGAGAGGGGATAGCTAGGTTGGGGATGGCCGGGGAGGAGATATGGATGGTGGGGGCACTGCAATACTAATGGCGCACCACCCCTCGATGCGCCATAAGTGCATACATACTAATGGCCCACCTCACCCTGGTGCGCCATTAGTATTTTTTTTCTGCTCAAGCCAACAGGTTATCTTCCACCTGACCTGATCCACATCAAGTGTCCTCTACTAGCTCGATTGGTCAGCAGCCAGTTCTCACACCAGGAGTTCCTGGGTTTGATTCCCAGGCTCCACAATTTTTTTTATGCATTTAAAATGCTGTTTGATACTTATTTGTGTTTAAATATGTTCAAACTTGTTTAAATCATAACAGTAATATTTTTTTATAAGACAGTAATAACTTTTTAAAAAATATCATCAAACAGTAATGCCGGTGGAGCGGGGGAGGGTGCGGGGGGTCGGCGGCGGCGGTTGAGTAGGGGAATCGAGGGTGCGTGGGGTCGGCGGCGGCGGCCGGTGGAGCGGGGGGTGCTCGGCGGCGAGGGGGACCGGATCTGGCGAGGTGGGATAGCGATCGAGATGGAGGGGGGGTCGAGATTGAGTGTCCATGAAATTTAAAAATATTCATGATAGTTCAAAAGTGCCCATGAAATACAATCGAGAAATGAAGGCTACGATTTAAATACAATCGATCTTAGCTAGCTATCTGTTCACAATCTTCTTGCCCTTCTTTTTCGCAAATGGAGTTCTTCTGTGGAACGGACGTCCTTTAGGTAGGGTGGTCCTGCTTCTTCTTGTGGTGTATGCTGCTACTTCATCATCGTCGTCATGTTCGATCCTCGGGTCGCCGTACTTGTCGAAGTCTTGCTCATTGGCTACTCCATCCATTCCGATGATCTTCCTTTTGCCTCTCCTCACGACAACACGACTGGGCTTTGACGGGTCGGTAATGAAGAAGCATTGGTCAACTTGGGAAGCCAGTACCCATGGCTCATTTTTCGCGGTGACGTTTGTGCCCGCGGTCTTGGATTTGGCTTCGGGTATAACCATGGTGGTGAAATACCGGTCTTCTTTTAGGACGCTCTTGGCCCATCTGACACGGAACATCGGGACCTTCTCTCCAGCGTAGCTCAGCTCCCATATCTCCTCGATCCTTCCGTAGTATCTGTCCTTGTCATTACCGGTGTAGGATTCCATCGTTACCCCGGAGTTATGATAACCATCGCTCTTCATGTCCTTGGCCTCGGTGTAGAATGTGTAGCCGTTGATATCGTGCGCCTCATAGGTCATCAGGTTGTGCTCGGCGCCCTGTGATAAAGCGAATATGAGTTGTTCTTCCGCGGAAGAATCCTCATGTAAAGGGTACGACAGAAGCTTCTGCTAGAACCAACGCGTGAAACATGAGTTGTGCTCTTTGATTATATCTCCGTCCGTCCTCTGTTGGCCTCGGTCATTGTACGTCTTCTCAATAAAGGTTTTGTGCTCTACCACCCAAGGATCGACCACGTCTATGTGTTGTAGCGCGACTAGGTTTGCTCTTTCAAAGTCGGCGAGTCGACCCTCGAAGTCGACATGCATTTCGTGGCGACCATCACGGTGACCCCATCCAGCGAGCCTGCCGAGGTGCTTGTTGACGGGCAGACCAACGGGGTTCTCGATGCCTAGATAATTCGTGCAGTAGGAGATGCACTCTTCGGTCAGAAAGCCCCTAGCTATGCTTCCCTCTGGATGTGACATGTTGCGAACGTATCCTTTGATGACACCATTCATCCTTTCGAACAGCATCATGCTGTGCAGGAACGTCGGCCCGAGTTGGATGTTATCGTCCACGATATGGACCAGCAGATGCACCATAACGTCGAAGAATGCGGACGAGAAGTACATCTCAACCTCGCATAGTATCACCACGATCTCTTCCTGTAGCCTTCTGAGTTGCCTCACGCCAACAGACTTCCGAGAGATGACGTCGAAAAAGTTGCATAGGCCAAATAGGGTTTCACGGACGTGCGCGTCCATGATCCGATGGATTGCAACTGGAAGTATCTGCGTCATCAGCACGTGACAGTCGTGAGACTTCATCCCGCTGAACTTCAGCTTCGCCCGGTCTAGGTATCTGCTTGTCTTCCCCGCGTAACCGTAAGGAAGTTGTACTCCTACGAGGCAAGTGAAAAACTGCTCGATCTCCTCCTGACTTAGAGTGAAGCACGTGGGAGGGTAGTCATTTCCGGTCTTCTTGGCCTTTTTGCCTTTGCGACGACTTTCCGTGTCCTGCTTCGCCTCATCATCATCATCATCATGATCATCATATATAGCGTGAAGCTCCTGCCTGATGCCCATTGATTTCAAGTCTGCCCTTGCTTTCGGCCCATCTTTGGTCCTCTCTGGCATGTTGAGCAGGGTACCAAGCAGACTCTCGCACACGTTCTTCGTGATATGCATTACATCAAGGCTGTGAGGCACACGGTGGATCTTCCAGTACGGCAAGTCCCAGAAAACAGACCTCGTTTTCCATACCTTCAGCAGCGGCTCTAGCGCCTTTCGCTTCTTTCCCGGCTCTGGCGCCTTTTGCTTCTTTCCCGGCAGTGGGCAATCTTTCCAATTTTTCAATAGCTCGTCTATTTCCTCGCCGCTCCTCGTACGCGGGCGTCCTCGGGGTTCGGTTTCACCATCGAACAGATCCTTGCGTTTTCTCCACAGGTCATCGTCGCGAAGCCACCTTCGGTGTCCCATGAACACGGTTTTCGAAGACCCGGGATATCTATCTAGCTGGCGATACGTTGTGTCATCCATGCACCTGACGCATCCAGAAAATCCGTGGACCACCTGCCCCGCGACATATCCGTAACCGAGATAGTCGTGCACCGTCGTGAGCAGCGCGGCTCTCATAGGGAAATATTATTTCTTTGCGGCGTCCCACGTATTGGCTGGCGTTTTCCACAGCGTGTCTAGCTCCTCTTTCAGCAGCCCCAGATACAGATTGATGTCGTTCCCTGGTTGTTTCGGTCCTTCAATTAGCATACTCATGTGAATGTACTTCCTCTTCATGCACAACCAGGGGGGAAGGTTGTACATCCACACAAACACAGGCCAGGTGCTATGTGTGCTTCTCTGGCTGCCAAATTGATTGACTCCATCGGTGCTCGCGCCCAGCACGATGTCCCTTGGATCGTTCCCAAATTCTAGGTCTTCGAAGTTCAACGCTTGCCACTGGCTCGCATCCTTAGGGTGACTCAGCATCTTGTCTTTTTTATCTATCTCCGGATCATTTGCGTCATCTTCTCGCTTCTTCTCCTCCCTATCCGCGTGCCAACGCAGGAGCTTTGCTACCTTAGGGTCCGCGAAATACCGCTGCAGACGAGGAGTGATTGGAAAGTACCACACCACTTTTCGAGGAGCTTTCTTCCTCTTCTTGTATCGAGTGACGCCGCACACCGGACATATGGTAGACTCCGCGTGCTCGTCCCGATAAATGATGCAATTGTTCATGCACACATGGTATTTCACGTGCGGTAAATCCAGAGGACACACGATTTTCTTCGCCTCCTCCAAACTGGTGGGGCACTTGTTCCCCTTGGGAAGACGTTCGTGCCAGAATGACATGTTCTCGTCGAAGCATGCGTCGGTCATTTTGTGTTTTACCTTCATCTCCAGAGCCATGAGCGTTACTTTCAGGCGGGTATCCTCGGGCCTGCATCCTTCATACAATGGAGTAACCGCGTCTAACTCAAGTTGATCCATCTTGGCTTTCTCTCGGGCGGCAGCTCTTGCGTTATCGATCTGCTTGAGAAGCAGCTCTTGAATATGAGGGTCCTGCACCCAGCCCATCGATGGTCCAGCGTCGTCTGCTCCGCCGGCATCATCATCTTCATGATCATGCCCGTCGTCTGCTCCGGCATCTTCCTCATCATCATGTCCAGCATCTTCTACATGATGACTGTGTACAGCATCACCGTCGTGATCATCTCCTGGGGATTCTTCGTCTTCTCGCCCGCCCGAGCCGCGGTGGTTATCTTGCTGCCCTTCCTCATTTCTTGCCCGGCCCCCATGGACGACTTCGTAGTCATCTTCATCACCTTGCCACCGATAGCCATCCAAGAAACCACGCAAGAGCAGGTGGTCCCGCACCTGCCCGGAATCCGGGTCCGCAATAAGGCTCTTCAGCTTGCATCTTCGACACGGACATCTTATCTCCATCTCGTTCTTTTGAAGCATCTCGGCCTTCGCGGACCTCAAAAACCTATTTACGATGCCTTCGGTCATCGTGCGCACCATGGTCGCCTGCGGGGTAGAGCAAAACGATATTTTAGAACCAAGAAAATTTTTGCCATGACTTTCCCTAAAAATAGGACAAAAAAGAATGCTTAATGCCAAAATTCTCACCGAAACGGAAATGACTCAACATTCCGGGAAAATATTGGCAACTATCGCATTTCAAATACCGGTACACCTCCAAACACAAACACATATGCAACACAACAAACATATGCAACACCACGAACATACATAGATCTAGCTAGGCCATAAAAAGTGCATGTGCACATTGTTGTATGGAGAATAACATAAATATAGCTTCCCCCCTTACTTACCTATCAAAACAAGGTAATTTAACCACTTAATTTGAATGAATCTATGGTGGAAATGAGGTAAAAAAGAGGAGGGACCCGAGACAAGGAGGAGGTGGAGAGAATGAAGTGGGGAGAAAGTGAGTGTGGGTAGGAGAGGCTGTCCAAAATATCTTGTTGCTGCCCACTTACTAATGGCGCACCCACTATAAATGCGCCATTAGTAATCAAGGTTACTAATGGCGCATCTTCAGTTAGTGCGCCATTACTAGTTTTGAAACAAAAAAAACAATACTAATGGCGCACTGCCCCACAGTGCGCCATTACTAGTTTAAACTAGTAATGGCGCACTATGGAACAGTGCACCGTTAGTAGTTTTGAAAAAAAAAGAATAAAAAATATAATAAAAAAAGAACATTAACGGCGCACTTTACTGCTGGTGCGCCATTACTAGTTAGAACTAGTAATGGCGCACTTTGTCTGGATGCGCCATTAGTATGTCTGGACAGGCGCACTAGTTCAAAAAAAAAACTTTTTGATACTAATGCCTCACCATGGGCCAGGTGCGCCATTAGTAGTTTGAACTCTAATGGCGTATCAGAGTTTGGTGCGTCATTAGTCTAAACTCCTAATGGAGCAGTTGGTAGTCTCCGTTCCGGGTTTATTTTCGTCCCACCTACCATGGTTTTTTTTGGTACCTGATCCCACCAAACACTGTGCATCTAAGAACCAAGAAAACCGCTGGCAGAGCCCCCCACGACGCCACCACTCGCCTTCCACTCGCGAACAAACGGACAAAATCTACGAAATTAAACCAGCGAAAAAAAAACGACGAAAATTGACCATCGCACGCCATTAGTCATGCCCTCGATGCACTTGCCCGTCGCCGTCATTCGTGCCCTCGATGCGGCCTCTCTCTTTCCCTCCTCTCCCACTCCACCGCCGCCGCCCCATCTCTCGCTCCGCCGCCGCCGCCCCATCTCCCGCTCCGCAGCCGCCTCTACTGCTCCATCGGACCGACATCTTCTTCGAGCGCGAGCCGCTCCTCTCCCCGACACCCTCATATGCGCTAGGGTTTCGTGCGCCGCCGCCGCCGATCCTCTCCAACACCGCGACGGGCTTCACGGCGGGAGCCATTGATCTTCTTCAGGAGACACCGCCGATCCCATTGATGAGCCCCCGCCGACCATGTCCAGGATCCGACACCGATCCCCGGCCAGGCTCCAGACCGATGGACACGCCTGCTCGCCGGTCCTCGGGGCTAGCCCCTCCCGCCGCGCCGGATCACGCATCGGCTTGGGGACCCCTCGGGGATGCCGCCGCTGCAGGAGGCGTCCGCGACAGTGCGGGCTGGGGACCGAGCGGCTGGGCATGCCGCGTCAAGGGCTTGGTCGGGCTGGCGTGAGCCGCCGTCTATGAAATTTTGGCTGATTGGCTGCACGTCGCTTCGGATTTGGTACTATCCCCATCTCTCTGTGACACACACACACACACACACCACTTTCTCTCCGTCTCTCTCTCTCTCAGTGTCTGCTTGTGCTTGCTGACGAAGGTGCATGTGTGTGTATGCGCGCACGCGTGTGATGTGTCGCTGACCGCTTTTATGTGTGCTTGTGGCAATGCTGCCTGTGAGTGTGATTTTTGCAGCTATCCTGCATGATTCTTGGTGCCTCGAGGATGAGAGGAAGCCACCCAGAAAATGGCCAGAAGGAAGCACCGTATGTGCAGGTGTGCTCATGTGTGTTAGAAGGTGAGTTTGTGCTTCTAATTTCCTTAACATTCCTATTACAAACAGAAAACAGCTATGGTTGGTGATAATAATTATTGGTTGGTGATAATAATTATTGCTGAACATTGTTATTGGTAAATCTGCATGTTGTCCATCTGCCTCTTCTTCCCGTTCCAACTATTGATGGCCATTATTATTGCAATTTTATCCTAATTTATGTTTAGCAATTACCAGGTTCTTTGATTGAATCCTAATTCAAACTTCTAACATATGCAACACTTTTTGTGCAGTTATAAGATGATGCATACTCTGACAGTGCTTTGGCCACATAAAAGGTAAATCCATCATTGTGGAGATGTCAAAGTCATCACAAAAACAAGCATGTGAACTTTCTTTTTGGGATGAAACAAATATGCAGACTAACAGTATCATGTTTTTTTTGACATCAACCAATATCGTGGGTTGGTTCAGGACTTCAGGTATATATCACCAGCATAAAAATCTATTAACATAGCAATTGTTACTTTTTTTAGCTACTCTCAAATGCTTCTCTATTTTAAATACCTATTAAATGTTGTCACAATCACCCTATTTCCACCGCACTGAGGGATGTGGCAGGAAGGAGCCCACCGTCGGCATTGCCCATGGCCAAGCAGACCGAGGACCCAGCGCCCTCAAGTACGGTGATGTTCTTTCTGTTGCGACTTATGGTGATGACTGAGGAGTTTTGAGATCAATCTCGATCTGCATATGACCGTGACCGGGAGGCGAACCCGGTTGCGCTTAGAGACAATTGATTAATGGAGATCCTCCAGCCACCGAGCTCCTAAAGGACACCTAGGCGAGAAATCCACGCTTGTCCATACCGCTTGCATTTTAGGCGAGCAACCTCGTGAACTTCGACCCCATCATGCTGTAAACATAAATAGTTTACAAATTAACTAAATTTTTAGATTGGATATTATTCCACATCTATGCATATTTTTTCTTACTGCGGTATATATCTAACACTAGAAAATGAGTTGTTGAAATAATCTTTACTAATAATCATTGGTCTATAGGACAAGGACTCGGCGGATGATTCCTCCTTGACTTTCTACTAGCTGCGCCCCTAACTGTGTCCACAGCATCCCGACACCATGTTCAAGACCAAGTTCTAACCCACATATCCAATCTCCCTCCATGGATCTTGCCTCTCATTGGCCAAGAGCAACAATTCAACTCAATTTCAGATTTACAAAAGAGATGGACCTAGAGCAAACAACCTATGAGGCTTGGTTCATGTACATTGACAACGTTGTATGGTGGTGAAGCTTCTTCACATCCCCTGACCAGACGCTGCATGCTCTGCTCGCTGAAGGTACCCGCTGTTTGTGTTCGGATGTTGTTGCTGGCGTATGTCAAGGTATGTAGTAGTAGCTTTTGTTATCCTTTCCACACCAGCGAATGTCAGAACTTATCATGTGAGCAATTTTTTTTACTGTAGTATGAGTACAAGGTTCAGGGAAGTTCAGTCATTTAGTATCTCACAGGTTGTCTAGGCTTTAAATTTAGGAGATGATTTGGAAGCTCAACATAGAAAATTATTTAGTCTAATGCAGATTGCATATTAAACGCCTTTTCAAAGCAAGTATGGAAAGAAATGTGGTGAGCTCTCCATGAGAAAATTTAATATAACGGTTTCTTTGACTTGAAGGAATATTTGCAGATCTTAATCTATAGAAAGTTTGATGGTATCATCTTTGCGAAATTGATGCTCTTAACGTCTATTAGTAATGGACACTCCTCTCATTCTATATATCATTTTATGCACTTAACTGAGAAGGCTTTCTAATAGTTGAGGAGGCACTCATTATTCCGAGCTCGGCTCTTCCTGATTAGCTTGTCACCACGCTCGCAACTGCGGAATCATAGGCGCGAAATGCTTTAGTGTGTCCGCCAAAGCCCGTGTCATCGAGCAGAAACTAGCCTCGCTCAACCAAATTGCACCTGTCATCGATGCACGGCGAGGGCACTCGGAATCTGGCGTTTGCTACGTTGCGAAGCATGCGATGTTGAGAGAAAAGAGGGAGACTACAGCGGAGGAAAGCGAAGCATGGTAGTAGGTCTGAACATGAGATCATGATGTTCTCTTTTAGCAAATGATCCATGTGTCTATTTTTTCGTCCCGTTGCAACGCACGGGGACCTTTGATTTGATTTAGTTTTATCTTCTATTGTAGATAGGGAACTATGGACACTAAATATCCATTTCTTAGGTTTCAACCTGGTACATTAGGCTGTATAGTACATGGCAGAGTTCTTCCTGGTACTAATTCAGGTAATCTGATTCATGTCACTTTGCTTTAAGCATAGTTAACTAACAGGAAGGACATCACATATCCACTTTCCCTACAACCTATGTCAAGGGTACATACTGTAATGATTTTGCATATAAACTTGCTAACAATAGTACTGCTACCTTGAGTTTGTCAAAGAATAATGCCACTAAATTGGCAGCAATTTTGGATCTGTCATCTTTTTCCCCACTAGGGCGCTTCCTTAAAATTTACTCCCTCCGCCTGAAAATACTTGTCAAAGAAATGAATGTATCTAGACATATTGTAGTTTTAGATACATTTATATTTATTAATTTCAACGACAAGTATTTCCGGATAGAGGGAGTATTACTGTAGAGACACGAGGATCCTCAAGTTAACACACTTGATTCTTACTGTTGCTTATGCACCCCTGAACTTCAGTTAATTTTATGATTATCTGGATATTTCCTATAATTTATCAAGTGTAGGGTTCTTAAAATAAGGACAGACATTTGTTTCACCTTTTGTAGTTCATCATAATAGCATATGATTTTTAAAAAAGTGGAAAATTGCCAAGTACAGTTCTGAAGCGGAGGGTTACTTATGTATTTTTTTATTCATGAATGACATGATCAAGGAGTCAGGTGTGAAAATGCTTTATAAATCAGGTGACACAACATGCTAAAATTTTGTGGCGATTAGTGAAGGAAAGAACTATGTACTCTTGTTTCAAGTGGACTTCATCGCTTTATTGTTAGATTCAGCTTCACCTCCCATTGTTATATTCTTTACTTGAATATATCAGTGCCCCCCCCCAATTTATGTTGTTGAAAATGTCAATTGCTTGATCTTTGAATCATGCAGCTGCCTATCTACAAATCATAAATGAACAGATAAAACGTACTGATATATCCAAATATTGTGTATCCTGCTTGTAGAATTTGTTCCTATTTATCCTTTTGTCATTTTTACATATGGGCATCTGGTGTTTAAATTGATATATTGTACATGTCAAGATTTTGTTTTGTGCCTCAAAGTTTGCCCATTTACAAGTAATATACTATGTATTTTGCTGATGCTTTGTTGCTGAGATATATTCTAAGTGATAATCATACATTTCGTGTTTGCTCCTCTATGTTAGGAGAGGAATGAAAATATGGTTAAATTCTAAATATGATATTATGTAGCATGATCAAAATATCACATCTTATTAATCCCTTTCTCTTGGCAGTGTGCTACATCTGGTCGCTCAACGCCAAGGAGGTGATGAAAGGCTTCTTCATAAGTTTTTAGCTATCTGATTCATGTCCATATACCTTGCAAGATGATGGCATAGTATTATCTGACATTTTATCTGTATTTGATTAAATGACTTTCCCTTAAAGAAATATAGTGCAATGGAATTAAATTTTAGAAACAACTGTTGGTTACTATTATTTGTGAATTCTATTTAATGCTTCACAATTTTTGAATAGTTTAGTTTGTGCTTGTTTAACTGTCTATCCGCATATATATACTATTGAACGATAATCAGGTAACAAGTGCTGCTCAAAACCGAAGTTTTCTATGGGTGTAAAACTGAGAGCAACCATGGCGTACCTACCGGCATTGTGGCATAGACCTTCGGTCCCTCCTGAGCATAGCCTCCTGCTTGCCTTGCGGGTGTAGGCCTCCATGTCCTGCTAATCGTATCGGAATTGATTGGAGCCCTTGCTCTTGTCCAACTTACACCAGTCGCTGCCCCAACCCACACACGCGCACATAGATGAGAATCGAAATGAAGCAAACAAGCAGAGTGGGAGGAGGATGGGGCATACATGCAGGTGAGGTCGTTCCGTTGATGGGTCCAGGAGCACGACGCGGTTGTGGTCGACATGTGTTCCGCGGGCAGCTGTCGGGAATGTCGAGCCGTGACGCGACATGTTGGCGTCGGACCCACAGCAGCGTCCCCATCGCCGCGTATCGTCCTCCACCTCCTGCCCGTTGATCCATCAATTTGATCTCCACAACATAGCCGCTGAGCGATTGCTGAAGCATCCACTTCGGCTTAACCGAGAACGCGCGCGGCGAGATCCACCGACACCAATGAAGGCGAGCAGTGAGGGAAGGAAGGGCGTGTGGAGGGAGGCGTCACGATAGATAGAAGCAAGCCTCCGTGGGGCTTCATTGTTGCTTCTGCGAGAAGTAGAAGGAGGCGGCTGGGCATGGCTGTGGGAGCGGATGATGGCTGCTGTGCTGTGCAGTGAGAATGGGGCAAGCCGACTGATGGGAATGGAGTGACGGAGTGAGTAGCTTGCTCGGTGACAGAATTGTTTTTCAGGAGAGGTCGCGTAAGCAGGTGCGGCCCATATAGCCAATTTGTGAGGTACCAATGCTAGCAGGCTAGGTTTTTCCATACCCCAAACCATATTTTTTTAATAGTTGGTTATTGCTTTGCCAGTCGTTATCAAGCATATGTTTATTGGGATTGATCAGATCTCTTGATGTCTTGTTAATTATAGGCAGGTCAACCAAGTAATTATTTAGTCGACGAACACAATACATATTTTTTAGAAATATGGCGTGGGCACATCCTACGATTGCCCAAGAAATTTCGATTGAAACTCAAAATTGTGGTATGTAACTCATTTATCATAAGTTTATATGTATGTTGGTTTTCGGGTCCTCTTCTACATTTTTTTACACTAAATCAGGATATATTCACTTGGAAGTTAAAATGTGAGTTACATCAATTTTGTTTAATTACTAAATTTATAAATGATATTTGTGGCAACACAATCATATTCTGCACATGGCATACGTGTTGTGAATTACAATTATGTTTTTATTAGTGTCTCTATGTAAAAAAATTGTCGCCCCGTGGCTACCTATCTGAGTCTAACTTCCTTAATTTATCAAAAGATAGTGGTAATCATATTAGCTTTCCGTGTGATGTGGTACATTTTGAACATGACCTTTGTGACCTATGCAATGACTTTGTAATTCTTGTGTTTTACTAGATCTTTCTAAGTTTCCAGTTCATTACTGAACACAAACTATAGCTGACATAATGTCTAATTTGTGGTACTATCGGCAATAGTATGTAACTAAATAACGCATGTGAATTACTTAGACTGTAGTGCAGATTTCAGTTAGATATTGCAAAGTTCTGAAATATGCAGAACAAAATTGTTTCTTTAGAATCTGATTGACACCAAGGTTCTCAAGAAAAAGGTCCATGTGTGTTAAGCTCTGTTGTTTAATTTTGTTGTACTCCTGTGCAATATTACAATAAATGGAAGATGATGTGTATTACTTATGACACTCGGATTAAAGCCACAGTTTAGTTTCTTCTTCCTGGCGAGAATCCTCAAAGGATATGAAATTGTGGATCATGCAAGGACATTTATTCTGTGAATTTTAACAGGATTCATTTAAGCTCAGCAAAGAGGTCGGAGTCCAAAGAAATGTTGGTATTGAGCTAGCTTTGCAAGGCATGTAACGAGCTCTGCACAACCTTGTTTCAATGGCTTCTTTGAACATGTTTACATGTCCTACGACATGATTTTCTTCATGTGAGTTGACCTCTGTGTTATTACAACATTCAGATTAGAAAGACCAAGAAGCTGCTCGATGTGGTGACAAAGCTACTAAAGAATCTGCAGGTTAGCAACTTTTGTATGAAGTTTGGATGACCAAACATTAATAGTACTTCAGAATCTGTGGCTCTCTATACTTTGTCACGCACCGTCATGTGTCTATATGATCTATCAATCCAGTGTTGTTTATTTTTCATTCATTGAGTACATGGCTTCCAAGTTTGGTTGAAGAACCGTGTTAGATCATAACCGAGGATGTAAGAGGTGTGTTAGCTGAGACGTGTATTGTTCTCGGTTATTTTAGCTTTGTGAGTAGCATCGTAATTTGTAAAGCCCGTGGCAACGCACGGGCGTTTTACTAGTAGAGAGTAACTGACTAGTAATATACTATTGGTGAGGGTTATGAATAGACCAACCACGGTTCATGCATCATCACGGGCACAACACTGTCACCCTCAGCCCTACAAGCACGCCCATGCCCCTCAAAGCAACCAAATTTCATTTGCAGGCAAAGTGCGACTTTTCTTCATCTTCATCTTCACTACTATTAAACAATCGAGTTATGGTAGAAACATTACATCTCAGCCATACATCTGGCATCTCTCAATGCACCAGATTGCCTCAATGTTGTATCACATCATTTACCATAATAAATTAATAATAATTGCCATGATCTATGCCATCATTATTACGCAATATTTACCACGATCTCGCTCCAAACTACTCCCTCCGTCTAGGTGAGTAAGTCATCTTAGGTTGTGCACTGCGATCAAGGCAGCGTGAAAAACAAGAAAAGTTAATGTTCATTTGCTAATTAATAGCATTGCATGCAATGAACTGACCACTGCATGTCGTGTTTGGTAGCCTCAAGTCATTAAAAGCAGACACACCCCATATCTCTTATTGGTTGATTCCTTTGTTTATGCCAAAAAACAAAAAACGAGGTGGGAGTTAATGTACCGCGCCTAAGTGTTTTGGGATTATTTGATTTTCGTAAGATGACTTACTCACCTAGACGGAGGGAGTAGGCATATTTTAATCATATCAATTAGTAAGAATTACCATGATCTACGTCATCATTTTTTTTGAAACTCAGCCTTGTGTGTTGCGTACATAGAAAGAAAAATATCAATTAGCAATAATTACCATGATCTACGCCATCATTTTTTTTTAAACCGAGCCTTATGTACTGCGTACATAGAAGGAAATAAGAAAAAGGCATGGCCCATATTTGCATGTAGACAGAGACAAACGTGAAAACCAAATCGCTCCTTTCCATGTTTGTTCGGATCACATGATCGATCAAACCCGGACCTTGATTCCGATCGTTCCTTGACTTCCATCACTTCCTTCTTTCCGTTCACCTATTTGAGTGTTCATCGTCTTCGACGGCTCGACTCTTGGTTTGACCTGGTCTTCTCGTACCGAGGAACGAATGATGGCGACGTGGGCCTGCAACGCTACGCGGCGACAATCTGATACGAGCACGTACATTCAGTTCAAGGAAGCTTCGGGGTCCTAAATGACACACTAGATCCTAACTTTGACTGCTTGCATAACCAACTTTCAGTTCAAGGAAGCTTCAGGTCTTACCTTGGATTTTTTTTCCTCTTCCTTCCAGCACGGACATGTTTTCCAATTATTGATTATTGATTGTACACAAAAAAGTTCCCAATAATCTTTTCTACAATAATCCAACATAATCAAAGGAGCCACTAAAAGTAGCTGAGAAATACCAAGGAAACCTACAGGCGCCGCGGCAAAAATCAATCCTCCTCCCTCGACACTTATGCCGCCGCTCCCCTTCCAGCGATCCAATTTTCTCTCCATTTCATAACTCTATGATACGTGCATTGCACGTGCACACTTACTAGTATATACTAATGGCGCACTGCTTGTCTGGTGCGTCATTAGTATCAATTCCATCTATATCCCTTTTCCTATTAGTGTCAAACCAATGTGCAGCCGTTGGGCAGCTTACTTGGAGCAAGTACGCAATGCACCTCCAAGTGGCGCCGTGGAGTCCGACTATGTGAGTTTGTTTTGCCATTGTTCAAGTTGTGCATCATCATATTTGCATCATGAGAAAATAATTGCATCACTTTGTTCGCATTTTGTAGGACAAAATTGCTCAACATAGATACAAAGACATGAAAGTTTCGGAAGGCAAATTCTTCAAACTCGAGCATTGTTGGGAGTTGCTCCAAAAGTACGACAAGTGGGCGTTGATCCAGAAAACAATCACTGACTAAAAATGTGGTACACATACTGAAGGGGCGAAAAGGAAAATTACTAACCGTACCTGAGCATTTGGCACTTATCAACATTGTGTAAACTTTAGTTGCAACTTATTTGCTAACAAGCTTTGCTGCCAACTCTTAGATTATTAAGAAAATCTATATGCCAAGGCAAAACTTTTTTGTGGATTGTAGACGAGGAAACGAATGGAGGGAGGTGAATTATGAACTGGAAAAACAATATGCGCACCAAAGAGATTTATTGGGTTAAGAATCAGAGTTATCTCAACTTATACGAGAGCTCTTAGGTTGAGGTCGAAATGGTATGAATGGGGAGACGAGGATGGGCCATGGGAAGGAACTGCAATGCCATGTGACAAGGTGGATAAGCAAGTGTTCTCTGCATGTACGAATATAGAGTTCGTGATGGTATCCATCATGTCCAAAATATGTACACAGAGTATTTAATTAGTAATTACTACTGCATGTGTTCACTAATGTAAGAGGTTTTGCCAGGGCCGAGCCAGGTGAAACAAAAAAACAGGGCCTTATCTCATTAAAAAATAACAAGAAATTGTAATGTATATGATATAATGCCAAACAATTGAATATATATAAAAAAAATCATACCTATTCAACCCCCCTTGCATAGTATTTGTTTAAACAACATCAATTTCTTAAGTATTCGTTACACCTATTCAACTACCAGCGGCAGGCTACATGTTTTGGCGAGAGGAACTGTCGCCGTGTCGCCTGTCGCCGGCACTCTGAAGTATGGATGCCGATTTTGTTTTGGCAAGAGGAGAGGAATTGTCCCCGACTCGCCGTGTTTCCGATCCGGCGATCCCGTTTCCAGTAGGCTGTAGCAACGCGAGAGGGCCTGAGGATGCTCGACGCAAGGGGGCCTAAGGATGCATGCATGCACGTGGGATTCAGGCCTTTTACGATCGACCAGCGCCATGCACAACTTAATGCCCATGAGTCTTTTTTTTTTTTTTGCAGCAGCGCTCAGGAGACCCGGAGTATAGGCCGATGTAAAATTTTGGCACCCCAAAAATTTGTGGACTCTGTGCAGGCCACACAGTTTGCACACCTATGGTACCGCCCCTGCGTTTTGCTAGTTCATTGAACTGGTTATTTTATGATTTTACAATTAGAATTTCAGTATCACCGACATGGTCTATATGTCATGCAACTTATAATTAGTGGACAGATGGTGTATTTTATAATTACCGACATTACTAATATAAGCATCGAACAGGCAAACTGTCTTGCATTAGTGGACATATGTTGTATTTTTTTTATAATTTTTACAATTAGAATTTCAGTATACCAACATGATGTATATGTCATGCAACTTTTCTAGTACAGTGCAATTCATTGGCTCAGGAAGCACTGCCATGGCAATGCTTCCCTGCCTAGGCAACAAGCACTGCTCTTGTAGATCACCTTTTTTTCTTGAGCAACCAGCAGGTGTTCTGCTTTTTTATTAAGATTCTTTTTTTTCAAAAAAACAAGAGCCGAAACATGAACAATCGATGATAACTATACACGTACCAGTTGGCAGTTGCACATGGCAATGCTCCAACCCAACAAAATAACAAATCGGAAGCAACAAAGCACAACGACTAATCATTGCGCACCCTCAATCACCCATTCGGCAATCACAGCAAAGCCTAAAGAACATCCCACTCGCACAGCCTGTGAAAGGCGGACAGACCGAAAGCAGCAGCTCCAGCCAATGATCCTCCCTTTCATGGCTAGCCGTCCACAGCACAGCACGCCAAAGCACCTCCGATGGGAGCTATATATACCCGACGTACCCCGCTCTTCCTTCCCATCCCAAACCATCCAGCTCGCTACTTTCCTGTTCTTAGTGCTTACACGTCTTCGAGTAATTCCCAAGAATCGATCGACCGAGAAGCTAGCTAGTGGAAATGGCGGCCACCCTCAAGCTCAGGATCCTCGCGGCCGCCGCCGTCGTGGCCTCATCCATGATGTGCGTGGCCATGGCTGCCGAGGCGCCGGCTCCCAGCCCGGCCATCGGAGCCGCCGCGACCACCCCGGCCTTCGCCGTCGGGACGCTCGTCGCCGCCGCCGTTGGGTACCTCTTCTGTTGAGCTGCGCGCCCGCGGCGTCTGCTGGCTGGACCGGCACTCTGCAGTCGTGTCCCCGCCTTATTGGTCACTATTTTAATTAGCTGCTGATGTGCCATGTACGGGTTATGTTCTGATCGGTTGACGCTATATACTTATGAATGATAAAAACGTTCTTATATTATCTGACGGAGGGAGTAATACATATCTTCACTACTAAAATAATTATGTACTCCCTCCGATTCATATCAATTGTTGTTGCTTTAATATAACTCTGTACCTAAGCAGCGACAATTAATCTGAATAGGAGGGAGTGCCTGTTTTGCTAAAACTCTTCAGGCAGAGATCAGATATACCTTGATGTGATGTCATCAGGATACTTGATCAAGTCAATGCGAAAGAACAGAAGGACATAGTATCGGTCTAGTTTCAGGCTGCAGACTGACGACTAGTTAGGACTTGATCATTCCACAGTTGAATGATCCATCAAAGTCACACTTTCTTCACGGATAATGATTTCTGAAAGTACGTTCCGGATTAGTGCTTGATTCCTACTCTATCCAGGGCTTCTCTAGTTTTGTAAAACAGTTTTGCACCTCACTGGAATTTTGACTTTGTGAAAGTTTGGGGGGAAATTGGCCTTCAAATTTCTTTCAAATCACAATTGTGATAGGACCTACGATAGCAAGTGAGCATTATTCTTTAAGAACAATATGAACCGGTGATTTTGAAATTAGGCCGATTGTTTGACCAAAATACGCCTTGACATCCATCGAAACCCATCGAATTCACAAACTTTGCCTAGAGGTTGTCGAAAATATGCTTATCTGACTCCTAGCAATATTGTCGACTTCCCATCCTTCCTCCCATGGAGTGGTTTTATTGGCTAGGTCTTACATACGAGTTTGGCAGGAAAGACTAGGGGCATGTTTGGAACCTCTCCCAACTTCTCCAAATCCGCAACTCTAGTTTCCCTCACCAGCTTCGGGCTCCTCCTGATGATCAGCAAACGTTCAACTCAAGTGACAGCTTCTCCCAGTGCGCCTTGGGCTGGCAGCTCGACTAGGGGATTTCTGGCTTGTTCGGCGACACTTTCAGCGATAGGGTTAGCAGCGGGCAAGTGGTTACACATACTGATTCAGGGGAGGTAGGAGAGAAGCACTTGTAGCGATTCAAGGGCGGCAGTGAAACGTTAGCTTTTGTTCTGAAAATTCGATCATAAATTGGCTCAACTCTTACTCTTCGTTTTCGTGAAGCCAGGCTTGCTTGTCTTCTCCTTTTTACACCGGGGAGGGCTCAACCTTTTGAATTTGGTTCCGTGGAGCTCACACATTCGGTGCGGTTCGTGCGCTGAATTCATGAATTTGAGACCTAGAGAGGATACGAACAGGCCCTAAGAGCATGCTTTAGCCATGGATTTTCCCTCATTATGGTGAGATGTTCAGCAAGGAACAAGAAACTAAAAGCACATGAGTTTTTGTGTCCAGCTACTTACTAGTTGGGCCTCAATGTAGCATGGGGGGTCTTGCCCAAATGTAGTATGTGATTTGATGCTTGTTTCCTTTTTCATACACATTGTACATTTTTGCTATACTTGTGAAATATTTTTAACATATGTTTTAAAAAATAAAATGCATGATTAATATTTTGTTTCAAATATATTTTTGATGTCATTTTTTTCATACACGTTGTAAACTTTTATTTTCAAATATATATATGGTTAACATTTGCAAATGCATGATAACATTTTTTTAGCATATACTTCTGATGTCTACCTGTTTCCATATACCTTGTACATTATTTATACATCAGAAACATTTTTCTATACATGTTTAAAATTTTGCAAATACATGATTTTTTTTCATATGTGTCTTTTGATGTCTACTTTTCTTCCACATTTAACATTTTTTAACATTGTTGTTTGAATATGTGTTGAACTTTTTTTTCAAATACGTTTTGAAACTTTTTTTTTTCAAATGCTATCGACATTTAAAAAAAAATAACACTGCACATGCATATTTTTTTCAAACTAAAGAGTTTTTTTATATATCATGGGCAATCCCCCCTCTTCCTTGAGTGTTAGATGGACATGCTAGGTGATGGCACAACTCCTTGACGTGACTACTTGTGGTCTCACCCTCTCGGTTGCTACAATGGTAACTTAGTGGAGCTCGTCCATGTCTACTTTGAAGTTTGCTCCTTGTCATCTCCTAGTATGATGTGCTGCCTCGACGGACCCCTCTCTAAAGCTATTGGCAACCCTCCCGACTATGTGCGGCCGCCGCTGGGCCGCATTGGGCGGCGACCACCGGGCTTCCCTCGACCTCCTGTGCCTCCCTCTCTCTTCGCCGCCGCCGGCAACATCGCCGGGCAAAGGCCCTGTGGCGTGGCCGCGGACCTCCTCTGAGGCGGTGATGGCGGGCAGCGGCAGCCGGGGCGCGTCGGTGGGCCTGCTACATTCAGCGGGGATGGCAGGAGGTGGCAGCGTGGGCTCGATCTACACAACAGCGGGCTGCTGCCGTTGCGTCAACATGGCTGTTATCAGCTGCGGCTACGGTTCGCGGAGGTTCTCCGGTTATGCCACGCATCACGAGGATTATGGCGGTGGTGATCTCCTCCTCCGCCGGAGGTGGTCGGTCGGTTGTGCCTGGTTTGGCGGATTTCACGATTTGTCATCTAGCCCCGGTTGTGGTCCTCGTGCTCTTCTCGCATCAAGGCAATGTCCTGCTTGATCGGCCCTCCTCGATTTGGCCATTGACGTGTTCCGAAACAGCCGCCTAAGAATCTATGGATATCTGGATCGGTTAGTTGTCGGTCGTGCACGTCCATATCAGCCTACGAGGTTGTGAGGGTGTGGTGCGAAGCTTTGTTGAATGATGACACCTTGGGACATGTCGGCTTATCGATTTCCATGGTGGAGACAACAATGGAGAAGGTCAAGGTGGCCGAGATCAGATGATCAGTTACACAGACGGAGTCTTGGAGGCGATGGAGTCAGCCAGGTGTTAGATGACTCTCGGGAGCAGCAGTGATAAGTGGGGTGGCAACGCTGGCGGATTTCATCTTTGGTGGCACCGCTTGGGTACCGAGTCATGACTTTCAGGGTGAAAACTTAAGGTCTGGCCTTCATTGGTTGTGCCTGTCGATTGCCTTGCTAAAGGAATTGTTTTGAGAGCGCGAACTTTCTCCAAGGTGAAAACCTATGATCTTGGATCGGGCAATGACGACGCTTGTGCACTGTTTCCTTCTTGGAGGTGTTGCTTTTGAAAACCTTTTATGTTTTCCGGGTGTTGTATTTGGTGGTGGTATGAGCGCTGCTGTTGAGAGAAGTTGATTGCTGTGGCGGGGCCTATTTACGACATCTTGTAGGTGCAGAGGCCGAGTGTAATTGGTATCATCGCGATATTAATATATTCCCCTTTTCAAAAGAAAAACTTATGACATTACCTATGCTGCAACAACGACCTCCTTGATTCATCTGATGTACAACAGGGTGATCTTTGCATGGTGTTGTATCATTGTACTTGTATTTTTTCTATGTTTTTGCTTCAAAAATATGTATTCGGTGAGGGTTTGTTAAGGTATTCGATCTGGTTTCCCTTATAAACTAGATCGTGATTTTGACCCAATTGACAATCACTAAAATTGTGATACACATACTGAAGGGTCGAAAAGGAAAATTACTAACCATGCCTGAGCGTTTGGGACTTATCAAAATTATGTAACTTTAGTTGCAACTTATTTTCTAACAAGCTTTGCCGCCAACTCTTGGATTATTAAGAAAATCGATATGCCTGGGCAAAACCTTTTTGTGGATTGTAGACGAGGAAACGAATGAAGGGAGGTGAATTATGAATTGGAAAAAGAATATGCGCGCCAAAGAGATTTACTGGGTTGAGAATCAAAGTTATCTCAACTTATATGAGAACTCTTAGGTTGAGGTCGGAGTGGTATGAATGGGGAGGCGAGGATAGACCATGGGAAGGAACTGCAATGCCATGTGACAAGGTGGATACTGCATGTATGAATACAGAGTTCGTGATGGTATCCATCATGTCCAAAATATGTACACAAAGTATTTAATTAGTAATTACTCCTACAAGTGTTCACTAATGTCTGATGTTTTGCCAGGGCCGAGCCGGCAAATCCGGGCCCTGTGCGAAATTATAAAATGGGGCTTTATCACACTAAAACATAACCAAAAAAAATAAAGTGTATATGATATAATGTCAAACAATTGAATATATAAAAATATCATACCTATTCAACTTCCCGTTGCATAGTATTTATTTAAACAACATCAAATTTCTAAGTATTCTTTATACATATTCAACTCCCAGTGGCAGCCTACATGTTTTGGCGAGAGGAACTGCCACCGTGTCGCCTGTCGCCGGCACTCTGGAGTCTGGATGCCGATTTTGTTTTGGCAAGACGAGAGGAATTGTCCCCAACTTGTCGTGTTTCCAATCCGAAGATCCCGTTTCCAGTAGGCTGTAACGACACAAGGGGGGCTGAGGATGCTCGACGCGAGGGGTTCTGGCCTTTTGCGATTGATCTCATTTTGAATCGAGCCTCCACTCACGCGGACGCGCCTTCGGATCAGCGCCATGCACGACCTAGTGGCCATGAGTATTTTTTTTGCAACAGCGACCAGGAGACCCGAAGTAATAGGCCGATGTAAAATTTTGGGGGCCGCAAAATTTGTGGACCCTGTGCAGACCACACAGTTTGCACACCTATGGGGCCGTCCCTGCGTTTTGCTAGTTCATTGAACTGGCAAAACGTCTTAGAGGGTGTTTGGATCACTAGTGATTAAAGACTAGAGACTAGTAGTAGTCATTTTTAGTGAGTAAAACTCCAAACACCCCTGACTAATGGGTGACTAAAACTAGTTTAGTCTCTAGTCATCCCATCCCCAACTAAAAGTGACTAAAGTCTCTCCTCTAATTAATTGGCGGGCCCATCCCATCTCTCATTCGGTGGTTGCCTAGTCTCTGAATAAACAAAAGACAAATTATGGAGAGAGAAGAGAGATAAACGGAAGGGAGAGAGAAGAATTTAATACTGAGACATTTAATGCTGACTAGTAGTAGTCACCTTCCAAACAGGGCCTGACTAAAAACTTTTAGTCTGACTACTACTAGTCACATGACTAGAGAGTATCCAAACACCCTCTTACTCCCTCCGTCTAGGTGAGTAAGTCATTTTAGGTTGTGCACCGTGATCAAGGTAGAGTGAAAAACAAGAAAAGTTAATGTTCATTTGCTAATTAATAGCATTGTATGCAATGAATTGACCACTGCATGTCGTGTTTGGTAGCCTCAAGTCATTAAAAGGAGACACACCCCATATCTTTTATTGGTTGATTCCTTTGTTTATGCCAAGAAACAAAAAATGAGGTGAGAGTTAATGTACCACGCCTAAGTGTTTTGGGATTATTTGATTTTCGTAAGATGACTTACTCACCTAGACGGAGGGAGTATATTAGTATTCTATAATTTTTAGAATTAGAATTTCAGTATTACCAACATGATGTATATGTCGTGCAACTTATAATTTGTGGACAGAGGGTGTATTTTATAATTACCGACATTACTAATGCAATACATCGAACAGGCAAACTATCTTACATTAGTGGACAAAGGGTGTATTTTATAATTTTTACAATTATAATTTCAGCATACCAACATGATGTATATGTGCACTACTAAGGAAAAACCTAATAGTAACGTGGGTTAAATAGCTACTAATAGCACGGGTGCCCGCGCTACCACTACGGCGCTACACCTAACTTGTAGTAATATCGTGGGTACGCCCGGGCTACTACTACGTTTGTTAGTAATAGCGTGGGTTCCACCCGCACTACTACTATTAATTTCAAAAATAAAAAAATTCTCGATCCCGTGCATGCCATCAATGGTAGCAATGGTTTGATCCAGTGACGGTAGGGGTCGCCTGAGCTGCGGAAGGGCAGCAGCAGAACAGATCCAGCGTCGGCTACTGCTCAGGGCTCGGATCCATGGCCGAGCAAGGCGGCGGCGTGGGGCTCCTCTTCGTAGCCAAGCCAGCGAGCTCCTGGTCGTCCATGGCGACGACCTGCATGGGCAAGGACATGTGAGGGTGAGTCAAACCAGAGGGAGAGAGAGAAAAAGAAAAACGAGGGAGAGAGCAAGGAGATGGAGGTAGTAGCGGGGTTGGTCGCCGGTGGTGAGCTGCTCCGGCGTGGTGGCATGGAGATGTGTGGAAGACCGGCGAGCTTCGGGATGACGGCAACGCGAGGCGGCGGCCTCTGTTGGCGCCATGGAGGAGGAGGCACACATGCGTAGGAGGTCCATGTGAGAACCTTTGGAGAGAGAGGGAGGAGAGGAAGGATCTGGGGGAGGAGATGCGGATTTCAGGGATCTTCAAAAACCATGTAGTTAGTAGCAGCGTGGGTTTATAGCCCTCGCTACTACTATCAACTTAGTAATAGCGCGGGTTTATACCCTTGCTACTACTATGGCATGTCCTGGGGGGCACGGTGGAGACCGCTTAGTAGTAGCGAGGGGTAAGAACCTGCGCTACTACCATCAACTTAGAACATCTCTAGCCGTCCCCCCAAGAAGCCCCCAGGACCACTTTTTTCACCCCGGCGATAAAAAAATGAGCCAGTCGGACCCCAAGATCACGTTTTGCACCGGATTTGGTCAATAACACATCCGACGATCCCAGATAAGACCAAAGAACCTGGGGGCAGCTGGGGCACCGACGTTATTTTCTTTTCCTTTTTGGCCCACTATCGGCGACTTCCCCCTCTTTCTCTCTCTCCTCTCTCCTCTCTTTTTCTTCGCCACCGAACACAGCACACAGGAGGAAGCCGTGGAGACGGCGAAGTGGGAGCAGCAGCCAGCCACCGTTGGGTTCGACGTCGGTGTGAAGACCTGGGTGCATTGCCGTGCCGTCCCGGGCCCCGTGCTAGTGGCTGCCGCGGGCGGGATCGTGCTATGGCGCGGTCCTCATCCTGAGCGAGCTGCCACTAGAGGCCGCCGTGGCGCTCTCACGGAAACCAGAGTCCTCGACCGCGGACTGGCCTGGACACGGCGAGCCTGGGGGCGCGGCCGGGATGGCGCGGGCGCGGCCATGGCCTGGGCGGCATGGGCGCGGTAGGGCGCGACCATGGCCTAGTGATAACCAACAAGTATAGGGGATCGCAACAGTTTTCGAGGGTAGAGTATTCAACCCAAATTTATTGATTCGACACAAGGGGAGCCAAAGAATACTTTCAAGTATTAGCAGTTGAGTTGTCAATTCAACCACACCTGGAAGACTTAATATCTGCAACAAAGTATTTAGTAGCAGAGTAATATGGAAGTAACAGTAGTGGTGGCAAAAGTAACAGTAGTAGTTTTGTAGTGATTGTAACAGTGACAACGGAAAAGTAACTAAGCAAGGAGCAATATGTGAAAAGCTCGTAGGTATTGTATCAGTGATGGATAATTATGTCGGATGCGATTCCTCATGTAATAGTTATAACATAGGATGACACGGAACTAGCTCCAGTTCATCAATGTAATGTAGGCATGTATTCCGAATATAGTCATACGTGCTTATGGAAAAGAACTTGCGTGCCATCTTTTGTCCTACCCTCCCGTGGCAGCGGGGTCCTATTGGAAACTAAGGATATTAAGGCCTCCTTTTAATAGAGTACCGGACCAAAGCATTAACGCTTAGTGAATACATGAACTCCTCAAACTACGTCATCACCGGGAGTGGTCCCGATTATTGTCACTTCGGGGTTGCCGGATCATAACACATAGTAGGTGACTATTGACTTGCAAGATAGGATCAAGAACTCACATATATTCATGAAAACATAATAGATTCAGATTTGAAATCATGGCACTCGGGCCCTAGTGACAAGCATTAAGCATGGCAAAGTCATAGCAACATCAATCTTAGAACATAATGGATACTAGCGATCAAATGGTAACAAAACTAACTTGATTACATGGTAAATCTCATCTAACCCATCACCGACCAGCAAGCCTACGATGGAATTACTCATGCACAGCGGTGAGCGTCATGGAATTGGTGATGGAGGAAGGTTGATGATGACGACGGCGACGATCTCCACTCTCCGGAGCCCCGAACAGACTCCAGATCAGCCCTCCCGGGAGAGATTAAGGCTTGGCGGCGGCTCCATATCGTAAAACGCGATGAATCCTTCTCTCTGATTTTTTTCTCCCCGAAAGTGAATATATGGAGTTGGGGTTGGTGTCGGTGGAGCCTCAGGGAGCCCACGAGATAGGGGGCGCGCCCCCCAACCTCGTGGACAGGGTGTGCGCCCCTGGTCTTGATTCTTTCGCCAGTATTTTTTATATATTCCAAAAATATTCTCCGTTGATTTTCAGGTCATTCCGAGAACTTTTATTTGTGCACAAAAATAACACCATGGCAATTATGCTGAAAACAGCGTTAGTCCGGGTTAGTTCCATTCAAATCATGCAAGTTAGAGTTCCAAAACAAGGGCAAAAGTGTTTGGAAAAGTATATACGTTGGAGACGTATCAACTCCCCCAAGCTTAAACCTTTGCTTGTCCTCAAGCAATTCAGTTGACACACTGAAAGTGATAAAGAAAAACTTTTACTAACTCTATTTGATGTTGTTGTTACAAATATGTAAAGCCAGCATTCGAGTTTTCAGCAAAGATTATGAACTAACCACATTCACAATAACTTTCAGGTCTCGTGTTTACTCATATCAATGGCATAATCAACTAGCGAGCAATAATAATAAACCTCGTATGACAACACTTTCTCAAAACAATCATAATATGATATAACAAGATGGTATCTCGCTAGCCCTTTCTGAGACCGCAAAATATAAATGCAGAGCACCTCTGAAGATCAAGGGTTGACTAGACATTGTAATTCATGGTAAAAGAGATCCAGCCATAGTCATACCCAATGTAAATTAATAGCAATGCATGCAAATGACAGCGGTGCTCTCCAACTGGTGCTTTTTAATAAGAGGATGATGACTTAACATAAAAGTAAATAGATAGGCCCTTCACAGAGGGAAGAAGGGATTTGTAGAGGTGCCAAAGCTCGAGTTTTGAAATAGAGATAAATAATATTTGGGTGGCATACTTTCATTGTCAACATAACAACCAAGAGATCTTGATATCTTCCATGCTACACACATTATAGGCGGTTCCCAAACAGAATGGTAAACTTTATACTCCCCCACCACCAACAAGCACAATCCACGGCTGGCCCGAAACAATGGGTACCGTCCATACCAACAACAACCCTGGGGGAGTTTTGTTTAATTATTTTGATTTGTTTGAGCATGGGACTGGGCATCCCGGTTACCAGCCATTTTCTCGTGAATGACGAGCGGAGTCCACTCATCGTGAAAATAACCCACCTAGCATGGAAGATATAGACAGCCAGACAGCCCTAGTTGATACATGAGCTGTTCGAGTATACAAAACAGAATTTTATTTGAAGGTTTAGAGTTTGGCACATACAAATATACTTGGAATGGCAGGTAAATACCACATATAGGAAGGTATGGTGGACTCATACGGAATAACTTTGGGGTTTATGAAGTGGATGCACAAGCAGTATTCCCGCTTAGTATAAGTGAAGGCTAGAAAGAGACTGGGAAGCGACCAGCTAGAGAGCGACAACAATCATGAACATGCATCAAAATTAATCAACAATGAGTGCAAGAATGAGTAGGATATAAATCACCATGAACATAAATATCGTGGAGGCTATGTTAATTTTGTTTCAACTACATGCGTGAACATGTGCCAAGTCAAACCACTTGAATCGTTCAAAGGAGGATACCACCCTATCATACCACATCACAACCATTTTAATAGCATGTTGGCACGCAAGGTAAACCATTATAGACTCCTAGCTAATTTAGCATGGCATAAGCAACTATGATCTCTAATTGTCATTGCAAGCATGTTTCATTCATAATAGGCTGAGTCAGGAACGATGAACTATTCATATTTAGAAAACAAGATAGGTCGAGTTCATATGAGCTTTTCTCATCTCAATCAGTGCATCACATATCATCATTATTGCCCTTCACTCGCACGACCGAATGGTGTGGATAATTATAATAGTGCACGTGCATTGGACTAAGCTGGAATCAGCAAGCATTTAATACAAGGGAGAAGACAAGGTAATATGGGCTATTGGTTAAATCAACAATAATGCATATGATAGCCACTAAGCATTTTCATCATGGTTGTAATGCCCCGGATGTAATACTTTCCCTTTTGGGTATATAATATATCTCCGGCTTCATCTATTTCCTTTTCGGGTTCTTTGTCTTTCGGGCTTTCGTCGTTTTGTTGTGTGAGTGTGTGGCATTCATTCATATCATGTAGACATGTGCATTGCATTGCATTTGTGTTGTGGGTTGTTTCCGGTTCCGTGTGTTTCTTCCCGTTGTCCGTTTCGCGTTCCGGAGCTCCCTCACGTGACCGTGACGTCCCGTAGGCCTACTTTGTTGTTCGGGCGTTTTTCGTTACCGGTGTGCCGCGAGGTTGTTTTGTGTGTTGTTGTTTTGTTGTGTGCAACCCGCCTCTCAAATCTCGTCTCGTTTGGACTCCGTTGACTTTTCCCTCCGTTGTCCGTGTGGGTCCGACGTGCCCTTACTTCGTGTCCCGGAAACATCCCTACTGCAGTCTTTTATCTCCGTCTAGTCCTTTTTAAACTATCCCCGCGATCGGATCCGTTGGATCAGATCGGAGGGCTCCTAAACACCCCAAGTCTCCAAACCCTAGTCTAAAATCGCTACATATAGACCCCTAGGTCTATTTTGGCATTCCCTTCTTCTTCCTCCCCTCTCCTTTCTTTTTTTTCCCTTCTTCCTCAGATCCAAGAAATCATCTCGGGATCCCGAGGGATCCTCGAGCCGCCGCCGGATCCCGATCTGGGATCGATCCCCAGGTCAACGCATCGAAGCAGCGCATCGATCCCGCGCCGGTCGATCGGCCGACCGAGCCAGGCCGCTCGCCAGGCCGGGTGGGGGACCAGATCGCCACCGACCGCTTCGGGCCAGCGCGCGCAGGCCGGTCCCCACATCGCCTCTCCACTCGCCCGCTCCCCTTCGCACGGGCCTCTGCCTCGCCGCTTCCCCACCGCGCGCTCTACCGGGCCCTCGCCAGCGCTCGCCTCCGAGGCCGCGCCAGCCCCCAGCGGGTGGGCCGCCTCCCGCAGCCGCCCGGGCGCGCGCTCTCCGCTCCAGGGCCGCCAGCTGCGCGGGCTGCCGCCTCCGCCTCGGTGGGCCTCCTCCACCCCAGCCATCGCGGGCCGCCGCCAGCCACCGCGGGCCGCCGCCGCGTCGGGCCGCCTCCGCCGCAACAGTGCCTCCCCGCGCGGGCCCAGATCCAGCCGCCGGCCCACTCCGCTCTTCAGATCTGTTTTTTTTTCCAGATCCTAAGGTTGTTTCCCCACTAAGTCCCCAGATCTGTTTATCCGAGATGCAAACTTTGACCTGCTGTAATTTCTTGCCTGTTGCTCCGTTTTGCGCGTGTAGCATGTCCAGATGTTCGTGGAGATGCCCTCTACGTTTTACCTGTTGTTGTCATGCATGTTAGAGGTCTTCTTGACACTTGTTTTGCTGTTGCAAGAGTGCATCATGTTATAAACTGCTGTTATGTGTTATTTTCATGCCACCTTTGACTTGTGATAACTTTTAGCTCGTTTGTCCAAACGATGCAAATGACATGTCCACGTGTTCGTCTTGCCACGAACTACGTGTTGAGTGTGATAGGTTGCATGGTAGATTTATTGTTTCCTTGTTATCATTGTGCAAAGATTACCAAACTTGAGATCATTCTAGGATGGACTTATGCCTTTAAGTCGTGCCTCGACACGTAGGAGGTATAATTCCATCCTGGGCATTACAAGTTGGTATTCAGAGCCTTCTCCGACCTAGGAGCCCCCACTGTTTGATCGAACCGTTGATGGTTGAGTCTAGGCACACACTGAAAACTTTTTGAGTCCTATATTATATCGGAGAGTAGGATTTCTTTGCTTCTCATCCCTTTTCTCTCTGGTGAGGACTCCTGACGTCTACTCTTGTCTCTCCTATCTTCAAAATTTGCACAAATTTTTTTTTAGGAATCCCGCGAGTATTCTGGGATTGTTTCGATGTTCTTGTGACAAGGATATTGTTCCCGATGCCTCCTGTTACCGAGGAGTTGAGCTTCGGGGTATCATTGTAACAAGCATATCGTGACAGTACTAAATACTTAAGACGGCCGACATCGAAAATCTCCCCTATACGGCCAGTGGCAAGATAACCCCGACATCACCCAGTACTGGGGAGGTAGTTCGGGAGTATTGCCATAGCTTGTTATAGTGGATGCTTTTCGAAGGTCCGAGGTACACAGTTTCCGAGAAAGACTGGTTATGTGTTGAAGGATGGATACACCTGGATGTAGGTTAGAGTTGATTGCGCGGTGCTTCCCGTGTATCCCCAACACCTGATTGCATAACTGGAATCTTTCGGAAAACTATAGGTGGGTTTTATCTAGTAGATCGTAGGCATTCTTCCAACGAATGCAGGTTAGTGAGTTCGGGGTTCGACATTGAGTGAAGGGGTTATATGACCGAGGTTACTATCAGGAGTTGCATCTTAAAGGGTCCTTGGCTATGCTGATCCGGGGATTGCAAAACCTTTTCGTAACGCGTTCATATGCTTTCAGCACAAAGATGTTAGAACGAAACTCCTCTCTTGTGTTTGTTCCTTTCCGTATCTTGTTGTTTTTATTATTTATCCTTTTGATCCCTATGTGGCTTCTCGTGAAGACTGATGTTATCAATTAACTAAGAAATTCATTCGTTCCTCTTGTTCGGATGATTTCATTCGTTCTTATTGTTCGAATGATTATTGTGAAGACTTGTTGCAATTCATTCCATTGATTCAGCTTATTCCTTTTATCAATCAATTGCTGATTCGTGGTCATCTCTTACAGGATGGCTCCGAAAAGGGTTCCGAATGCCAACCCAGAGGGTGAAGAGGTTCCAGAACGTCCTCCTTCACCTCCTCCTCCGCCTGAGGCTTGGAGAGCAATTATGCAGACTACTGCTCAGAACACTCAGTTGATGATGCAGATGATGCAGCAAATGCAGGCTATGCAAGCTAATCAAGCTAATCAGGGCATTCCAATGAACCAAGGCAACTTCTTCCAGCAGCACCATGCTACCCTCAACCAGTTCTTGGCCAACAATCCTAAAGCTTTCAGTTACTGTGTCGACCCTCTTGATGCTGAGGATTGGCTGACCGATATCAAGAAGCATTTTGAGTGCAGTAACGTGAAAGAAGATGACTTTGTGAAGTTTGCAGCCTTCCAACTGAAAGATCAAGCAGCTGATTGGTGGCAGCAGTACAAAGACTCAAGGCCGGGTCAAGTGATCTCGTGGGAGAACTTCTGCAGGGATTTCCGCTCGCATCACATTCCTACAAGTGTTATCGAGGGTATGCGTGAGCAATTCCGCAACCTCAAGCAGGGCTCCATGACAGTCTATCAGTATAATGTCAAGTTCCAAAACCTCGCTCGCTATGCAAAGCAAGACATACCTGATGCAAAGAGCAAAATCTATCAGTTCCGTGGAGGTCTCAAAGATGAACTTCAGCTTGCTCTCACTTTGTTCGAGCCAGACGAATTCGATAAGTTCTATAATATGGCTTTGAAACAAGAAGCAGCTCAGCTTAAGATGGAGGCTTCTAAGAAGAGAATTCGAGATGCTGTTCACTCTACCTCATCGTCTCAGTTGGCTGCGAAACAACAAAAATTCTGGCTTCCTCCTCCTCCAATGATTCGAGCTCCATACAACAACTCCAGCAACTTCAACAACTCCAACAACAAGAACTCTAGTGGTCGTGGTTTCTCCCACCCACCCAACCCAAGCAACCAGTCGAAGAAGCAGTTTCAGTCTCAAGGCTCCAAGTCCAGTGGCTCTCAGTTCCGTCCTCTCTCAGAAGTGACTTGCAACAAATGCACTCAGAAGGGTCACTATGCCAACAGATGCCCGAATCCGAAGCGTCTTCCTCCTCCACCACCGATGAGTTCAGCTATTGTCAGGCATGATCCAAAGTCTGCCAGGGTCAATCTGATGAATGCAGCTGAAGCGGAGAACTCTTCTGATGTCATTCTGGGTAACCTCTCAGTGAACTCTTTTCCAGCTAAAGTTTTGTTCGATTCAGGTGCTTCACATTCTTTCATGTCAAGACCTTTTGCATTGTCACATGATATGCCATTGCAAGCTTTGCCGAGTCCGATGTCTGTGCTTTCTCCGGGTTTGCTCATGAACTCCAACAACTTTGTTCCGAATGTTTCTATCCGCATGGGTGATTATCGATTTCTGGCTAATCCGGTGGTTCTTGGTCATTCTGATATTGACCTCATTCTCGGAATGGATTGGCTTTCTCAGCACGATGCTCACATTGATTGTGCTCAAAAGGAAGTCAAATTGACTCATTCTGATGAAGATGTGATTATCTTCGCCTCCAGGGATAATACTATTCGGCTTTTCTCTCTTAATGATAAGGGTGAAATTAATGCCATAGAGCAAATTCCAGTGGTGAACGAATATCAAGACGTCTTTCCAGAAGATCTTCCAGGCATGCCTCCACACCGTCAGGTGGAGTTTGTCATTGAACTCGAGCCGGGCACCGAACCTGCTTGCCGGCGTCCATACAAGCTCTCTCCGGATGAATTGAAGGAATTGAAGAAGCAGCTTGATAAGCAGGAGAGTATGGGTCTCATCAGACCGAGTACATCTCCGTGGGGCTGTGGCGTCTTATTTGTCAAGAAGAAAGATGGCACGGAGCATCTCTGTGTTGACTACCGGCCATTGAACAAGAAGACGATTAAGAACAAGTATCCGCTCCCCAACATCAACGAACTCTTTGAGCAGCTCAAAGGAGCTAAAGTGTTCTCTAAGCTTGACCTCCGAATGGGCTACCATCAAATTCGCATTCGCGAGGAAGACATTCCCAAGACGGCCTTCAGAACGAGCTACGGTTCATATGAGTATACCGTCATGTCCTTCGGTCTCGCCAATGCTCCTCCTACCTTTTCAAGGATGATGCATTACATCTTCAACCCCTATACTGGCGAATTCGTGCTTGTGTATCTGGATGATATTCTGGTGTTTTCCAAGAATGAAGAAGATCACGAAAAGCACTTGCGTCTGGTTCTTGATCGACTCCGAGAGCATAAATTCTATGCCAAGTTCTCAAAGTGCGAGTTTTGGCTCGATAAGGTTTTGTACCTGGGCCACATTATCTCAGCTGACGGTATTGCGGTTAATCCCGAGAAAGTTGAAGCAATTGTCAACTGGGAAGCTCCTCAGAACGTCAAGCAGCTCCGCAGTTTTCTGGGTCTTGCCAGCTATTGCAGAAGGTTTGTGGAGAACTTCTCCAAGATTGCCAAGCATCTTTCCAACCTCCTTCAGAAGAATGTCAAATACTTTTGGTCTCCTGAATGTGAAGTGGCTTTCAAAACCCTCAAAGAGAAGCTTGTTTCCGCTCCAGTTCTGATTCCTCCAGATGAATCCAAGCCCTATGAAGTGTTCTGTGACGCTTCTCTTCAAGGTCTTGGTGGTGTGCTTATGCAAGAGAAGAGAATTGTGGCATACACTTCTCGTCAGCTAAAGTCAGCTGAGAAGAACTATCCCACACATGATCTCGAGCTAGCAGCTGTGGTACATGCTCTGATTACGTGGAGACATCTGTTGTTGGGCAGAAAGGTCGACATCTTCACTGATCACAAGAGCTTGAAGTACATCTTCACACAGCCGCATCTGAACCTCCGCCAGACTCGTTGGGTCGAGATGATCCAAGAGTACAACCCCAGCATTGAGTACACTCCAGGCAAGGCGAATGTGATTGCAGATGCTTTGAGCAGAAAGGCATATTGCAACAGCCTTCTTATCAAGCCACATCAGCCTGAGCTCTGTGAAGCTTTCAGGAAGCTCAACCTTCAAGTTGTTCCGCAGGGTTTTCTTGCTAATCTCCAGATTGCTCCTACCTTGGAAGATCAAGTCCGTGAGGCCCAGCTCAGTGATACCATGGTGAAGAAGGTGAAACATGGGATTGCAAAGGGCACTCCAAAATATAAGTGCTTCCGTGTTGATGAGAGAGATACCTTGTTCTTCGAGGACAGACTCGTTGTTCCCAAAGGTGATCTCAGGAAGCTCATAATGGAAGAAGCTCATGACTCTCTCCTTTCCATTCATCCTGGCAGTTCCAAGATGTACCAAGACCTCAAGCAATCTTACTGGTGGACACGCATGAAAAGGGAAATTGCCCAATTCGTGAACGAATGTGATGTATGCAGAAGAGTGAAAGCAGAACATCAACGTCCAGCCGGTCTTCTCCAACCTCTTCCTATCCCCGAGTGGAAGTTCGACCACATTGAAATGGACTTCGTCACTGGCTTTCCTAAATCCAAGCGAGGCAATGATGCTATCTTTGTGGTGATTGACAAGCTTACCAAAGTTGCTCACTTTCTTCCAGTCAAAGAATCAATCAATGCAGCTCAACTTGCAGAGCTGTACACTTCCAGAATTGTGTCCCTACATGGCATTCCTCAAGTGATATCCTCAGACCGTGGCAGCTTGTTCACATCAAGGTTCTGGGACTCCTTTCAGTCCGCCATGGGCACGAAGATCAGGTTCAGCACTGCCTTTCACCCTCAGACTAGTGGTCAAGTCGAGCGTGTGAATCAGATCCTTGAAGATATGCTCAGAGCCTGTGTCATCTCCTTCGGCATGAAATGGGAAGACTGTCTTCCATTTGCCGAGTTCTCTTACAACAACAGCTTTCAAGCAAGTGCAGGCAAAGCACCGTTTGAAATTCTCTATGGCAAAAAGTGCCGTACCCCTCTCAACTGGTCTGAAACAGGTGAACGCCAACTTCTTGGCAATGATTTGATCTCTGAAGCCGAAGAAATGTGCAAAGTCATACGTGAGAAACTCAAGGCCGCTCAGTCGCGTCAGAAGAGCAACTATGACGGAAAACATCGTGATTTGGCTTTCGACATCGGTGATCATGTCTATCTCCGAGTTTCTCCGATGAAAGGAACCCAAAGATTCGGTATCAAAGGAAAACTTGCTCCTAGATACGTCGGGCCTTTCAAGATTCTTGGCAAAAGAGGCGATCTAGCCTATCAGCTCGAGCTCCCTTCCAACTTTGCAAATGTTCATGATGTCTTCCATGTGTCTCAGCTTCGCAAATGCTTCAAGGCACCTGAGCGCATGATTCCGTTTGAGGAGATTGATCTTCAACAAGACCTTTCCTACCGAGAGCATCCAGTTGCAATTCTCGAAGAAACCGAACGCAAGACTCGCAACAAGTCCATCAAGTTTCTGAAAGTCAAGTGGTCGCATCACACAGACCGAGAAGCTACCTGGGAACGAGAAGATCATCTTCGTTCCGAGTACCCTTCCTTTTTCCAGTCCTAGATCTCGGGACGAGATCTTTTTGTAGTAGAGGAGAGTTTGTAATGCCCCGGATGTAATACTTTCCCTTTTGGGTATATAATATATCTCCGGCTTCATCTATTTCCTTTTCGGGTTCTTTGTCTTTCGGGCTTTCGTCGTTTTGTTGTGTGAGTGTGTGGCATTCATTCATATCATGTAGACATGTGCATTGCATTGCATTTGTGTTGTGGGTTGTTTCCGGTTCCGTGTGTTTCTTCCCGTTGTCCGTTTCGCGTTCCGGAGCTCCCTCACGTGACCGTGACGTCCCGTAGGCCTACTTTGTTGTTCGGGCGTTTTTCGTTACCGGTGTGCCGCGAGGTTGTTTTGTGTGTTGTTGTTTTGTTGTGTGCAACCCGCCTCTCAAATCTCGTCTCGTTTGGACTCCGTTGACTTTTCCCTCCGTTGTCCGTGTGGGTCCGACGTGCCCTTACTTCGTGTCCCGGAAACATCCCTACTGCAGTCTTTTATCTCCGTCTAGTCCTTTTTAAACTATCCCCGCGATCGGATCCGTTGGATCAGATCGGAGGGCTCCTAAACACCCCAAGTCTCCAAACCCTAGTCTAAAATCGCTACATATAGACCCCTAGGTCTATTTTGGCATTCCCTTCTTCTTCCTCCCCTCTCCTTTCTTTTTTTTCCCTTCTTCCTCAGATCCAAGAAATCATCTCGGGATCCCGAGGGATCCTCGAGCCGCCGCCGGATCCCGATCTGGGATCGATCCCCAGGTCAACGCATCGAAGCAGCGCATCGATCCCGCGCCGGTCGATCGGCCGACCGAGCCAGGCCGCTCGCCAGGCCGGGTGGGGGACCAGATCGCCACCGACCGCTTCGGGCCAGCGCGCGCAGGCCGGTCCCCACATCGCCTCTCCACTCGCCCGCTCCCCTTCGCACGGGCCTCTGCCTCGCCGCTTCCCCACCGCGCGCTCTACCGGGCCCTCGCCAGCGCTCGCCTCCGAGGCCGCGCCAGCCCCCAGCGGGTGGGCCGCCTCCCGCAGCCGCCCGGGCGCGCGCTCTCCGCTCCAGGGCCGCCAGCTGCGCGGGCCGCCGCCTCCGCCTCGGTGGGCCTCCTCCACCCCAGCCACCGCGGGCCGCCGCCAGCCACCGCGGGCCGCCGCCGCGTCGGGCCGCCTCCGCCGCAACAGTGCCTCCCCGCGCGGGCCCAGATCCAGCCGCCGGCCCACTCCGCTCTTCAGATCTGTTTTTTTTCAGATCCTAAGGTTGTTTCCCCACTAAGTCCCCAGATCTGTTTATACGAGATGCAAACTTTGACCTGCTGTAATTTCTTGCCTGTTGCTCCGTTTTGCGCGTGTAGCATGTCCAGATGTTCGTGGAGATGCCCTCTACGTTTTACCTGTTGTTGTCATGCATGTTAGAGGTCTTCTTGACACTTGTTTTGCTGTTGCAAGAGTGCATCATGTTATAAACTGCTGTTATGTGTTATTTTCATGCCACCTTTGACTTGTGATAACTTTTAGCTCGTTTGTCCAAACGATGCAAATGACATGTCCACGTGTTCGTCTTGCCACGAACTACGTGTTGAGTGTGATAGGTTGCATGGTAGATTTATTGTTTCCTTGTTATCATTGTGCAAAGATTACCAAACTTGAGATCATTCTAGGATGGACTTATGCCTTTAAGTCGTGCCTCGACACGTAGGAGGTATAATTCCATCCTGGGCATTACAATGGTCTTCTCCTCTTGACCCCCAAAGAAAAGAAAAGAAATAAAACTATTTACACGGGAAAGCTCCCAACAAGCAAACGAAGAACGAGAAATATTTTAGGGTTTTCTTTTAATTATTACTACTACTGGCATGAAAAGTAAACTAGCTAAAAGCTACAACTAATTTTTTTGTTTCTCTTAAGATTTTTCTAACACACAAGAAGAAGACTTAGAAAAGAAAATAAACTAGCATGGATGGTACAATGAAAAAGTATGAGCACCGACTACTGGAATGAGTGTGTGAACATGAATGTAATGTCGGTGAGAAATACGTACTCCCCCAAGCTTAGGCTTTTTGGCCTAAGTTTGTTTATTGCCACGGATCAAAGCTACTCTCTCTGGTGTGCGGAGGAGTGTCCTCTGGGTTCCACTGGTTGGCAATCTCCTCCGGGTCCCACTGGTAAACCGACCGCCGATAGGGGTCAAGTGATGGCTCTGGCTCAGGCTCTGAAACCTGTGCCAGGCTCCAGTACGCATAAACGGCATCTGGCAAGACGAGGTACGTGCTTGAAAGTAAATCAAACATAGAGGGTGCACGCAAGGTAATAATCTCACAGTACTTTTTTATCAAATATCAATTTATAATTAAGCAACTTCTTCTTATCATTAACAATAAAATCATGTGCCGCATACTCTTATAATTTAGAAAAGCCGGGGCCAGTAACTTCTCCTCCTTCTCATGATGCCTAATAGGTATCCTAAAGTGTTCAGGAAGGCGTGAAGCAAAGATACCTCCGAAGATGGGGCCCTTTGTACGATTCAGACTTAATCGTTTAGAAATAAAAGCGCCTAAACTAAAAGTGGTATCTCAGAACAAAGCATGGCGCAAAATAACAATATCAGGGGCACTAAGGTTTTCACTGTTCCCACGACCAATTAAGCATCTACTAGCAAATATCGCAAAGTAGCGTAGAACAGGAAAATGTATACTAGTGATTCTTGCCTCTGAAATGTTCCTCGATTCCCCTACAGCGATTGTATCAATAAACCCCTCCACATCCTTATGATGTGGTTCCTCTAAGATACCCTTAAGCTACCCTCAAAGGGTATCTTACAAACTTGACAAAATTCATATAGTGGCATCTCCCTAACCTCATCATATAACTGAAACTCCACGGAAGGTGGTGATTTCTTTGCATGGAAATAGAAATTTTGCACGAAATATTAGTGAGTAAGAGATACTGTTCGCGCTGGTCGTGGACGAAGTCGGTGAGGCCTGCATTCTCAGCCAAATAATAAAAGTCTTTATAAATCCCGGCGGCTCTCAAGAACTCATCACAAGGCTATTCACACGGCCGAACTTCCGCAGTGCGAGGAAGATTGTATTTGGGCTTTTTATTCTCCTCCTTCTGCTTATCCTTTGAGCTTTGGCTCGAAGAGCCTCTCAATAATCTCCTCATCATTTCCTTCCTCTGAAAAATTTCTGAAATTTTTAGTGACTCACAATAAAAGTGGACCAAACTCAACAAGATTGATAGCAACTTATCCCACAAGTGCCTAGAGGCTATATCATCCATTAGAACTACTTTTGACCACATAAATTTGACATGCAAGCTCAAGAACAGGGTCACCTTAGCAGCAAAAAATTGCGACGAATAAAGCACTAGAACAAAAAAATTGGACCATTGGAGGAGTCACATACCGAAGAACAATCTCCCCAAATAGTTTTGTGAATGGAGCTTTGAGCAAGGAGATCGAAAATGGCAACAAGATGAGCTAGAACACGAGTTTGAGCTATGGGGGGATTTTTTTTGGAGGAAGATGATGTGTGTGGGTGCTGGAATAAGTGGAGGGGGGCCACGTGGGGCCCATGAGGCAGGGGGCGCGCCATGTACCCTCGTGGCCAGGTGTTGTGGCCCGTTGATGTATCCTCAGTGCCAAATATTCTTACATATTCTAGAAAAAAAAATATTTCATTTTTGGGGCATTTGGAGAACTTTTATTTTCGGGGTATTTTTTATTGCAAGGATAACTCGGAAAACAGACAGAAAATACAATTTTTGCTTTATTTAATCTAAATAACAGAAAGTAAAAAGAGGGTACAGAGAGTTGTGCTTTCTAACTTCATCCATCTCATGCTCGTCAAAAGGAATCCATTAACAATGTTGATCAAGTCTTGTTAACAAACTCTTTCCGAATAACATGAAACCGGAGAATATTCGAATAACACTAGGCTACCTCAATGGGGATATGTATGTCCCCAACAATAAGGATATCATATTTCTTCTTGACAGTAGGAAGAGGAAATTCAAAACCTCCAATAATAATCAATGAAATTTTTCCAATAGAATTGATATTGTGGACTTGAGGTTGTTTCCTCGGAAAATGTACCGTATGCTCATTACCATTAACATGAAAAGTGACATTGCCTTTGTTGCAATAAATAACAGCCCCTGCAGTATTCAAAAGGGGTCTACCAAGGATAATAGACACACTATCGTCCACAGGAATATCAACGATAAAAAAGTACGTTAAAATAGTAACGTTTGCAACCACAACAGGCACATCCTTGCAAATAACGACAGGTATAGCAGTTGATTTATCGACCATTTGCAAAGATATTTCAGTAGGTGTCAACTTATTCAAATTAAGTCTACAATATAAAGAGAGAGGCATAACACTAACACCGGCTCCAAGATCACATAAAGCAGTTTTAACATAGTTTCTTTTAATGGAGCATGGTATAGTTGGTACTCCTGGATCTCTAGTTTCTTTGGTATTCCACTTGTAAAAGTGTAATTGGCAAGCATGGTGGAAATTTCAACTTATGGTATCTTCCTTTTATTTGTAAATAATATCTTTAATATACTTAGCATAAGGATTTGTTTTAATCATATCAGTCAAACGCATACTCAAAAAGATAGGTCTAATCATTTCAGCAAAGCGCTCAAAATCCTCATCATCCTTTTTCTTGGATGGTTTAGGAGGAAAAGGCATGGGTTTCTAAACCCATGGTTCTCTTTCTTTACCGTGCTTCCTAGCAAAAAAGTCTCTCTTATCATATCGTTGATTCTTTGATTGTGGGTTATCAAGATCAACAGCACGTTCAGTTTCTACATCATCGTTATTGCTAGGTTGAGCATCATCATGAACATCATCATTAACATTATCACTAGGTTCATGTTCATTGCCAGATTGTGTTTTAGCATCAGAAATAGAAATATCATTGGGATTCTCAGGTGTGTCAACAACAGGTTCACTTGAAGCATGCAAAGTCCTATCATTTTTCTTTTTCTTCTTCTTAGAAGCACTAGGTGCATCTACATTAGTTGTCTGAGAATCTAGCTCAATTCTATTAGGGTGGCCCTCAGGATACGTAGGTTCCTGAGTCGTTCTGCCCCCTTGATACGTCCATTTTGCATCATGCTTTTATATTGTTGTTTTATTGCATTATGGGCTATTATTACGCATTATGTCACAATACTTATGCCTTTTTCTCTCTTATTTTACAGGTTTACATGAAGAGGAAGAATGCCGACAGCTGGAATTCTAGGCTGGAAAAGGAGCAAATATTGGAGACCTATTTTGCACAACTCAAAAAGCCCTGAAACTCCACGAAAGTCAGTTTTAGAAAATATAAAAAATATCTGGCGAAGAAAGTACCGGAGGGGGCCACCTATCGTCCACGAGGGTGGGAGGCGCGCCCTACCCCCTGGGCGCGCCCCTTTCCTCGTGGGCCAACTGGCAGCCCCCTCATGCCCATCTTCTGCTAAATCAAGTGTTTTGACCTAGAAAAAATCACAAGGAGTTTTTTGGGACGAAGCGACGCCGTCTCGAGGCGGAACCTTGGCAGAACCAATCTAGGGCTCGGGCGGAGCTGTTCTGCTGGGGAAACTTCCCTCCGGAAGGGGGAAATCGTCACCATCATCATCACCATCGATCCACTCATCAGGAGGGGGTCAATCTCCATCAACATCTTCACCAGCACCACCTCCTCTCAAACCCTAGTTCATCTCTTGTATCCAATCTTTGTATCAAAACCTCAGATTGGTACCTGTGGGTTGCTAGTAGCGTTGATTACTCCTTGTAGTTGATGCTAGTTGGTTTATCCGATGTAAGATCATATGTTCAGATCCATTATGCATATTAATATCCCTCTGATTATGAACATAAATATGATTTGTGAGTAGTTACGTTTGTTCCTGAGGACATGGGAGAAGTCTCGCTATAAGTAGTCATGTGAATTTGGTATTCGTTCGAAATTTTGATGAGATGTATGTTGTCTTTCCTCTAGTGGTGTTATGTGAACGTCGATTACATGACACTTCACCATTGTTTGGGCCTATAGGAAGGCATTGGGAAGTAATAAGTAGATGATGGGTTGCTAGAGTAACAGAAGCTTAAACCCTAGTTTATGCGTTGCTTCGTAAGGAGCTGATTTGGATCCATATGTTTCATGCTATGGTTAGGTTTACCTTAATACTTCTTTTGTAGTTGCGGATTCTTGCAATAGAGGTTAATAATAAGTGGGATGCTTGTCCAAGTAAGGGCAGTACCCAAGCACCGGTCCACCCACATACCAAATTATCAAAGTAACGAATGCGAATCATATGAGCGTGATGAAAACTAGCTTGATGATAATTCCCATGTGTCCTCGGGAGCATTTTCCTTTATATAAGAGTTTATCCTGGCTTGTCCTTTGCTAAAAAAAGGATTGGGCCATATTGCTGCACCTTATTTACTTTTACCACTTGTTACTTGTTAACAATTACCTTATCACAAAACTATCCGTTATCGATAATTTCAGTGCTTGCATAGAATACCTTACTGGAAACTGCCTATCATTTCCTTCTGCTCCTCGTTGGGTTCGACACTCTTACTTATCGAAAGGACTACGATAGATCCCCTACACTTGTGGGTCATCAAGACTCTTTTCTAGCGCCGTTGCCGGGGAGTGAAGCGCCTCTGGTAAGTGGAATTTGGTAAGGAAAAATGTATATAATGTGCTGAAATTTACCGTCACTTGTTACTATGGAACATAATCCATTGAGGGGCTTGTTCGGGGTATCTTCACCCCGACCAGTAGAGAAAATAGTTGCTCCTCAACTTACTGAACCTACTAAAAATGTTAGCTTTGAAATTCCTTTGGGTATGATAGAGAAACTGCTAGCTAATCCCTTTACCGGAGATGGAACATTGCATCCCGATTTGCACCTAATCTATGAGGATGAAGTTTCTGGATTATTTAAGCTTGCAGGTATGCTCGAAATTGCAGGTATGCCCGAAGATGTGATCAAGAAGAAGGTCTTCCCTTTATCTTTGAAGGCAGAGGCATCGACATGGTTTAGGCTACGCGATGATATTGGATCATGGAACTACAACCAGTTGAAATTGGAATTTCATCATAAGTTCTATCCTATGCACTTATACGTCTCCGTCGTATCTATAATTTTTTATTGTTCCATGCCAATATTCTACAACTTTCATATACTTTTGGCAAGTTTTTATACTATTTTTGGGACTAACATATTGATCCAGTGCCCAGTGCCAGTTCCTTTTTGTTGCATGTTTTTTGTTTCGCAGAATATCCATATCAAACGGAGTCCAAACGGGATAAAAACCGACGGAGATTTTTTTTGGAATATATTTGATTTTTGGGAAGTGGAAACAACCTGAGACGATGCTCGAGTGGCCCACGAGGGTGAGGGGCGATCCTAGGGGGCAGGCGCGCCCTGGGCCCTCGTGGCCACTCCGTAAGGCGGTTGGTGCCCTTCTTTCGCCGCAAGAAAGCTAATATCCGGATAAAAATCGTGTCAAAAATTCAGCCCAATCGGAGTTACGGATCTTTGGGAATATAAGAAACGGTGAAAGGCCAGAATCTGGAACGCAGAAACAGAGAGAGACAAAGAGACAGATCCAATCTCGGAGGGGCTCTCACCCCTCCTCCGCCATGGAGTCCATGGACCAGAGGGGAAACCCTTCTCTCATATAGGGATAAGGTCAAGGAAGAAGAAGAAGAAGGGGGGCTCTCTCCCGCTCGCTTTCGGTGGCGCCGGAGTGCCACCGGGTCCATCATTGTGTTACGGCGATCTACACCAACACCTCCGTCATCTTCACCAACATCTTCATCACCTTCCCCCATCTATCTACAGCGATCCACTCTCCCGCAACACGCTGTACCCTCTACATGAACATGGTGCTTTATGCTTCATATTATTATCCGATGATGTGTTGCCATCCTATGATGTCTGAGTAGATTTTCGTTGTCCTATCGGTGATTGGTGAATTGCTATGGTTGATTTAATTTTATTGTGGTTATGTCGCTGTCCTTTGATGGCCATCATATGAGCGTGCACGTGGATCACACCATAGGGTTAGTTGTATGTTGATAGGACTACATATTGGAGGGCAAGAGTGACAGAAGCTTCAACCTAGCGTAGAAATTGATGCATACGGGATTGAAGGGGGACCAATATATCTTAATGTTATGGTTGGGTTTTACCTTAATGAACGTTAGTAGTTGTGGATGCTTGCTAATAGTTACAATCATGAGTGCATAGAATTCCAAGTCGGGGATGACATGCTAGCAGTGGCCTCTCCCACATAAAACTTGCTATCGGTCTAGTAACGTAGTCAATTGCTTAGGGACAATTTCGCAACTCCTACCACCACTTTTCCACACTCGCTATACTAACTTTATTGCTTCTTTATATAAGCAGCCCCTAGTTTATATTTACGTGCTCTTTATATTCTTGCAAACCTATCCCACAAAAACTACAAAGTACTTCTAGTTTCATACTTGTTCTAGGTAAAGTAAACGTCAAGCGTGCGTAGAGTTGTATAGGTGGTCGATAGAACTTAAGGGAATATTAGTTCTACCTTTAGCTCCTCGTTGGGTTCGACACTCTTACATATCGAAAGAGGCTACAACGGATCCCCTACACTTGTGGGTTATCAAGACCTTTTTCAGGCGCCGTTGCCGGGGAGCAATAGCGTGGGGTGAATATTCTCGTGTGTGCTTGTTTGCTTTATCACTAAGTAGATTTTATTTGATGTTCCAAGTTGTTTTCTATCTTCACTTATGGGTAGGAAACGCAAAATACCAAAAAAAATAGTGGTACCTACTGAACCAATGGTTAAAGATCCACTCAAAATCCATCACACTCTTGAAGCTTTTTACTTGGATCATCTTTGATCCCTATTTGCTCGTGCTGAAACCCCAACTAGCTTAGTTGAGGGCAAATCTTTAGATGAGCATGTGCTACTTATCGAGGTTGCGTAGTATTCCCTCGAAGAGGAAAGGGTGATGCAACACAGTAGCGTAAGTATTTCCCTCAGTTTTTGAGAACCAAGGTATCAATCCAGTAGGAGACCACGCGCGAGTCCATCGCACTAGCACAAACAAATAAGAACTTCGCAGCCAACACGATAAGGGGTTGTCAATCCCTTTACGGTCACTTACAAAAGTGAGATCTGATAGATAGGATAGTATAATATTTTTGGTATTTTTGGTATAAGAACAGAAAGTAAATAAAGCAAATAAGCAATGACAGCAGAAATTGAAGTAAAGTAATATGATAAAGATAGACCCGGGGGCCATAGGTTTCACTAGTGGCTTCTCTCATGATAGCAGAATTCTACGGTGGGTAAACAAATTACTATCGAGCAATTGATAGAAAAGCGCATAGTTATGAGAATATCTAGGCATGATCATTGTATATAGGCATCACGTACGTGACAAGTAGACCGAAACGATTCTGCATCTACTACTATTACTCCACCATCGACCGCTATCCAGCATGCATCTAGAGTATTAAGTTCATAAGAATAGAGTAATGCTTTAAGCAAGATGACATGAGGTAGAGGGATAAACTCAAGAAATATGATATAAACCCCATCTTTTTATCCTCGATGGAAACAATACAATACATGCCTTGCTGCCCCTGCTGTCACTGGGAAAGGACACCGCAAGATTGAACCCAAAGCCAAGCACTTCTCCCATTGCAAGAACTATAGATCTAGTAGCCCAAACCAAACCAATAATTCGAAGAGACTTGCAAGGATATTATAATCATACATAAAAGATTTTAGAAAAGAATCAAATATTTTTCATAGATAATCTTGATCATAAACCCACAATTCATCAGATCTCGACAAACGCACCGCAAAAAGATTACATCAAATAGATCTCCTCGAAGATCGAGGAGAACTTTGTATTGAGATCCAAAAAGAGAGAAGAAGCCATCTAGCTAATAACTATGGACCCGAAGGTCTGTGGTAAACTACTCACAACTCATTGGTGAGGCTATGGTGTTGATATAGAAGCACTCCGTGATAGATCCCCCCACCGACGGAGCTCCGGAACAGGCCCCAAGATGGGATCTCACGGGAACAGAAGGTTGCGGCGGTGGAATTAGGGTTTTCTTTGGGTTTATGATCCCCCCACCGATGAATTGTGGGTTTATGATCAAGATTATCTATGAGAAATATTTGGTTCTTTTCTGAACTCTTTATATATGATTATAATATCCTTGCAAGTCTCTTCGAATTATTGGTTTGGTTTGGCCTACTAGATCTATAGTTCTTGCGGTGTCCTTTCCCCGTGACAGTAGGGGCAGGAAGGCACGTATTGTATTGTTGCCATCAAGGATAAAAATATGGGGTTTATATCACTATGTTTGAGTTTATTCCTCTACATCATGTCATCTTTCTTAAGGCGTTACTCTGTTCTTATTCACTTAATACACTAGATGCATGCTGGATAGCGGTCGATGTGTGGAGTAATAGTAGTAAATGCAGAATCGTTTCGGTCTAGTTGTCTCAGACGTGATGCCTATATATAATGATCATGCCTAGATAGTCTCTTAATTATTCGCTTTTCTATCAATTGCTCGACAGTAATTTGTTTACCCACCGTAGAATATCGCTATCATGAGAGAAGCCACTAGAGAAAACTATGGCCCCCGGGTCTATTCTCAACATATCAATCTACAATCTACTTTACTTTTTCGCTTTTACTTTATGTTCTTATATCCAAAAATATCAAACTATCATCTGTATCAGATCTCACTTTCGTAAGTGACCGTAAAGGGATTGACAACCCCTTATCGCGTTGGCTACGAAGTTCTTATTTGTTTGTGTAGGTGCGAGGGACTCGCGCGTGGTCTCCTACTGGATTGATACATTGGTTCTCAAAAACTGAGGGAAATACTTACGCTACTGTGCTGCATCACCCTTTCCTCTTCAAGGGAATACAACGCAAGCTCGAGAAGTAGCAAGAAGAATTTCTGGCGCCGTTGCCGGTGAAGCTTACGCAAAAGTCATATACCAAGTACCTATCACAAACCCTTATCCTTCGCAGTACATTTTTTTGCCTCTCGTTTTCCTCTCCCCGACTTCACCCTCGCCGTTTATTTGCCCTTCTTTTGCCGCGTGTTTACCATTCACTTGCTTCTGCTTGGATTGTGTCTTCATGTGCCTTCTATGTGCTTGCATCTTTGCTTGCTAAAAATCTATCGTTATGGATCACCTTAAAGTGTTCTACTTGGATCATCTTTTGATCCTTATGCTCTCTTGCTGAAACCCCAACTAGCCTAGTTGATGGGAAATCTTTAGATGAGCATGCTCATTTTGTGCGTCACCATTTGTCTGAAAAAGGGAGACTCTTATGGGATCAAATAAACAGATTGTTGTGTTATGCTTGGAAGCTTTGTGAAATTTGTGATTTTACTTGTTGCTCTAAGAACCCTAAAAAACACCTACCCTAGCTATGTGAGTTTAATGATAATGAAATCTTATCTTCTTATGCAAAGGGTGTTTATAGTTACTACGATATCAAACAAATTGAAGAATCTGTTGCTTTTAAGGGTGCTTATGAAGTTGCTTCTTTGATTGAAAAGTATGATATTACTCTCTACGAATCTGAAAATTTTGACATACTTAAATAGTGCTTTGAAAACTATGCTCATAATGCCTATGTCAAAGAATTTATAGAAAGAATGACCGCTACTTTGAAAGAAAATAATGATATGCATGAATCTATAAATAATTATGATTCCGGTGATTTGATTTAAATATCCCTTGATGAACATGATGCTTGCTATCCTTGTGGCCATGATGCCAATATTTATGAAGATGAATTTGCTATGGTTCCTTATGTTAAACATGAGATCATTGCAATTGCACCCATACTTGATAGTTCCTTCGATGAAAAGCATGATTGCAACTATGTTATTATAAATTATATTAATGTCAATTGTGCTAATGATATGCAAAACCCTAAGCTTGGGGATGCTAGTATTGCTATGTCCACTACTTGTTGCAATGATCATGATTGGGGTGATTCTTCTTATGATCTTGGAAATTTATTTAAGCCCCATGATGAATATAAGATTGATAATAATGTTTGCAATAATATTGAAAGTGGGTTTAGAAGAGTGTCAACTTTAGATCCCACATATTTGGAGAATGTTCAATCTTATGAAACTTTTGATAAAAGTGGGTTTGGAGAGGTTATGACTTTAGTTAATTTGGATCCCACTATTTTGGAAAGTGTCAACTTCGTATGCATGTGGATCGTGTTGAGAATATGTTATGTGATAGCTATTTTGTTGAAATTGATCATGATCCTACATGCAATTATTATGAGAGAGGGAGATATGGTTGTAGAAATTTTCATGTTACTAAATTACCTCTCGTTATGTTGAGATTGCTATTGTTTCTTTCTCCTTCCTTGCATATGCTAGATCTTGCTTGTCTTGGTAATTTGTTTTCCTATAAGATGCCTATGCATAGGAAGTATGTTAGACTTAGATGTGTTTGTCACATGTATTATGATGCTCTATTTGTGCTTCAATTCTTGTCTTTCATGAGAGCATCACTAAAATCGTGCCTAGCTAGGGGCGTAAAACGATAGCGCTTGTTGGGAGGCACCACAATTTTATATTTTTTGTTTTTGCTTCTGTTTAGGAATAAATATTGCATCTAGCTTCTGTTTAGATGTGGTTTTGTGTTTTAATTAGTGTTTGTGCCAAGTAGAACCTTTGGGAAGACTTGTGTGAAGTTTATATGATCTTGCTGTGAAAAACAGAATCGTTAGCACTCGCTAGAATGGTCACCAGATTTTACTGGGGTGTGCTATTTAGTTGATTCTTTTTGCAGATGATTAACAGACAAATTCCTCATGTTTACCAATTTATTAAAAAAAATTGGAGTTACAGAAGTATGTGAAAACTGCAGATTACTACAGACTGTTCTGTTTTTGACAGATTCTGTTTTTCGTGTGTTGTTTGCTTATTTTGATGCATCTATGAGTAGTATTGGGAAGTATGAATCCTAGAGAAGTCGGAATATAGTAGGTTTAACACCAATATAAACAAAGAATGAATTCATCGCAGTACCTTTGAGTAGTGGTTTGCTTTCTTATACTAACGGAGCTCACGAGATTTTTGTCTAAGTTTTGTGTTGTGAAGTTTTCAAGTTTTGAGTATTGCTTTGATGGAATATGGAACAAAGAGTGGCAAGATCCTAAGCTTGGGGATGCCAAAGGCACCCCAAGGTAAAATTCAAGGACAACCAAAATCCTAAGCTTGGGGATGCCCCGGGAAGGCATCCCCTCTTTCATCTTCATCCATCGGTAACTATACTCGGAGCTATATTTTTATTCACCACATGATATGTGTTTTACTTGGAGCGTCTTGTATAATTTGAGCCTTTGCTTGTTAGTTGGCCACAATTATCCTTGCTGGACACACCTATTTGAGAGAGTTAAATATGGCCTAGGAATTGATAGAACACTCTATGTGCTTCACTTATATTTTTTGAGTTGAATAGTTTTTGCTCTAGTGCTTCACTTATATCTTTTAGAGCACGGTGGTGATTATATTTTGTAGAAATTGTTGATCTCTCATGCTTCACTTATATACTTTTGAGAGTCTATTAAAACATCATGGTAATGTGCTTTGGCTATAAAACTAGTCTTCACATGATAGACATCCAATATCAATGTAGTAAAAACTTTCACACTAAGTGCATTGAATATGATGAGAAGTTGGATGCTTGATAATTGTTTTGAGATATGAGGATAGTGATATTAGAGTCATGCTAATGGAGTTATTATGAAACTAAGAAATGCTTGTGTTAAAGTTAGTGATTCCCGTAGCATGCACATATGGTGAACCGCTATGTGACGAAGTTAGAGAATGAGGTATTTGTAAAGTGTCAACCTTTGTGTGGAGGTTGGGGGCGCGCGATGGTTAACTCCTACCAACCTCCCCCTAGGAGCATGCGTTGATTGCTTTGTTTTGATGATTCGTAAATTTTTGCAATAAGTACATGAGTTCTTATGACTAATGTTGAGTCCATGGATTATACACACTCTCACCCTTCCAGCATTGCTAGCCTCTCTTGTATCGCGCAAATTTCGCCGGTATCATACACCCACTATATATCCTTCCTCAAAACAGCCACCATATATATTCCTCAAAACAGCCACCATACCTACCTATCATGGCATTTCCATAGCCATTCCAGGATATATTGCCATGCAACTTTCCACCATTCCGTTCATATGACACGCTTCATATTGTCATATTGCCATGCATGATCATGTAGTTGACATCGTATTTCTGGCAAAGCCACCATGCATAATTTTTCATACATGTCACTCTTGATTCATTGCACATCCCGGTACACCACCGGAGGCATTCATATAGAGTCATACTTTGTTCTAGTATCGAGTTGTAATATAGAGCTGTAATTCAATATAAGTGTGATGATCATCATTATTAGAGCATTGTCCCATGTGAGGAAAGGCCAACAAAAAAAGGAGATGGCCCAACAAAAATAGAGAGGGGCTATATAAAAAAAAGAGAAAGCCCCTCCAAAAAAATGAGAGAAAAGAGAGAAGGGACAATTGCTACTATCCTTTTCCACACTTGTGCTTCAAAGTAGCACCATGTTCTTCATGATAGAGAGTCTCATGTTTAGTCACTTTCATATACTAGTGGGAATTTTCATTATAGAACTTGGCTTGTATATTCCAAAGATGGGCTTCCGCAAATGCCCTAGGTCTTCATGAGCAAGCAAGTTGGATGCACACCCACTTAGTTTCACTACTAGGAAAAGGCATGCTAGTCGCGCACCAGTTTTGCCTACTAATGGCACACTACTGGTGCGCCACTAGCACCACGCCATTAGAATTAAATACTAATGGCGCACCCCTGGTGCGCCATTAGTATCTGGTGTACTAATGGCGCACCACGCAGTGCGCCATTAGTATAGCCCACCGTGCGCCATTAGTATGCCTCCCAGGGGCCATATGTACCCATGTGCTTTGGCATACTAATGGCGCACTAGTGGGTGGTGCACCACTCGTATGAATATTAGGGATTTTTTTTTCTTATATTTTCACAGGATACAAAATACATTATTGGACATAATTTAGACAATTCCACACAGCAACAGCAGATTCATCGAATACAATAGAAGATTAGTCTCCGAATACAATTCATCATATTAGTCTCTGAATTCAAAAAACCGAACAAAGATAGAACATTACAAGTCTCGAGACCGCGAGTAGCGAGTTTGTCTTCACATTACAAGTCGATATCGATCATCTAAACTACCATCACATAGAAGAGAGCTGCGGTCATCACGATGAGCATCATCGCGATGAAACTGGTCTTCATCCGGTTCCTCCAACGCTCCCTCCTCTCTCCCGCTAGATAGCGCGCGTATCTAGATTCCGCCTCCGCCCTAGTGGTGTACCCTTTGTAACTTTTACCGCTGAAACGGTGAACCTGTCTCCGACACTCCTCCCAGTCGTCGTAGACTCCGGGAACCTTACCCTTGTACGCGACATACGACGGCATCTCTATGCACTAGCCAAACAAAACGTTAGTACCAATTAACAGATAATACATAAGCAATATATAAGTAGTCAACAAAAGGATCGAAAGAGAAAAGCAAGACATTAATAGCATCAATTACATGTAAGTTGAACGACTGTCCAAACCAAAGAGACATACAAGTTCATTAAAGTTTAATTACAACATGAGCCAATCGATGTTTCAGAACTAGACATAGCATCACTACTTTCGACTCGACTCAAGGGACCGGAGCATGGATGAAGCCACCGTCTATCGTGATGGTCATGAAATCACGGGCGTTGTCAGCCTGCATTTGTAGCGTTGTGTCTATCTCACTATTGGACGGTTGATTTCTGAGGTTGAACTGCCCCGAGGTACGAAGGACATCTTGATGGATGATTTCCGCAAACTCCTACTGGATGCGAAAGAATTTTTGTCTGATGTCCGCGTCCTGGATTGCCGACAAGCTCGCGGCCCAATCTTTGAGATTATCTGGTAGCAGAAGGTGATTATGGTCCCGTACGATCGCCCGCATGTGATAGAGGGCATAGTAGGCATCCTTCTGACCGCCAGGCGGCTGCTTGACGCAGCAGAACGTCGTATTGTGGGCGAACACGTGCTTGCCGTACTTACGAACTGGCCTGGTGAAGGTGCCTCCAGATTTGGCATAGCCGGGGAGAACATCATCAAGAACTTTCTTGACATTTGTGTAGTCTTTCTTCGACTGACGGTCTGAGTCGAAATAAGTGGCCATGGAATATTTCGGGCTTAAGAGGATGAGTGTCCAATGTGTGTCACTGCACAAAACACGGAATGTTAAAAAACGATCGAAATCTAAGAAATCATATGTTACGGGGCGGTTGAGGGGACGACTTACTCGGGAAAGTAAGGCACGAGGAAGTTATCCTTATATGGGTCTGCCAGAATGACGCCTTCGAGGTAAGAACTCGCGACTTGTCGGTCCCTAGCGCTGCCCAAGATCTTGGTATGCATATAGAAGGGGTCGACTATCACAATGTCCGGGGTCTTGTCTCTAATGATCCACATCTCCATACTCAGCGAAAATAGCCGAACAAAGTTGTAGTGCAGCGGATGAAGGTTAAACATAGCGAAGATGTCATCAAACTGCAGGACGATCGTACCGCCAATGGAGTTATCCACAAAGCCCTTGCCCTCTGGCACCTTGGCCATGATAACCGGGTATGCCACATCATTCTCTCTGAGACGCCGCTTCTCCAAAGAAAGAACACTGTCATGCAGACTCCGCATAGCACTGGTTGCAGCATTAAGCATATTAGTCGGTAGCATCAGCCTACCCGCCACATGCACCCTCCTCATTATATCCTTAGGTGAAGGTGGCCCGTCCTGAGCACGAATCATACTCGGTGCCGGCTGGCTCGCACCCTTATTACTCTTTCTTTTCTGTCCCTTCTTGTTCTGCTGTAATGGGACCGAGTTCTGCTCATGGATCGCCTTCTTGAGTGTGTTGGGGCTGATAATATTTCGCACCTCAGCTATCTGAGGCTCGGTGAAGTCGGCAGCTGGAGGCGTCTCCTGAGAACTGAACGCCAGACGACGCCTGTTGCAATTGGATTTCTCCATGGTACCAGCTAGATCGGGATCGTCTTTTGTAGGGTTGGGTTCTTGAGAAGGAGGTCCCATGAATTCGTCATCGTACCCATGTTCAGCAAAGTACTTATCGACATTGGCAAATGTACCATCGTCGTTGTCGTCATCGTCCGGATCATGTGCCATATGCATGTTCGGATCCTGTGCCATAGGGATGTCCGGCATGTCCGGTAGCGTTGCGGCGGTCTTGCCATGGCTTGGCGCCAGCACGACTGGCGGTGTTGTCTTTGGGGTGGTGTCCCCCGCCCCCAAACGAATCTGGCTCTTCGGCCAAAGCAGGGGCCAGCTTAGGCAGGCGCTGAGGGTCATCACATCATCTTCGTCGGCCTCGGCGGGTCAAATCGGAGGTAACAACTCGTCGCAGCCTGGCAGCACCCGAACCAGTTGAACCCTATACATGGTGGGTGGCATCGGATTACCATGGAACACGGGGTTGCCCGGTTGAACGATTCTGCCCTTGGCGACATCGACCAACTCGTCGTTCACGAAGTGCAGGAGAGTGCACGGAACGTCGGCGGCGCCCTGCGAAAACATGTAGGGCGTCAGGGATGCCCAGTCAAAGGCAAGGAGATGAAGTCCTCGGACGAGAGGCTTAATTAGTTACCGTGATGATGGCGTCGAGCTCGGCTAATGTTGAGGCACCGCCAACGGCGGGCGTGCAATTGACGGAGGGGCCGCTTGCTGTAGAGGTGCCGGTCGGCGTACACCCGCGTGCATTAAGCTCCAATGCCCGTGCCGGCATCGGAGACACCAATGCCACCTCCACCGGAGACACCAATGGCGCCGCCTGCGCATTATGTGAGTTGCTGGCCGTGAAGCTGGGAATCGGGGGCGGCCCCTGTTGGCCGCCCGCAATCCACGTCGTGAGCCCATGAATCAAGGTAGACATAATGCCGGTGAGCGTCGATCTCAGTTGTTGTTGCACTTGCTCTTGGACAATCTCCGGAATCCGCGCCACTTGTGCCTTGAGTTCTTGAACCTCGCGCGACTGGCTTTCCGAGCTGGTCTTTCTCTCCTTTCGCCCACTAGCGTTATAGTATGACGACCAGTTTGTGGACAAGCCTTTGTCGGCCACACGACAAGCTGGCGATGGCTTACTGAGCTTATCCTTGTTTTTCATTACGTTCAATGCCCTATTCAGAGTGCTGTCCCAAGGGGTGCTCTGAGTCGACCCCACGCTACTGCTTTCAGTCGCCTGTGGAAGGAATGTGAACCATTTAGAAATATGGCTTCATTAATTAGAATGCAACCATATGGAGCTAATTACGCGGGGGTGTATTCCTTACCAGAACAACCTCAAGGGCCCTGGTCTTCGGATCCGTGGTAAGCTCCTTTGTTTCCAGGTCCTCCTTGTACCGAGCCCTGACATAGTTCCTGGTCTGCTTGTCACGGTATTTCTCGAAGCGGGGCGGTAGGCCTTGCTCGGCACGCTCCGCGTCCTCCTTGTCCCATATAGGCTCCGCCACTCTATAACCGTCGGGGCCGAGTTTGTGTTCCCCTAAGTTCGACTCCCGCATTTCTTTCCCCCACTCACTTGATTCGGAGGTTGCGCTGCTCTCTCACTTGATCTTGAACTCCTTGTAGTCATCTTCGCTGATCGAAGGATTTTTCGCCTTGATCTTCTCATAACTAAAACCTTTGTCAATCATTCTCTTCACCGCGCTTCTCCAAGTAGACAGGGCCGTGCTCATCCTCATGAGGGTGGCATTGTTCACTTTATCCCCTGAGAGGCGTGTGTTTTCAAATTCAACGGGGAACTTGTATCATTCGTGCAGCTTCGTGAAGAGGAGGTTGCGCAAATTCCCTCAGTCCTTATGCCTTAGGTTCTCGGTGTTGATCGAGACGGTGCTCCGGAGAATGCACCCGAGCTGAACCGAGTACCCCTTGACTATTTCTTTGGGCGCCGTTGGATGCCCGTCGGAGTTCACTTCAGTAAATTCCTCCTTGACGGTGCGGAGCACGTTCGGGCGCCGGTCCTTCCATTGCCTCTTCGGTTGGCTGCCATCTGTGCGTGCGCTGCCATCATCAGTGGTGGCATCCTCGGCGGCACCATCAGTGGTGGCATCCTCGGCGGCACCATCAGTGGTGTCATTCCCGACGACACCATCAGTGGTGTCATCCCCGACGCCACTAGTGGTTGTGTAGTCAGGATCGGTGTCTTTCGCGGCATCCTCATAATGGTGAGGTTGTTCCTCCATCTCCTGGGACAGCTCCCAGAATGCCTTGCCACCCGAACCGCCGGCCTCATCGTTGTGGGCCATGTTTCGCTCTAAATAGGAAAAAAGTTTGGTCAAAAAGTTGGTTATTGTCAAGGAACAAGATCTCATCATTTAGGGTTTGTGAGGAATTATCATGGTCTCATCATTTAGGGTTTGTCGACACCGAGGCATCCTAAAAGCTAAGGTTTTATCATTTAGGGTTTGTCTAGCCGAGGCACCCTAAAAGCCTAAGCTTTCATCATTTAGGTTATTATCGACACCGAGGCACCCTAAAAGCCAAGGTTTTATCATTTAGGGTTTGTCGACACTGAGGCACCCTAAATGCTAAGTTAAGTTTTCATCATTTAGGGTTTAGCGATGCCGAGGCATCCTAGGTTGACTGATATATATGCCGAGGAACCAAGAGACAATAAACATATCAGCCGTTGATAGAAGCTATTCAGAACTAGTCCTACTTATTTCTTGATCCTACTTAATTAAGGACAAACACCAAGAGGCAGTAAACATATCACACTTCTATATGTATAATACAAGAGGCAGTTGATCCTACTTAATTAAGTACTAAGATACCCCGGCCCATGCATTAGTTGCAAGTACCCCATATGTCCTATTTTTAGCAAAGTCATGCTAAAATTAACGGAAAATTTCAGCATGACATTTGCTGAAAATAGGACATATGGAGTACCCAAATTTGCCGGAACGGAAGTTAACCGACATTCCGGAAAACTCAAGGGCCTCTCAGGGTACCTACAAAATCATCACGCCACGATGGTCGGAGACAAAACCTAGCAAACTAGCACCACAATGTGCCTCTACTTTCATATGGATGAAAAGGCCACGGACCATACGGTCCTGTGCTTTCATATGGACAAAAATCAGCTCATCTTATGTGAGCTTCCATTCCAGATCTAATAGGTCACCCAACAAAAAATCATCAATAGTTTTAGCTGGAAAAAAATCAAGGATTGTTGTTAACTGAAAATTAGTGAAAGAAACTGTTGCTGATCATGGATTGCTGATCATGAAAATTAGTAGTGAAACCACCGTATTTGGGAGGCATACACCAATTGCTACCACATGCTTCAGTTAAGTGACGCATACATAGGTGCACCTTTTACCCTTGTTTTAGTACTGAAATCATCGTATTTTGGGAGCCAAACGTCGAATTTGGCGCTAGGCCTAGTAACTGAATTTGTTTTTAGTTAAGTGGCTCATAGAGATAGGTGCTCCTCTTACCCTTGGTCTAGTAACTGATTCCCCTTATCTTGGCACTGCCAAAACAAAAAAACTATAATCTGATCGGAAAATTTGACCCTTTCCTGAACTGCAAAGGTAGCCTCCTCTCTAGTCTAGTCTAGTCTAGCTTCCAAAGAAATCAAGGTATCACTCACAATGCCAGGTGGGACAACCAACCAATATGAGGTGGAGCAAGGGGGGTTGTTACCACTGCCGGCGCCGGTCGATAGGCTGGCGGAGCAACAGGCGCGCCGCAGCCATGGTCGTGGTCCTAGACCAAGACCAAGCAGCAGCTCTAGACCGCCGCTGCGGAATTCAGTACTAAAACAAGGGTAAAAGGAGCACCTATGTATGCGTCACTTAACTGAAACAAGTGGCAGCAAATGGTGTATGCCTCCCAAATAGGGTGATTTCACTACTAAAATTTCAGACAAAATGGCAGGAAACTATGTCTGGATTGCAAACTGGGAGGAAGGAGGAGAGGTACCTGGGCGGGCGCGGCCGGTCGCCGGAGGGGTCGGGGTCGGGGTCAGGGTCGGCGGGGGCGGCGTCGAAGGGATGGCTCGAGGGCGTCCGAGCTCGTCCGGGGTCCTCGTAGTCGAAGAAGAAGACGGCGGTGGTCCTCCTGGGCGCCTCGGTTGGTCGTGGGGAGGCCGGTGGCCACGTGCTTCGCGGGTCGGCGGCGGTCGTCGTCCTGCACTCCGTGCCTGGACAGAGGTAGAGGCGACGCAGGGCAAGGGCCGACGCGGGGAGGCTGTCGGCGACGGCGAGGTCGGGGAGGCGTCGGCGATGGCGGAGCTGCAGTGGTGGGGGGCGCGGGGGCGGCGGCGTCGTGGGTTGGGGTAGCGCGCGCGGGGGAGTGGATCTGGCGAGAGGGAGGGACGAAGGGGTTGGGCAGTTAGAGCTAGGGGGAAGCTTACTAATGGCGCACCCCCGAGCGTTGCGCCATTAGAAATCTTTTTTATAGCAATGGTGCACCCCCTAGCGGTGCGCCGCTAGAAATCTTTTTTTAGATAGCAATGGCGCACTACCCGAGCTGTGCACCATTAGTATGTTTTATTATTATTATTATTTGTTGCTATTTTTTGATATATTTTTTTATAAAAACAGTAATAATTTTTTTATGAATATGAAAAAATATCATCAAATTTGTTATTTGAAAATATCATCAAATGGGGGTGCTCGGCGGCGGCGGTGGAGCAGGGGAGGGTGCAGTGCGTCATCGGCGGCGGTGGAGCGGGGGAGGGTGCGGTGGGTCGTCGTCGACGGTGGATCTAGCGGGAGAGGGTGAGGGGGGGATCGAGATTGAGATGGAGGGGGATAACGATCAAGATGGAAGGGGATAGCGATCGAGATGGAGGGGGGGTCGAGATCGAGTGTCCTCATGAATATTCAATATTTTTTCATATTGAATATGAAAAAATATCATCAAATTTGAAAAAATATTCATGAATTCAAAAAGTGCCCATGAAATTTAAAAATATTCATGATAGTTCAAAAAGTGCCTATGAAATACAATCGAGAAATGAAGGCTACAATTTAAATACAATCGATCTTAGCTAGCTAGCTATCTGTTCACAATCTTCTTGCCCTTCTTTTTTGCAAATGGAGTTCTTCCGTGGAACGGACGTCCTTTAGGTAGGGTCTTCCTGCTTCTTCTTGTGGTGTATGCTGCTACTTCATCGTCGTCGTCATGTTCCATCTTCGGGTCGCCGTACTTGTCGAAGTCTTGCTCATTGGCAACTCCATCCATTCTGATGATCTTCCTTTTGCCTCTCCTCACGACAACACGACTGGGCTTTGACGGGTCGGTAATAAAGAAGCATTGGTCAACTTGGGAAGCCAGTACCCATGGCTCATTTTTCGCGGTGACGTTTGCGCCCGCGGTCTTGGATTTGGCTTCGGGTATAACCATGGTGGTGAAGTACCGGTCTTCTTTTAGGACGCTCTTGGCCCATCTGACACGGAACATCGGGACCTTCTCTCCAGCGTAGCTCAGCTCCCAGATCTCCTCGATCCTTCCGTAGTATCTGTCCTTGTCGTTACCGGTGTAGGATTCCATCGTTACCATGGAGTTCTGATAACCATCGCTCTTCATGTCCTTGTCCTCGGTGTAGAATGTGTAGCCGTTGATATCGTACGCCTCATAGGTCATCAGGTTGTGCTCGGCGCCCTGTGACAAGGAGAATATGAGTTGTTCTTCCGCGGAAGAATCCTCATGTAAAGTGTATGACAGAAGCTTCTGCTTGAACCAACGCGTGAAACATGAGTTGTGCTCTTTGATTATATCTCCGTCCATCCTCTGTTGGCCTCGGTCATTGTATGTCTTCTCAATAAAGGTTTTGTGCTCTACCACCCAAGGATCGACCACGTCTATGTGTTGTAGCGCGACTAGGTTTACTCTTTCAAAGTCGGCGAGTCGACCCTCGAAGTCAACATGCATTTCGCGGCGACCCTCGCGGTGACCCCATCCAGCGAGCCTGCCGAGGTGCCTATTGACGGGTAGACCAACGGGGTTCTCGATGCCTAGATAATTCGTGCAGTAGGAGATGCACTCTTCGGTCAGAAAGCCCCTGGCTATGCTTCCCTCTGGACATGACATGTTGCGAACGTATCCTTTGATGACACCATTCATCCTTTCGAACGACATCATGATTTGCAGGAACGTCGGCCCGAGTTGGATGATATCCTCCACGATATGGACCAGCAGATGCACCATAACATCGAAGAATGCGGGCGGGAAGTACATCTCAAGCTCGCATAGTATCACCACGATCTCTTCCTATAGCCTTCTGAGTTGCCTCACGCCAACCGACTTCCGAGAGATGACGTCGAAAAAGTTGCATAGGCCAAATAGCATTTCACGGACGTGTGCGTCCATGATCCCACGGATTGCAACTAGAAGTATCTGCATCATCAGCACGTGACAGTCGTGAGACTTCATCCCGCTGAACTTATGCTTCGATGGGTCTAGGTATCTGCTTATCTTCCCCGCGTAACCGTAAGGAAGTTTTAGTCCTACGAGGCAGGTGAAAAACTGCTCGATCTCCTCCTGACTTAGAGTGAAGCACGCGGGAGGGTAGTCATTTCCGGTATCCTTGGCCTTTTTGCCTTTGCGACGACTTTTCGTGTCCTGCTTCGCCTCATCATCATCATCATTAGCGTGAAGCTCCTGCCTGATGCCCATTGATTTCAAGTCTGCCCTTGCTTTCGGCCCATCTTTGGTTCTCTCTGGCATGTTGAGCAGGGTTCCAAGCAGACTCTCGCACACGTTCTTCGTGATATGCATGACATCAAGGCCGTGAGGCACACGGTGGATCTTCCAGTACGGCAAGTCCCAGAAAACATACCTTGTTTTCCATACCTTCAGCGGCGGCTCTGGCGCCTTTCGCTTCTTTCCCGGCTCTGGCGCCTTTTGCTTCTTTCCCGGTAGTGGGCAATCTTTCCAATTTTTCAACAGCTCGTCTATTTCCTCGCCGCTCCTCGTACGCGGTCGTCTTCGGGGTTCGGTTTCACCATCGAACAGATCCTTGCGTTTCCTCCACGGGTCATCGTCACGAAGCCACCTTCGTTGTCCCATGAACATGGTTTTCGAAGACCCGGGATCTCTATCTAGCTGGCGATACGTTGTGTAATCCATGCACTTGACGCATCCAGAAAATCCGTGGACCACCTGCCCCGCGAGATATCTGTAACCGAGATAGTCGTGCACCGTCGTGAGCAGTACGGCTCTCATAGGGAAATATTCTTTCTCTGTGGCGTCCCACGTATTGGCTGGCGTTTTCCACAGCAAGTCTAGCTCCTCTTTCAGTAGCCCCAGATACAGATTGATGTCGTTCCCTGGTTGTTGCGACCCTTCAATTAGCATACTCATGTGAATGTACTTCCTCTTCATGCACAACCAGGGGGAAGGTTGTACATCCACACAAACACAGGCCAGGTGCTATGTGTGCTTCTCTGGCTGCCAAACGGATTGACTCCATCGGTGCTCGCGCCCAGCACGATGTTCCTTGGATCGTTCCAAAATTCTGGGTCTTCGAAGTTCAACGCTTGACACTGGCTCGCATCCTTAGGGTGACTCAGCATCTTGTCTTTTTTGTTTATCTCCGGATCATTTCCGTCATCTTCTCGCTTCTTCTCCTCCCTATCCGTGTGCCAACGCAGGAGCTTTGCTACCTTAGGGTCCGCGAAATACAGCTTCAGACGAGGAGTGATCGGAAAGTACCACACCACTTTTCGAAGAGCTTTCTTCCTCTTCTTGTATTGAGTGACGCCGCACACCGGACATATGGTAGACTCCGCGTGATCGTCCCGATAAATGATGCAATTGTTCATGCACAGATGGTATTTCACGTGCGGTAAATCGAAAGGACACACGATTTTCTTCGCCTCCTCGAAACTGGTCGGGCACTTGTTCCCCTTGGGAAGACGTTCGTGCCAGAATGACATGTTCTCGTCGAAGCATGCATCGGTCATTTTGTGTTTTACCTTCATCTCCAGAGCCATGAGCGTTACTTTCAGGCGGGTATCCTCGGGCCTGCATCCTTCATACAATAGAGTAACCGCGTCTATCTCCAGTTGATCCAGCTTGGCTTTCTCTCGGGCGGTAGCTCTTGCATTATCCGTTTGCTTGAGAAGCAGCTCTTGAATATGAGGGTCCTGCACCCAGCCTCCATCGTCGTCTGCTCCGGCATCTTCATCTGGATCATGATCATGCCCTTCATCTTGATCTTCCTCATCATCATGTCCGGCATCTTCTACATGATGACTGTGTACAACATCACCGTCGTGATCATGTCCTGGAGATTCTTCGTCTTCTCGCCCGCCCTCGCCGCGGTGGTTGTCTTACTGCCCTTCCTCATTTCTTGCCCGACCATGGACGACTTCATAGTCATCTTCATCACCTTGCCACCGATAGCCATCCATGAAACCACGCAAGAGCAGGTGGTCCCGCACCTTCCCGGAATCTGGGTCCACAATAAGGCTCTTCAGTTTGCATCTTCGACACAGACATCTTATCTCCGTCTCGTTCTTTTGAAGCATCTCGGCCTTCGCGGAGCTCAAAAACCTATTCACGATGCCTTCGATCATCATGCGGACCATGGTCGCCTGCGGGGTAGAGAAAAACGATATTTTAGAACCAAGAAAAATTTGTCATGACTTTCCCTAAAAATAGGACCAAAAAGAATGCATAGTGCCAAAATTCTCGCTGAAACGGAAATGAATCAACATTTCGGCAAAATATTGGCAACTATCGCATTTCAAATACCGGTACCTGCAAACACAAACAAATATGCAACACCACAAACATATGCAACTCCACAAACATACATAGATCTAGCTAGGCCATAAAAAGTGCATGTGCATGGTTGTTGGAGCTCGAGGGAGAAAAATTGTAGATCTACAACATAAAGATAGCTTTCCCCTTACTTACCTATCAAAAAAGGTAATTTAACCACTTAATTTTGATGAATCTATGGTGCAAATGAGGTGAGGAGGAGGAGGTAGCCGACACAAGCTTGGAGGAGGAGGTGGAGAGAATGAAGTGGGGAAAGTGAGTGGGTAGGTGTGGCTGTCCAAAATATCTAGCTGGTCCCAGGTTACTAATGGCGCACCACCCACAAATGCGCCATTAGTAACCCTGGTTACTAATGGCGCACCAGCTTGAGGTGCGCCATTAGTAGTTTTGCAATATATATATTCCTACTCACTCACATTGATATCTATTGATGGGCATCTTCATAGCCTCTTGATACGCCTAGTCGATGTGAGACCATATCCCTCCTTTTTGTCTTCTCCACAACCACTTCTCTATTCCAACCATAGTGCTATATCCATGGCTCACGCTCATGTATTGCGTGAAAGTTGAAAGGTTTGAAAAAGTAGAGTATGAAAACAAGTGCTTGGCTGAAACTGGGGTTGTGCTACATATGAATATTTTGTGTGATGAAGAGGGAGCATAGCCAGACTATATGATTTTGTAGGGATAACTTTCTTTAGCCATAGTATTTTGAGAAGACATGATTGCTTTGTTGGCATGCTTGAAGTATTATTATTTCTTATGTCAATATAGACTTTTGTCTTGAATCTTTCAGATATGAACATTCATGCCACAATTAAGAGTATTACATTGAAAAACTATGTTGGTTAGCATGCCACGTCAAAATTTCTGTTTTTATCATTTACCTACTCGAGGACGAGGAGGAATTAAGCTTGGGGATGCTTGATACGTCTCCAACGTATCTATAATTTTTGATTGTTCCATGCTATTATTTATGATGTTTTGGATGTTTAATGGGCTTTGCTATACACTTTTATATTATTTTTTGGGAGTTATCCATCGCGCGCCCCCGACCTCCACACAAAGGATGACACTCAATGAAATACCTCATGCTTCAAATTTGTCACACAACGGTTACCATACGTGCATGCTACGGGATTTGCAAACATCAACACAAGTATTTCTCAAATTCACAACTACTCTACTAGCATGACTCTAATATCACCATCCTCATATCTCAAAACAATCATCAAGTATCAAAGTTCTCATAGTATTCAATGCACTTTATGTGAAAGTTTTTACTATACTCATCTTGGATGCCTATCATATTAGGACTAGATTTATAACCAAAGCACATTAACATGCTGTTCTAAAAGACTCTCAAAAGGATATAAGTGAAGCACGAGAGATCAACAATTTCTACAAAATAAAACCACCACCGTGCTCTAAAAGATATAAGTGAAGCACTAGAGCAAAACTATCTAGCTCAAAAGATATAAGTGAAGCGCATAGAGTATTCTAATAAATTCTAAACCATATTTATCTCTCTCAAATGGTGTGTCCAGCAAGGATGATTGTGGCAAACTAAAAATCAAAGACTCAAATCATACATGACGCTCGAAGCAAAACACATATCATGTGGTGAGTAAAAATATAGTCTCAAGTATAGTTACTGATAGATGAAGACAAAAGAGGGGATGCCTTCCCGGGGCATCCCCAAGCTTAGGCTTTTGGTTTCCTTGAATTTTACCTTGGGGTGCCTTGGTCATCCCCAAGCTTAGGATCTTGCCACTCTTTGTTCCATAGTCCATCAAAACCATACTCAAAACTTGAAAACTTCACAACACAAATCTTAGCCGAAAATCTCGTGATCTCCGTTAGTATAAGAAAACAAACCACCACTCAAAGGTACTGTAATGAACTCATTCTTTGTTTATATTGGTGTGAAACCTACTGTATTCCAACTTCTCTATGATTTATACTCTCCGATACTACTCATAGATTCATCAAAATAAGCAAACAACACACGAGAAACAGAACAGTGTGTAGTAATTTGTAACTTTTGAATACTTCTGTAACTCTAATTTTTTTGAAATAAATTGGTGTACGTGAGGAATTTGTTTGTTAATCATCTGCAAAAAGAATCAACTAAAAAGCACTCTCTAGTAAAAAATACCGCCAATCTCGTGAGCGATAAAGTTTCTGTTTTTTACATCATGATCACATAAACTTCACACAAGTCTTCCCAAAGGTTCTACTTGGCACAAACACTAATTAAAACACAAAACCACATCTAAACAGAAGCTAGATGCAATATTTATTCCTAAACATAAGCAAAAACAAATAAAATAAAATTGGGTTGCCTCCCAACAAGCTCTTGCGTTATAGCCATTAAGATAGGCTTGAAAATTCAATGATGCTCACATGAAAGACAAGACTTGAAGCACAAAAAGAGCATCATATAGTATGTGAAAATCACATCTAAATCTAACATACTTCCTATGCATAGGCATTTTATAGGAAAAGAAATTAGCAAGACAAGCAAGATCTAACATATGCAAGGAAGAAGAAAGAAACAAGATAAATCTCAACATGAAGAGAGGCAATTTAGTAACATGAAGATTTCTACAACCATATTTTCCTCTCTCATAATAATTGCATGTAGGACCATAAGCAAATTCACCAATATAACTATCACAAAACATATTCTCAATACGATCGACACGTATACGAAGTTGAAACTCTTCCAAAATAGTGGGATCAGCATTAACTAAAGTCATGACCTCTCCAAACCCACTTTTATCAAAAATTTCATAAGATAGAACATTCTCCCAATATGTGGGATCTAAAGTTCACACTCTTCCAAACCCACTTTCAATACTATTGCAAACACTGTTATCAATCTTATATTCATCATGGGGATTAAAAAAAATTCAAGATCATAAGAAGAATCACCCCAATCATGATCATTGCAAAAAGTAGTGGACTTAGCAATACTAGCATCCCCAAGCTTAGGGTTTTGCATATCATTAACACAATTGACATCAATAGAATTTACAATAACATCATTGCAATCATGTTTTTAATGCAAAGAGCTATTGTGAATCACTTCATAAATTTCTTCTTTCAACACTTCAACACAAATTTTAGATTCACGAATTTCAAGCAAAACCTCATAAAGATAATCTAGTGCACTAAACTCACTAGCAATTGGTTCATCATAATTGGATCTCTTAAAAAGATTAGAAAGTGGATGAGGATCCATAATTTAGCAAGCGAAGATGCAAGCTAATAGAGGGCACACACAGGCAAACAGAAAGGCGAACGGAAAAAGGCAAATAAAACGGCAACGGTGAAGTGGGGGAGAGGAAAACGAGAGGTAAATAAATGTAATGTGAAGGATAAGGGTTTGTGATAGGTACTTGGTATATGACTTTTGCGTAAGCCTCCTCGGCAACGGCGCCAGAAATTCTTCTTGCTACTTCTCGAGCTCGCGTTGTATTCCCTCGAAGAGGAAAGGGTGATGCAGCACAGTAGCGTAAGTATTTCCCTCAGTTTTTGAGAACTGAGGTATCAATCCAGTAGGAGACCACGCCCGAGTCCCTCGCACCTGCATAAACAAATAAGAACTTCGCAGCCAACGCGATAAGGGGTTGTCAATCCCTTTACGGTCACTTACGAAAGTGAGATCTGATAGATAGGATAGTATAATATTTTTTGTATTTTTGGTATAAGAACAGAAAGTAAATAAAGCAAATAAGCAGCAGCAGCAGAAATTGAAGTAAAGTAATATGATAAAGATAGACCCGGGGGCCATAGGTTTCACTAGTGGCTTCTCTCATGATAGCAGAATTCTACGATGGGTAAACAAATTACTGTTGAGCAATTGATAGAAAAGCGCATAGTTATGAGAATATCTTGGCATGATCATTATATATAGGCATCACGTCCGTTACAAGTAGACCGAAACGATTCTGCATCTACTACTATTACTCCACACATCGACCGCTATCCAGCATGCATCTAGAGTATTAAGTTCATAAGAACAAAGTAATGCTTTAAGAAAGATGACATGATGTAGAGGGATAAACCCAAGCAATATGATGGCAACAATATAATACGTGCCTTGCTTCCCCTGCTGTCATTGGGAAAGGACACCGCAAGATTGAACCCAAAGCCAAGCACTTCTCCCATTGCAAGAACTATAGATCTAGTAGGCCAAACCAAACCAAAAATTCGAAGAGACTTGCAATGATATTATAATCATACATAAAAGATTTTAGAAAAGAATCAAATATTGTTCATAGATAATCTTGATCATAAACCCACAATTCATTGGATCTCGACAAAAACACCGCAAAAAGATTACATCGAATAGATCTCCTCGAAGATCAAGGAGAACTTTGTATTGAGATCCAAAAAGATAGAAGAAGCCATCTAGCTAATAACTATGGACCCGAAGGTCTGTGGTAAACTACTCACAACTCATTGGTGAGGCTATGGTGTTGATGTAGAAGCACTCCAAGATGGGATCTCACGAGAACAGAAGGTTGCGGCGGTGGAATTAGGGTTTTCTCTATTGCCTCGATGTTTTCAGGGTACATGGATATATATAGGAGGAAGGAGGACATCCGGGGAGCCAGAGGGGGCCCACGATGGTGGGGGCGTGCACTAGACCCTCGTGGCCACCTCCTTCGTTCCCTCGCGTGTACTCCAAGTCTTCTGGGTAGATACGGTTCCAAAAATAACTCTCCCGAAGGTTTCATTCTGTTTGGACTCCGTTTGATATTCCTTTCCTGCGAAACCCTGAAATAGGCAAAAAACAACAATTTGCACTGGGCCTTGGGTTAGTAGGTTAGTCCCAAAAATAATATAAAAGTGTATAATAAAGCCCATTAAACATCCAAAACAGAATATATAATAGCATGGAACAATCAAAAATTATAGATACATTGGAGACGTATCAGCATGCTTCTTATGTGCAACACCGCTTATCTCAAGAAGGGAAACTTTACTGGATCAAATTCATCGTTTGCAATGCTATGCTTGGAATTTATGTGAAATATATGATTTTACTTGTTGTTCTGAAGACCCTAAGAAACACCTTCTCTACTAATGTGAGTTTAGTGATAATGGAATCGTATCTCCGTATGCTAAGGGTGTTTATAGTTACTATGATGTTCAACAAATTGAAGAATTTGTTGCTTTTAAGGGTGCTTATGAAATTGCTTCTTTGATTGAAAAGTATGATGCTACTCATTACAAATCCTAAATTTTTTGCCATATTTAAATATTGTTATGATAATTATGCTTCTAATGCCTATGTTAAACCATATATTGAGGACTCCTCCGTTGTCCAAGAAGAGACTAATATTTTGCAGGAGTCTATGGTAGAAGAAATTAATGATATTGTGAGCTCATTGGATGAAAAAGATGAGCAGGAGAACGAAGAACAAAAGGAGGAAGAGCAGATTGATCACCCGTGCCCTCCTTCTAATGAGAGTAACTCTTTATCTCATACATTGTTTAATTTCCCTTCGTGCTTACCGAAGGATGGATGCTATGATGATTGTTATGACCCCGTTGATTCTTTTGAAATATCCCTTTTTGATGATGGTTGCTATGCTTGTGGCCAAGATACCAATATGAATTATGCTTATGGAGATGAACTTGCTATAGTTCCTTATGTTAAACAAGAGATAGTTGCTATTGTAGCCACACATAATAGTCCTATTATCTTTTTGAATTCTCCAAACTACACTATATCGGAGAAGCTTGCACTTATTAAGGATTATATCGATGGGTTGCCTTTTTCCATTGCACATGATGTTTTTGATGAATATAATATGCATGTGTTTGCTACTCCTACTTGCAATTATTATGATAGAGGAACTATATCTCCGCCTCTCTATGTTTCCAACATGATAAAATTGCAAGAAACTGCTTATACTATGCATTGGCCTTTACTTGATGTGCATGAATTATTCTTGTATGACATGCCTGTGCATAGGAAGAGAGTTAGACTTCGTTTTTGCATAACACATATCACTTTGTGCTCACAACTAAATGCCAAATCATTGCTAATTAAAATTGGCTCTCATATACCTTGGGATCCGGGTGGATCCATTACTTGAGCACCATATGCCTAGCTTAATGGCTTTAAAGAAAGCACTGCCAGGGAGACAATCCGGAAGTTTTAGAGAGTCATTTATTTCTGTTGGGTGCTTTTATAAAGTTTAAAGACAAAAAAATGAAGAGGGGAACCTAAAACTTTTTCAAAAAGAAAAGTGAAAGTAAGAAGGACGAGCACCGTTAAAATGGGGGAGCTCCTTGAACTTTGTTCATGCCCATGGAAACTTTGCAAATCTTGAATCACAGAAACTTTTCAAAAAAAAATTATCCCCTTGTACAATTCCGTTGTATTATAAAGATAATGTGCCAAGAGTTTCCTTTAGGATGATTAAACTTCTTGTTGGTTTGTGCGGTGCAAAAACAGAAACTTTGGCTGTAGTGCGCGATTTTACATTTTTTAGTGGAACGCCGAAAGGATCTGAAACTTTTCGCAAAGTCTTCCGATAAAAATTTTATTTTTCCTATTTGTTCCATAATTTTTAGAGTTACAGAAGTATGGTCATTGTTCAGATTACTACAGATTGTCCTGTTTTCACAGATTGCCGTTATAGCTTCATTATTTGCATATGTTTGAATTCTTGTTGAAGCCTCCTTGACTTGGGGCCATAGAATTGTGATAGCATACAGTGGGTAATGTTTGTTCATAATTATACAATAATGTTAGAGTAGTGCATGATGGGATTTCATTGATCATATGCACTAACCCCGCCAGTAAAAGTTCGGTTAAGTTTTGTGTGGATGAAGTGTTCGAAGATCGAGGAGGTCTCGATGTGAGAAGAAGGAAGAGATGCAAGAGCACAAGCTTGGGGATGCCCAAGGCACCCCAAGTAAATATTCAAGGAGACTCAAGCGTCTAAGCTTGGGGATGGCCCGGAAGGCATCCCACCGTTCTTCAACAAGTATCGGTATGTTTTCGGATTCGTTTCGTTCACATGATATGCGTAAACTCTTGGAGCGTCGTGTGCTTTTTATTTTTATTTTAATAAATGCACCATGCTGGTATGAGATAGTCCTTGATTTATTTATAGAATGCTCTTTGCACTTCACTTATATCTTTTGAGTATGGCTTTATAGAATACTTCTTGTGCTTCACTTATATCATTTGAAGTTTGGATTGCATGTTTCTCCTCACATAGAAAACCGCCGTTTGTAGAATGCTCTTTTGCTTCACTTATATTTGTTAGAGCATGGGCATATCTTTTGTAGATAGAATTAAAACTCTCTTGCTTCACTTATATCTATTTAGAGAGTTGACAGGAATTGGTCATTCACATGGTTAGTCATAAAATCCTACATAAACTTGTAGATCGCTGAATATGATATGTTTGATTCCCTGCAATAGTTTTGCGACATAAAGATGGTGATATTAGAGTCATGCTAGTGGGAAGTTGTGGATTGTATAAATACTTGTGTTGAGGCTTGTGATTCCCGAAGAATGCACGTAAGGTGAACCGTTATGTGATGAAGTCGGAGTATGATTTATTTTTTGATTGTCATCCTTTGTGAGGAGGTCGGGATCGCGCGATGGTTAACTCCTACCAACCCTCCCCCTAGGAGCATGCGTGTAGTACTTTGTTTCGATTGCTAATAAATTTTTGCAATAAGTATGTGAGTTCTTTATGACTAATGTTGAGTCCATGGACTATACGCACTCTCACCTTTCCACCTTGCTAGCCACTCTAGTACCGCACAATTTTCGCCGGTGCATCAAACCACCTTATATCCTTCCCCAAAACAGCCACCATACCTACCTATTATGGCATTTCCATAGCCATTCTGAGATATATTGCCATGTAACTCCACCGTTCAGTTTATTATCACACGCACCATCATTGTCATATTGCCTTGCATGATTGTAAGATAGCTAGCATGATGTTTTCATGACTTGTCAGTTTTTTGATGTCATTGCTATGCTACATCATTGCACATCCTGGTACACCACCGGAGGCATTCATATAGAGTCATATTTTTGTTCTAGTATCGAGTTGTAAGTAAATAAAAGTGTGATGATCATCATTATTAGAACATTGTCCCATGTGAGGTTATAAAAAATAAAAGAGGCCAATGAAGCCCAAATAAAAAAAGAGGCCAAAGAAGCCCACCAAAAAAAAGAGGCCAAAGAGCCCAAAAAAGAGAAAAAAATGAGAGAAAAAGAGAGAAGGGACAATGTTACTATCCTTTTACCACACTTGTGCTTCATCATAGCACCATGTTCTTCATGATAGAGAGTCTCCTATGTTGTCACTTTCATTTACTAGTGGGAATTTTCATTATAGAACTTGGCTTGTATATTCCAACGACGGGCTCCTCAAATGCCCTAGGTCTTCATGAGCAAGCAAGTTGATGCACACCCACTAGTTTTCTTTTTGAGCTTTCATACACTTATAGCTCTAATGCATCCGTTACATGGCAATCCCTACTCACTCACATTGATATAGATTGACAGACATCTCCATAGTCCATTGATTTGCCTAGTCGATGTGAGACTATCTCCCTCCTTTTGTCTATCACCACCTTCTATTCCACCCATAGTGTTATGTCCATGGCTCACACTCATGTATTGCCTGAAAGTTGAAAAAGTTTGAGAATACTAGAGTATGAAACAATTGCTTGGCTAAAACCGGGGTTGTGCATGATTTAAATACTTTGTGCGGCGAAGATGGAGCATAGCCAGACCATATGATTTTGTAGGGATAACTCTCTTTGGCCATGTTATTTTGAAAAGACATGATTGCTTTATTAGTATGCTTGAAGTATTATTGTCTTAATGTCAAATGATAGACTATTGCTTTGAATCACTAGTGTCTTAATATTCATGCCGTGATTAGATTACATGATCAAGATTATTCTAGGTAGCATTCCACATCAAAAATTATCTTTTTTATCATTTACCTACTCGAGGGCGAGCATGAATTAAGCTTGAGGATGCTGATACGTCTCCGTCGTATCTATAATTTTTTATTGTTCCATGCCAACATTCTACAACTTTCATATACTTTTGGCAACTTTTTATACTATTTTTGGGACTAACATATTGATCCAGTGCCCAGTGCCAGCTCCTGTTTGTTGCATGTTTTTTGTTTTGCAGAATATCCATATCAAACGGAGTACAAATGGTATAAAAACGGACAGAGATTTTTTTGGAATATATGTGAATTTTGGGAAGTTGAATCAACATGAGACGATGCCCGAGTGGCCCACTAGGGTGAGGTGCGCGCCTAGGGGGGGGCAGGCGCACCCTGGGCCCTCATGGCTACTCCATAGGCAGTTGGTGCCCTTCTTTCGCCGCAAGAAAGGTAATATCCGGATAAAATCATGTCAAAAAGTCAGCCCAATCGGAGTTACGGATCTCCAGGAATATAAGAAACGGTGAAAGGCCAGAATCTGGAATGCAGAAACAGAGAGAGACAGAGAGACAGATCCAATCTCGGAGGGGCTCTCGCCCCTCCTCCACCATGGAGGCCATGTACCAGAGGGGAAACCCTTCTCCCATATAGGTAGAAGGTCAAGGAAGAAGAAGAAGAAGGGGGCCTGTCTCCCCCTCAATTCCGGTTGCGCCGGAGTGCCACCGGGGCCATCATTATGTGACGGCGATCTACACCAACACCTCCATCATCTTGACCAACATCTTCATCACCTTCCCCCATCTATCTATAGTGGTCCACTCTCCTGCAACATGTTGTATCCTCTACTTGAACATGGTGCTTTATGCTTCATGTTATTATCCGATGATGTGTTGCCAGCCTATGATGTCTGGGTAGATTTTCATTGTCCTATCGGTGATTATTGAATTGCTATGATTGATTTAATTTGCTTGTGGTTATGTTGCGGTCCTTTGGTGCCCATCATATGAGTGCGCGCGTGGATCACACCATAGGGTTAGCTGTATGTTGATAGGACTACGTATTGGAGGGTAAGAGTGACAGAAGCTTCAACCGAGCATAGAAATTGATGCATACGAGATTGAAGGGGGACCAATATATCTTAATGCTATGGTTGGGTTTTACCTTAATGAACATTAGTAGTTGCGGATGCTTGCTAATAGTTCCAATCATAAGTGCATAGAATTCCAAGTCAGGGATGACATGCTAGCAGCGGCCTCTCCCACATAAAACTTGCTATCTGTCTAGTAACGTAGTCAATTGCTTAGGGACAATTTCGCAACTCCTACCACCACTTTTCCATAGTCGCTATACTAACTTTATTGCTTCTTTATCTAAACAGCCGCTAGTTTATATTTATGTGCTCTTTATATTCTTGCAAACCTATCCCACAAAAACTACAAAGTACTTCTAGTTTCATACTTGTTCTAGGTAAAGTCAACGTCAAGCGTGCCTAGAGTTGTATCGGTGGTCGATAGAACTTGAGGGAATATTTGTTCTACCTTGAGCTCCTTGTCGAGTTCGACACTCTTACTTATCGAAAGAGGCTACAACGGACCCCCCACACTTGTGGGTTATCATGCACCAGGTTCATCGTGATCGTAATTATATATATAATTTTTGGTCTCACGAAGGAGAAAGTATCGCTCAAGCTTGGGGGAGGCATAAGTCAATGTTATATTCATGACCCAATCATGAGCTCTCAAGAGAAATGATTATCCAAAAAAATTATGCTCGCCTTTCTCTCAATAATCGTTCCATGCTCGATACTTCTTGTACTGGCTCTTTTATGATGAAGACTATTGAATTCAAATGGGATTTATTGGAAAGAATTAAATGCAACTCTGAAGATTGGGATCTCGACGAAGGTAAGGAGTCTGGTATAACACATAAGTTTGATTGTGTTAAATCTTTTATGGATACTGATGTTTTCCGTGAATTTAGCACTAAATATGGACTTGACTCTGAGATAGTAGCTTCTTTCTGTGAATCATTTGCTACTCATGTTGATCTCCCTAAGGAAAAGTGGTTTAAATTTCATCCTCCCATTGAAGTAAAAGTAGTTGAACCTGTTAAAGTTGAAGAAAAGACTATTACATATAATGTTGATCCTATTGTTCCTACTGCTTATATTGAGAAACCTCCCTTCCCTGCTAGAATAAAGGATCATGTTAAAGGTTCAACTGTGGTTCGTAAGAGTAATACTAGAACATCTACACCCTCTGAGCAAATTAAATTTGAACCTAGTGTTGCTATGGTTAAGGATCTCTTAGTCGATGATATTGATGGGCATGTTATTTACTTCTATGATGAAGCTGCTAGAATTGCTAGACCCGATACTAAAAATAAACATAGACCTGTTGTAGGCATGCCTGTTATTTCTGTTAAAATAGGAGATCATTGCTATCATGGCTTATGTGACATGGGTGCTAGTGCTAGTTCAATACCTCATTCCTTATACGAAGAAATTATGCACGATATTGCACCTGCTGAGCTAGAAGGTATTGATGTTACTATTAAGCTTCCCAATAGAGACACTATTTTGCCAGTCGGGATTGTTAGAGATGTTTAAGTCTTGTCCGGGAAAGTTAAATACCCTACTGATTTTCTTGTTCTTGGTTCCCCACATGACGACTTTTGCCCCATTATATTTGGTAGACCCTTCTTGAATACTGTTAATGCTAAGATAGACTGTGAAAAGGATGTTGTTACTATTGGTTTTGGGGATATGTCTCATGATTTTAACTTTGCTAAATTTCGTAGACAACCCCATGATAAAGAATTGCCTAGTAAGGATGAAATTATTGGTCTTGCTTCTATTGCTGTGCCTCCTAACGATCCTTTAGAACAATATCTGCTAGACCATGAAAATGGTATGTATATGAATGAGAGAAGGGAAATTGATGAAATATTCTTTAAACAGGGACCTTTATTGAAACACAACTTGCCTATTGAAACTCTAGGGGATCCTCCTCCACCCAAGGGTGATCCTGTGTTCGAGCTCAAACCATTTCCCGATACTCTTAAGTATGCTTATCTTGATGAAAAGAAGACGTATCATGTTATTATTAGTGCTAACCTTTCAGAGAAGGAAGAAGGGAAATTATTGAAAACTCTGAAGAAGCAGTGTGCTGCTATTGGATATACTCTTGATGATCTTAAGGGCATTAGTCCCACTCTATGCTAACACAAAATAAAATTGGAGAAAGACGCTTAACCGGTTGTTGATCACCAACGACGGTTAAATCCTAGGATGAAAGAAGTGGTAAAGAAAGAAATACTAAATCTTCTAGAGGCAGGTATAATTTATCTAGTTGCTGATAGTCAATGGGTAAGTCCTGTCCATTGTGTTCCTAAGAAGGGATGTATTACAGTTGTTCCTAATGATAAAGATGAATTGATCCCACAAAGAATTGCTACAAGTTATAGAATGGTAATTGATTTCCGCAAATTAAATAAAGCTACTAAAAAGGATCACTACCCTTTACCTTTTATTAATCAAATGCTAGAAAGGTTATCCAAACATACTCATTTTTGCTTTCTAGATGGTTCTTCTGGTTTCTCTCAAATACCTGTGTCAAAAGAGGATCAAGAAAAGACCACTTTTACTTGCCCTTTCGGTACCTTTGCTTATAGACGTATGCCTTTTGGTTTATGTAATGCACCTGCTACCTTTCAAAGATGCATGATGGCTATATTCTCTGACTTTTGTGAAAAGATTGTTGAGGTTTTCATGGATGATTTTTCTGTTTATGGAACTTATTTTGTTGATTACTCGAGCAACCTTGATCGAGTTTTGCAGAGATGTGAAGAAACTAGTCTTGTCTTGAATTGGGAAAAGTGCCACTTTATGGTTAATGAAGGTATTGTCTTGGGGCATAAAATTTCTGAAAGAGGTATTGAAGTTGATAAGGCAAAAGTTGATGCTATTGAAAAGATGTTGTGTCCCAAGGACATCAAAGGTATAAGAAGTTTCCTTGGTCATGCCGGGTTTTATAGGAGGTTCATGAAGGACTTCTCAAAAATCTCTAGGCCTCTGACTAACCTCTTACAAAAATATGGTCAATTTTTCTTTGATGATGATTGTGTAGAAGCATTTGAAATACTTAAGAAACCAATGATTTATGCACCTATTGTCCAGCTTCCTGACTAGAATTTACCCTTTGAAATTATGTGTGATGCTAGTGATTATGTTGTAGGTGCTGTTATAGGAGAAAGAGTTGACAAGAAATTAGATGTTATCCAATATGCTAGTAAAACTCTAGACAGTGCCCAGAGAAATTATGCTACCACTGAAAAGGAATTTTTAGTAGTTGTATTTACCTGCGATAAGTTCAGACCTTATATTGTCGACTCTAAAGTAACTATTCATACAGATCATGCTGCTATTAAATATCTTATGGAAAAGAAAGATGCTAAACCTAGACTTATTAGATGGGTTCTCTTGTTACAAGAATTTGATTTGCATACTACTGATAGAAAGGGAGCTGAGAACCCCGTTGCAGACAACTTATCTAGGTTAGAGATTGTTCTCGATGACCCACTACCTATTGATGATAGCTTTCCTGATGAACAATTAGCTGTCATAAATAGTTCTAGAACTGCTCCATGGTATGCTGATTATGCTAATTACATTGTTGCTAAATTTATACCACTAGTTTCACATACCAGCAAAAGAAAAAGTTTTTCTATGATTTAAGACATTACTTCTGGGATGACCCACACCTTTATAAAGAAGGAGTAGATGGTATTATTAGACATTGTGTACCTGAGCATGAACAGGAACAGATCCTACTCAAGTGTCACTCCGAGGCTTATGGAGGGCACCATGCTGGAGATAGAACTGCACACATGGTACTGCAATCTGCTTTTATTGGCCTACTCTCTTCAAGGATGACCGTAAGTTTGTCTTGTCTTGTGATGAATGTCAAAGAATTGGTAATATTAGTAGAAGACAAGAAATGCCTGTGAATTATTCACTTGTTATTGAACCATTTGATGTCTGGGGCTTTGATTATATGGGACCATTTCCTTCCTCTAATGGGTATACACATATTTTAGTTTGTGTTGATTACATTACTAAGTGGGTAGAAGCTATTCCAACTAGTAGTGTTGATCACAACACCTCTATTAAGATGCTTAGAGAAGTTATTTTTCCGAGGTTTGGAGTCCTTAGATACATAATGACTGATGGTGGTTCACATTTTATTCATGGTGCTTTCCGCAAAATGCTTGCTAAGTATGATGTTAATCATATAATTGCATCCTCATACCACCCACAGTCAAGTGGTCAAGTAGAACTGAGTAACAGAGAGCTAAAATTAATTTTGCAAAAGACTGTTAATAGATCTAGAAAGAATTGGTCCAAGAAACTTGATGATGCATTATGGGCCTATAGAACTGCATATAAAAATCCTATGGGTATGTCTCCGTATAAAATGGTTTATGGAAAAGCATGTCACTTACCTCTCGAACTAGAACATAAGGCATATTGGTCTATTAAAGAGCTCAATTATGATTTAAAACTTGCCGGTGAGAAGAGGTTATTTGACATTAGCTCGCTTGATGAATGGAGAACCCAGACCTATGAAAATGACAAAAGGATACAAAAGCGTGAGTTCAACGTGGGTGATTATGTCTTGCTATACAACTCTCCTTTAAGATTTTTTGCAGGAAAACTTCTCTCTAAATGGGAAGGTCCTTACGTTATCGAAGAGGTCTATCGATCCGGTGCCATAAAAATCAGTAACTTCGAAGGCACAAATCTGAAGGTGGTGAACGGTCAAAGAATCAAACATTATATCTCAGGTAATCCCATAAATGTTGGAAGCAATGTTATTGATGTTGGGGATCGTTAGAAAATCAAGAAATTTCCTACGCATCACCAAGATCTATCTATGGAGTTTACTAGCAATGAGAGGGAGTGCATCTTCATACCTTTGAAGATCGCTATGCGGACGCGTTGCAAGAACACGGTCGGTGGAGTCGTACACGAAGCGATTCAGATCGCGTCCAAATCCGATCGAAGCACCGAACAACGGTGCCTCCGCGTTCAACACACGTGCAGCCCGATGACATCTCCCACGCCTTGATCGAGCAAGGAGAGAGGGAGAGGTTGGGGAAGACTCCGTCCAGCAGCATCACGACGACGTGGTGGTGGTGGAGGAGCGTGGCAATCCCGCAGGGCTTCGCCAAGCACCGCGGGAGAGGAGGAGGAGTTGGGAAAGGGGGAGGGCTGCGCCAGGACTTGGTTGCGGCTGCCCTCCCAACCCCCACATATATATAGGGGCAAGGGAGAGGGGGCCGCACCCCTCAGATCTGATCTGAGGAGGGGGCGGCATCCAGAGGGGGGTGCCTTGCCCCCCAAGGCAAGGTGGCGCCCCCCTTAGGGTTTCCCTCAAACCCTAGGTGCATGGGCCCTAGGGGGGAGCGCCCAGCCCACTTAGGGGTTGGTCCCTCTCCACATACATCCCATAGGGCCCTCCGGGGCAGGTGGACCCTCCCGCTGGAACCCCGGAACACCTTCGGTGGTCCCGGTACAATACCGGTAACCCCCCAAACCTTTCCGACGACCATATGATGACTTCCCATATATAAATCTTTACCTCCGGACCATTCCGGAACTCCTCATAACATCCGAGATCTCATCCTGGACTCTGGACAACATTTGGTAACCACGTACATCTATTCCCTATAACCCTAGCATCATTGAACCTTAAGTGTGTAGACCCTACGGGTTTGGGAACCATGCAGACATGACCGAGACATCTCTCCGGCCAATAACCAACAGTGGGATCTGGATACCCATGTTAGCTCCCACATGTTCCACGATGATCTCATCGGATGAACCACGATGTCAAGGATTCAATCAATCCCGTATACGATTCCCTTTGTCTACCGGTATAGTACTTGCCCGAGATTCGATCGTCGGTATCCCGATACCTTGTTCAATCTTGTTACGGCAAGTCTCTTTACTCGTTCCATAACACATCATCCCGTGACCAACCCCTTAGTCACATTGAGCTCATTACGATGATGTCTTACCGAGTGGGCCTAGAGATACCACTCCGTCATACGGAGTGACAAATCCCAGTCTTGGTTCGTGCCAAACCAACAGATGCTTTCGGGGATACCCGTAGTGTACCTGTATAGCCACCCAATTACGTTGTGACATTTGGCACACCCAAAGGAAACCTACGGTATCCGGGAGTTGCACAACATCATGGTCTAAGGAACAGATACTTGGCATTGGAAAAGCTTTAGCATACGAACTACACGATCTTGTGCTAGGCTTAGGATTGGGTCTTGTCCATCACATCATTCTCCTAATGATGTGATCTCGTTATCAATGCCATCCAATGTCCATGGTCAGGAAACCATAACCATCTAGTGATCAATGAGCTAGTCAACTAGAGGCTCACTAGGGACATGTTGTGGTCTATGTATTCACACATGCATTACTGTTTCCGGATAATACAATTAAAGCATGAACAATAGACAATTATCATGAACAAGGAAATATAATAATAACCATTTTATTATTGCCTCTAGGGCATATTTCCAACAGTCTCCCACTTGCACTAGAGTCATAAATCTAGTTACATTGTGATGACTCAAACACCCATAGAGTTCTGGTGTTGATCATGTTTTGCTCGTGGAAGACGTTTAGTAAACGGATCTGCGACATTCAGATCCATATGTACTTTACAAATATCTATGTCTCCATCTTGAATATAATTCCAGATGGAGTCGAAATGGCGCTTGATGTGCTTAGTCTTCTTGTGAAACCTGGGCTCCTTGGCAATGGCAATAGCTCCAGTGTTGTCACAGAAGAGAGTCATCGGGCCCGACACGCTTGGAATAACTCCTAGGACGGTGATGAATGATACGTCTCCAACGTATCTATAATTTTTCATTGTTCCATGCTATTATATTATCCTTCTAGGATGTTTTATGGGCTTTATTATACACTTTTATATTATTTTGGGGACTAACCTATTAACCCAGAGCCCAGTGCCAGTTTCTGCTTTTCTCCTGTTTTAGGGTTTCGAAGAAAAGGAATATCAAACGGATCCCAATTGACCTGAAACTCAACGGAGGATGTTTTTGGACCTAAAGAAGCCCAAGAAGTGCCGGAGGGGGACGAGAAGATCCACGAGCTTCCGACGAGGGTGGGGGCGCCCCCCTGCCTCGTGGACAGCCCGGAGAGCCCCTTTGCTTGGCCCCGACTCCAACACCTCCTATACATACTGAAACCTCCGGAAAGTAACCTAGACCGGGAGTTCCGCCACTGAAAGCCTCTGCTGCCACCAAAAACCAATCTAGACCCTGTTCCGACACCTTGCCGGAGGGGTAATCCCTCTCCGGTGGCCATCTTCATCATCCCGGCGCTCTCCATGATGAGGAGGGAGTAGTCCACCCTCGGGGCTGAGGGTATGTACCAGTAGCTATGTGTTTGATCTCTCTCTCGTGTTCTTGAGATGGCACGATCTTGATGTATCGCGAGCTTTGCTATTATAGTTGGATCTTATGATGTTTCTCCCCGTCTACTCTCTTGTGATGAATTGAGTTTTCCCTTTGAAGTTATCTTATCGGATTGAGTCTTTAAGGATTTGAGAACACTTGATGTATGTCTTGCATGTGCTTATTTGTGGTGACAATGGGATATCACGTGATCTACATGATGTATATTTTGGTGATCAACTTGCGGGTTCTGTGACCTTGGGAATCTATGCATAGGGTTTGGCACACGTTTTCGTCTTGACTCTCCAGTAGAAATTTTGGGACACTCTTTGAAGTTCTTTGTGTTGGTTGAATAGATGGATCTGAGATTGTGTGATGCATATCGTATAATCATGCCCACGGATACTTGAGGTGATAATAAAGTTTCTAGGTGACATTAGGGTTTTGGTTGATTTGTATCTTAAGGTGCTATTCTAGTACGAACTCTATGATAGATTGAACGGAAAGAATAGCTTCGTGTTATTTTACTACGAACTCTTGAAAAGATTGATCAGAAAGGATAACTTAGAGGTGGTTTCGTACCCTACCATAATATCTTTGTTTATTCTCCGCTATTAGTTACTTTGGAGTGACTCTTTGTTGCATGTTGAGGGATAGTTATATGATCCAGTTATGTTATTATTCTCGAGAGAACTTGCACTAGTGAAAGTATGAACCCTAGGCCTTGTTTCCTACCATTGCAACACCGTTTATGCTCACGTTTACCACTTGCTACCTTGTTGTTTTTATATTTTCTTATTACAAAAACCTGTATCTACCATCCATATTGCACTTGTATCACCATCTCTTCGCCGAACTAGTGCACCTATACAATTTACCATTGTATTGGGTGTGTTGGGGACAGAAGAGACTCTTTGTTATTTGGTTGCAGGGTTGTTTGAGAGAGACCATATTCATCCTACGCCTCCCACGGATTGATAAACCTTAGGTCATCCACTTGAGGGAAATTTGCTACTGTCCTACAGACCTATGCACTTGGAGGCCCAACAACGTCTACAAGAAGAAGGTTGTGTAGTAGACATCAAGCTCTTTTCTGGCGCCGTTGCCGGGGAGGTGAGTGCTTGAAGGTATATTTTTGGATCTTGCAATTGAATCGTTTAGTTTCTTGTCTATCACTAGTTTAGTTTATAAAAGAAAACTACAAAAATAATGGAATTAAGGTTACCTCATATGCTTCATCTTTTTAATATTTTTCGTGAAAATGATGGGAAGGAAAATTGTGCTCAAGTACTAGAAGAAGAATTACATAGAATGCTTGGCATAAAATATGTGCATGATGAGCATGATTACAATGTTGTTAGTATGAATTCTTTGAATAACCATGATGCTAATGATATGCAAAGCCACAAGCTTGGGGATGCTATGTTTGATGAAGATGATATGTTTAGTCCCCCAAGTTTTGATGAGCAAATTTATCATGATGAAAGCATGCCTCCTATTTATGATGATTATATTGATGAACGTGGATTTGGAGTGTTCATGACTTTATTTAGTGATGAATCCACTATTTCGGAAGAGGTTCCAATTGATTAAGAGAACAAAGTTGCTATCTATGATAATTATTGTGATGACTTGTATGCTATTAAGAATAATGATAACCATGAGACTTGTTGCTTGGCTTCTCGCCCCTCGTTGGTTACCCCAAGTGGAAGGTGTGAGATGTAGTGTTGCGGAAGTTTTTCCCTTGGCAAAGATACCAAGGATCGAATCCCCAGAGACTCCTAGGTTCAACAAGAAGGTGTCAACTGCTACGGCGCCAGATATTAGCAATCAACGTGGACCTGCACACAGATACAAATAACTTTGCTCCCAACGAGTACAGAGAGGTTGTCAATCCCTCCGGCCTTGTAGTTCACAAAGGATTAAACGCAAGTGATAGTAGTGATAGATATAATTGCAATAGTAAATAATAGCAAAAAGTAAATAGCGGATGTGATCAATGATGGTAATATGGACCGGAGTCTCATGATGTTCACTAGTGATGTCTCTCTCCCAAAAGACGATAAAACAGCTATGTGAGGTAAACGAATTACAGCTCGGCAATTGATAGGACCATGTGCGCAAACCAATGCTGACTACATTGCAAGAAAGGTTGAGGTTCAAAGCATGGGCGGTACGCCAAAGTAAGTAGACCGAAATCCATCAATATCTACTACTAATCATCCACCTTGAGATATCTATCCAGAACATCTCGCTGGTATTAAGTTGCGAGTCCCACCCATAGTGTAAACTCAATGTGTCGGTGTACTAAGATAGGGGTACCTTAGTACCCCAACTTGTGCACGGGCGGTAGCAGCTTCCCGTGGTAGGGCTTACCACGTGCTCGCCAAGAACCGTTCTGGTCCCTATGAAGCCATTCAAGAACAAAGTATACAAGTCAGAAGATCAAGGCCCCGGCAAGAGGAGCTTGCCGGGAAGGCCGCACCAGGCTCAAGGTTATCACTTTAGCACAAGACCCTGGCAAGAGGAGCTTGCCAGGAAGGCCAAGGAATACATACCTCAAGAGATGTCTCAGCGCATCATGCGCCCCGGCAGGACCCGGAGAGCGACAAGCTTCCGGGCCCGGCAAGATCACGACCCCGGCAAGGTGCTTGCCGGGGAAACCTACGCTGTGTGCCCGCGCTCCAGCTCATCTGCCCACGCGTCACCCTGGGGCCCTTCCAGGGGCACGTGGCAGACGGCTATGCAGCCTGGGGCACACGGTGGCAAGCCACGGTGACGAGGCTACCGCCGTGGCGAACGGAGAAGCATGGACGGACGCTTTTGGGGGCGACGGCGACAGGCATTTAATGCCCTTGTCCCCCACTGTCAAAGTTAGGTGACGACCACTGTTCATATACTGTTCATGCACTGTTGCAACTACCACCAAATTAACACTTTTACCCTCCTCTACGTTGACACCTGTCGGTGACCCCTTTGAGCTATAAAAGGAGGCCCATGCACAACGTAGAGGGGGTTCGAAACCTAGAGAACTCCCTCGCTCGGTGTAGCTAGTACTGTAGATCTTCAAGCTCCCGAGCTCAAGAACTCAATACAACCGGAGCAGGAGTAGGGTTTTACGCGTCCGCGCGGCCCGAACCTGGGTAAAACTGCCCGCGTGTGTTCCTCGATCTGCTCTCCGTGCTCCCTCCGCTCCCTTACCGCAACGTAGAAGGGGCTCCGGTCCCATAGGTGTTCGTGGGCGGACAGTTTCCCCCGACATCTTTGGCGCGGGAAACTGTCCTCCCACGAGCACCTATGTTCAAGGAAGACAACTAAAAAATTTGAAAAATTTGAATTACTCAAACTTTGGTAACTTAGCTTTCATAGATTGTTTGCTCCCCGACAAGGCTTCTCTTTCTTGAACAGTACTTGGTTCATGCCTCCATCTCCTTCCGTCTCCATCGGCTCCGGAGCGGGCGGGTCTGACATCAGAAGAAAAAGAAAAGAAAGATCGTCAAGCAAATATCCAAAAAAGACGAATTCGAGAAGAAGAAGTCACAAGGGTTACCTTCGCGGACTTCTTCGACGACGGCGTCCCTCGCCGGGGAATTCTCCCTTGGCGGTGGAGTAGTGGCCCCTGCTGGCGGAGGGCCGCCTGCGCCCTCCCTTGGCGGGGTGCTCACCCTTGTCGGGCTGCTCACCCTTGGCGGGGTACTCGCCCTTGGCGGAGTGCCCGTCCTTGGCGGAGCGTTCTCCCTTGCCGGGGAGTTCATCCTTGGCGGGGAGGGTGGAGCAAGTGGCTCGTCGGGGGCGACCTCCTGGCGCTCCTGGGGCTGCGGCTCCACTTCTGCACAAGACAACGAGACATCAACCAAGATGATAACCTCAAGCGCACCCGTCAAGCAGAAAGATAAATACCAGACTTGCGCTGGGGGCTGCGCTGGGGGCTGCTCCTCGGAGCAGCAGGCTGATCCGGCAAGCTCGTCGCCGGCGCGTCGCTTGTCGCCGCGACGGGCTCGTCGTCCTCGATATTGACCACAGGGATCTTGGCCCTCTTCGCCATCCGCTGGGTCAATGTCCTGCGAAGCAAAACAAAAGCAAGATCAGAACCAAGCAAGGAAAATCAAGACAAAAACAAAGAAACTAAAAGAATTGCAAGTACTTACTCCTCTTCCTCTTGGTCGGAGCTGAGGGTGGAGAAGTCAAACTCTGCCTGGTGTGCTCCCGCGCGAGGAGCTGGAGGAGAAGACTCCCTCGGGCGCTTGGCGGGCTCCGGGGCTGTGGGTTGTGAAGACCCGGCCCCCGTCATCGCCGAGGACCGAGGGGCAGAAGGGGCACCCGTTCCGCTCCGGGAAGATCCCCCTCCGCTTGGCGCTCGAGCACGGGGCGCCTCCTTGGCGACTTCGCTCGTCTTGGTGGCACGCGTCGCACGGCGCATCGGCTGCTGTCGAGGCGCCTGTGGCCTCGCCGTCTCAGCTGCCTTGCGGAGGCGCTTTTTATGTTGCTGTGGAGGGCTTGGCGGAGGCGGAGAGTTCTCCGAGGATGAGGAGGCATCGTCGTCAAGATTCAGAGATCCACCAGAGTCTTCATCGGAATCTCCAGACTCGGCGTCCTCCTCCTCCTCGGCAGGCCCGCTGGACTCAGTGCCATGCCCAGCGGCCTCGCTCACCCCGGCAACCTCGCTCGTCCCGGCAAGCTTCACGGAAGGCTCCCCGGCAAACTCATCGGGCGCAATCTTCAGCAGCTTGAGGATCTCCGCCTCCTCTGCTTGGCTCACTGCGTCCGCGGCCTCTGCCTCGTCCACAGTGTATCCAAATTTGCCCGCAGCCGCAGCTGCGGCGGCCTCCTCCATCCTGGAGGCAATGAAAGCTACATCCCGGTCAGTAGTATCCCGGGTGAGGCCCTTCTTCTCCTCGGCGTTGCGGGGCTTCTCGACCAAGTTGTCGAAGAAGGTCTGCACGGTCTCCACTGGAGGCTCCAGCCAAGTGGGGACGACGCCATGGGAGTCGCACTCGGGCAGCATCGCGCGTATGGAATCGCGGGCAGTGCTGTTGCACAGCGGCACCACTCCCTGGGAAGGTTTGAACCACTCCGGGTGGGTGGGGTCATGCTTGAATAGCTCCCGGACCATCCCCTTCAGCTCCAAGACAGTAAAATTGTAGTTCAACCCGGGGCGCAGCCTCATGATGTCCGCCGCGTTGCCGAATTCCCAAGCGGGCCTCTCCCTCTCCTGCAGAGGGGCGATGCGGCGGCGGAGGAAATCGGCCCCAACCTCTCCCACAGTCAAGTTGGCGGCCCGGAGACGAAGGATCCTAATGAGGGCGATCTGAAGCTTGCTGTCCTCCGGGGCCAATTCACTCCAATCCTTGCCGCGCACTATGGCAGTCTTGCGCGGCGAGGTAAAGGGCTCAGGCTTAGCTTCCAGCACCCAGCACCAATTGGCTCTCCATTCCTCCCACTTGCCGCGGAGCTCTCCCTTCAAGTACGCCTCTTTCTTGTTCAGCCTGAAGATCCAGGAGATGCCGCCGGAGAGGGGAGAACCGGACTCTACTCTAGGTGTGAAGAAGTGGCGGAAAAGAGCTACATTTGGATGAACCCCAACATAGTTTTCGCACAGATGTGCGAAAACGGCCATCGTAAGGATGGCATTGGGGGTGAAATCTAGGAGGTGGAGGCCATACGTATTCATTACATCACAAAAGAACTCCGAGTACGGAGGGCACAGACCACAATGGAAGAATGCGGCAAAGTAAAAGTACCCGCCGGGGAACATGTCGGCGGTGACGGCGGGGAGGACTCTGGTGCGGGGATGAGCTTTGGTCTCCCTCGCCCAGAACAAATAGTATTTGTCCCGCAGCTCCCTCGCGCCAAGCCTCGGCGCGAAGACCACGCACTTCCTCCACAAGGCTGCCAGCTTCGCCGCCTGCTCGGACTTCTCCTTCTTGGCCTTGTCACTCTTCGCCTTGTCGCTCTTCGGAGCCATGGCGGGGGCGGCGAGGAAAGAGGCGAGGAGGTCGACGGTGCCGCGGATGCGGGAGATGGCGGAGGAAGGGAGGGGCTGGGCTCTCTGTCGACCTTTGGGAGGCAGAGGGCGACGGGGGTTTCTGGAGAATTAAGGCGCAATGAAAACGATGGAGGGAACTGCCCCTGCTTCCTCTGCTTTTAAGGGGGAAGTGGGGGACGTTCCGCATTTCCCATTAAAGAACAGGCCACGATCTCTCCCACGACGCCGCAATCGACGCGTGCCGTTAGGGAGGGATGCGGCGGATACGGAAGGGGATACAGCTTGCCGTGGGCCGCGTGTGCCCGTGCACTGTCTTGGGCCTGGCCCAACAGCGCTCGGCACCGTGTATGGCCTAGGCCCGGGGGCTCCTGTCGGTGTACTAAGATAGGGGTACCTTAGTACCCCAACTTGTGCACGGGCGGTAGCAGCTTCCCGTGGCAGGGCTTACCACGTGCTCGCCAAGAACCGTTCTGGTCCCTATGAAGCCATTCAAGAACAAAGTATACAAGTCAGAAGATCAAGGCCCTGGCAAGAGGAGCCTGCCGGGAAGGCAGCACCAGGCTCAAGGTTATCACTTTAGCACAAGACCCTGGCAAGAGGAGCTTGCCAGGAAGGCCAAGGAATACATACCTCAAGAGATGTCTCAGCGCATCATGTGCCCCGGCAGGTACCGGAGAGCGACAAGCTTTCAGGCCCGGCAAGATCACGACCCCGGCAAGGTGCTTGCCGGGGAAACCTATGCTGTGTGCCCGCGCTCCAGCTCATCTGCCCACGCGTCGCCCTAGGGCCCTTCCAGGGGCACGTGGCAGACGGCTGTGTAGCCTGGGGCACACGGTGGCAAGCCATGGTGACGAGGCTACCGCCGTGGCGAACGGAGAAGCATGGACGGATGCTTTTGGGGGCGACGGCGACGGGCATTTAATGCCCTTGTCCCCCACTGTCAAAGTTAGGTGAAGACCACTGTTCATATACTGTTCATGCACTGTTGCAACTACCACCAAATTTACACTTTTACCCTCCTCTACGTTGACACCTGTCGGTGACCCCTTTGAGCTATAATAGGAGGCCCATGCACAACGTAGAGGGGGTTCGAAACCTAGACAACTCCCTCGCTCGGTGTAGCTAGTACTATAGATCTTCAACCTCCCGAGCTCAAGAACTCAATACAACCGGAGCAGGAGTAGTGTTTTACGCGTCCGCGCGGCCCGAACCTGGGTAAAACTGCCCGCGTGTGTTCCTCGATCTGCTCTCCGTGCTCCCTCCGCTCCCTTACCACAACGTAGAAGGGGCTCCGGTCCCATAGGTGTTCGTGGGTGGACAGTTTCCCCCGACACAATGCAACAGACAACTGCATGAAAAGAACTTTGCATAAAGTAAACAATCCTTGCACCCGCGGGCACAAGCACCGTTGTTTTCCCCCTTGTGGCAATAGCACATCCCCTAGACTCATGTTTCTGTCACTCAAACTAGTCATCGAGGGGCATGAACCCCCAATCAAGCATAACGTTCCCTCTTGGAGTCACTACCTATTACTTGGCCAAAGCAATAAATAACAACGGAGAACATGCAAGAATTACTTACGAACATAAATATAAAAGAGGTAGATCAAATATATTACTCAAGCACAATATGAACATAATCTCATAATCCATCGTATCCCAGCAAATTCATCATAGCAATAGCATAAGGATTACATATGTGCCTCGATCATGTAGGGCAGCTCACGAGGGCTAATTAGTGAAGCACAAGAACGGGAGGAGAACATCACATAGCTACTGGTCATGGACTCATGGTCCAAGGGAGACTACTCACAACTCATCCGGGAGGCGTCCATGGTGGTGGAGAGGCTCCCGGTGGTGATCCTCCCCTCCGGCAGGGTGCCGGGAAGAGTTCTCCTGGTGCTCCCGATCTTGGAAGCGGCGGCGGCGGCGGAACAGAGATGGGATAGCGAAAAGAGTTCCTCCCTCGAGGGTTTCGGGAGACGCTTTAAATATATGCCAAAGGGGGGCATCGGAGGAGCCACGGGGGGCCCAGGCGCCCCCCCGGCGCGGCCCAGGGGGGTGCGTGCCGCCAGGGCGCCTGGAGCCCTGGTGCCCCCCCCCCGGCTGTACTTCGGGCGCACGGTAGGTTCTGGAACGCTGATTTTTTATATAGTTTTTCTGGATTTTTCCTGGCAGTTCTCGTAACGTGAAAACCTGAAATACAAAAACAGCCGAAAACAGAAACTGGCACTGGGGTGCACTGAGTTAATAGGTTAGTCCAAATATGATCAAAAGTGTATGGAAGTGTATAAATATCATAGCAATATCACCCAAAAGAGGCATGGAGCAAGCAGAAATTATAGATACGTTTTGGACGTATCAACATCCCCAAGCTTAATTCCTGCTCGTCCTCGAGTAGGTAAATGATAACAAGAATAATTTCTGTGGTGACATGCTATTAACCATATAGGACTTTTTCATAGTCATATGACAAAAGCTTACTGAGACAATGAATCTATAGTAATTAAGTTGCCTCATGAGAAAATCACAAAGAACTGAAAGTTTTACAATATGATACTGAAACATCAAATAGATTTGCAATGAACATGATGTGCAAATATGATAAAGTGATATCTAGCTTGCCCCCTTTAGTGAAGCAAAACATAAATGCAGGGGCACCTTCAATGTGTAAGTGATGACTAGATACAATGATTTCAAAATAAACGATATCACAATCATGCAAAAAGACAATGCTACTTTGGGACAATGCACATTACACTCAGAATGACAATCATGCTCTCAGTAGCTGGTGCTTTGAAGAAAGAAGGTGGAGACTCAACATAAAAGTAAAAGAATGGCCCTTCGCAGAGGGAAGCAGGGATTACTCATGTGCTAGAGCTTTTTATTTTGAAAACATAGAAACAATTTTGTCAACGGTAGTAGTACTTCATATGTGTTATGCATAAGACATCCTATAAGTTGCAAGCCTCATACATCGAATACCAATAGTGCTCGCACCTTGTCCTAATTAGCTCGGATTTCCATGGATTGTCATTGCATTACATATGTTTCAACCAAGTGTCACAAAGGGGTACCTCTATGTCACCTGTACAAAGGTCCAAGGAGATAGATCGCATTTGATTTCTCGTTTTTGATAGATCTCAACTCGAGGACATCCATACCGGGACAACATAGAAAATAGATAATGGACTCCTCTTTAATGCTTAAGCATATTCTCATAAGAGATTGAGGATTAATGTCCAAGCTAAAACTTCCACCATGATACATGGCTTTGGTTGGCGGCCCAATGTTCTTCTCTAACAATATGCATACTCAAACCATTCAACCCATGGCAAATCACCCTTACTTCAGACAAGACGAACATGCATAGCAACTCACATGATATTCAACAAAAGTGTAACAGTTGATGGCGTCCCCAGAAACATGGTTACCGCTCAGCAAGCAACTTATAAGAAATAAGATACATAAGCGACATATTCTTTACCACAATAGTTTTTAAGCTACTTTCCCATGAGCTATGTATTGCAAAAACTGAAGGTTTTAAAGGTAGCACATGTAAATTTACTTGGAGTGGCGGTGAAATACCACATATAGGTAGGTATGGTGGACTCATATGGCATAACTGGTTTAAAAGGATGTGGATGCACAAGCAGTCAGTCCGCTTAGTACAGGTGAAGGTTAGCAAAAGACTGGGAGCGACCAACTAAGAGAGCAATGACGGTCATAATCATGCAGAGCGACAAAGCAACATTGAATCAGGCATGGTAGTTATATCGCTACTCAAAAACAAAAGATCATCAAGGCTTGACAGACTTTCTTTACAGTCTTAAATATGCGTGAGCATACGCCAAGTCAATCAAAATAAATTCTCGAAGGAAGATATTACTAAACCATACCACATCATAGGCAAACAAATCATGTTGGTACTCCAATAACACATTGGGAACCCCCCAGCTATTTGAGACTAACCATAAGAAAACATGAACTACTAAGCGCCATCATGCACGTAGCATCTTTATCATAGACATATCAACCAATGCAACGGAAGCAAACTCTCTTAATAAGGTGAGCAGGGTAATTAAAGAGATTTCAAGCAACCAACTAAACAAAAGCTCTTGAAAAGATAAGCATGAAAGCTAAGAGCTGAACATGATAGTAGCTATTAAAAGACAAAGAATACTGTCGGGGGAAACTGTCCGCCACGAACACCTATGGGACCGGAGCCCCTTGTCTGTGCGGTACGAGGGCGGAGGGAGCACAAAGAGCAGATCGTAGCGAGCACGCGGGCAGTTTTACCCAGGTTCGGGCCGCGGTAGACGCGTAAAACCCTACTCCTGCTTGGTTGTGTATTGAGTTTGAGCGCTCGGGAGCTTGAAGAAGCAGCTACACCAAGCGCGAGAGTGATCTAGGTTCCGAACCCCCTCCACGTTGTGCATGGGCCTCCTTTTATAGTGCAAGGGGTCACCGACAGGTGTCAACGTAGGAGAAAGGGGCAAAAGTGTAAAAGAGGTGGTAGTTGTAACAGTGCGGGAACAGTGGAGCTACAGTACCGAACAGTGGTCTATACCTACTTTAACAGTGGGGGACAAGGGCATTTAATGCCCGTCGCCGTCGACCCCAAAAGCTCCCGCCTTAGCGTCTCCGTCCGCCACGGCGACGGATCCATCACCGTGGAGTGCCACCGTGTACCCCAGGCTGCACAGCCATCCGCCACGCGTCCCTGGATAGGCCCCAGGGCGACGCGTGGGCCGATGAGCTGGAGCGCGGGCACACAGCGCAGCCTCCCCGGCAAGCACCTTGCCGGGGCTTTGATCTTGCCGGGCCCGGGAACTTGTCGCTCCCCGGGCCCCTTGCTGGGGCGCATATAGCGCCGAGGCGTTGTCTTCTAGCCTTCCTGGCAAGCTCCTCTTGCCAGGGTCTTGTGTTAGCGGGGCAGTCTTGAGCCTGGTACGGCCTTCCCGGCAAGCTCCTCTTGCCGGGGTCTCGATCTCATGTCTTGTATACTTTGTTTTTGAATGGTTTAATAGGGAGCAGGAAAGGTCTCCGGCGAGCACGCGGTAAACCCTGCCGCGGGAAGCTGCAACTGCCCGTGCACAAGTTGGGGTACTGAGGTACCCCCTACCTTAGTACACCGACAAATACACACAGCAAGGATAGACATGAAAATTCTATGTTATGTTCTAGGTAGAAGTGGAGCGTGTTTCTCTCCCACATAAAGAAAGCTGAGTTCCGACTCCTTATGAAAAACTAAAGAAAACTAAAAGTAAGACGCTCCAAGCATAGCACATAACACATGAAGTGATTAAAATATAGTGGAACGAAAGACGAACTGATAATGTTGATGGAGAAGGGGATGCACGGGGGCATCCCCAAGCTTAGACGCTTGAGTCTCCTTGAATATTTCTTGGGGGTGCATGGGGGCATCCCCAAGCTTGAGCGCTTGACACTCCTGAATCTTTTTATCATCTTCCCTCGCACACTTGAAAACTCCCTTCATACATAACTCATCATAATCTGATTAGCGAGGTTAGTACCCATAATAAAATAATTATACCTTGCTGGAAATAAAGATATTCTTGAAGGTCTACTGTTTTTCAAGATTGCCAAAAGGTTTTTGCAAAGAAAAAGCAAGCTCTTGGTTTGCAAAATGAAGGAAAAGCAAAACAGGACAGAATCTGTGAAAAACAGAACAGCAGGTAGTAATTGATTTGTTCGGGGCACTTCTGCAACTCTAATAAAAAAACTCAGGACAGATGCACGAAAGACAATTATATAGAGCATGCTGTCGAAAAAATTCAGACCAAAAAGATGATCTGGTGATTTTATACGAATTTTTCTATCCAAGGACAGAATCTGTTTCCTGGACAGCACCTCACAACTTTTGAACTTTCTAGCAATCAGAGGCTACACTTGGCACAAAATTGAAAAGCAAAGATACAATGATGATGCTACAGTAGTAAAAACATCAAGACACAACAAAAGCAAAATAAATTTATTCATGTGGGCTGCCTCCCAAAAGCGCTTTCTTTTATGCCTTTAAGCTAGGCATAATGCATATAGATCAAGTTTTATCAAGAGTAAAAGAATAGCTAGCCCGTACAACGGACTCAAAAGGTAACTTGATCTTCTTTCGAGGGAAGTGTTCCATACCTTTCTTGAGAGGAAACTGAAATTTTATATTCCCCTCTTTCATGTCAATGATAGCACCAACGGTGCGTAAAAAGGGACGTCCCAAAATAATTGGACAAGAAGGATCACATTCAATATCCATAATAGTAAAATCAACGGGAACATAATTATCATTGACAACGATAAGAACATCGTCGATCCTCCCCAAAGGTTTCTTTATGGAAGAATCAACGAGGCGAACACCAAAAGAACAAGAATCATAAGGTTTCAATTTAAGCATATCATATATTCTTTTGGGCATAACAGAGGTACTAGCTCCAACATCACATAATGCATAGCAAGAGAAGTCATTCAATTTAATTTTTATTATAGGATCCCAACCATCTTCTAGCTTTCTAGGTATGGAGGCTTCTACTCTAAGTTTCTCTTCCCTAGCTTTGATGAGAGCATTAGTTATATGCTCTGTGAAGGCAAGGTTAAGCGTGCTAGTGCGGGGATCTCTAGACATCTTGTGAAGGAAATCAATAACTTCGGTAAGAGTGCAATTATCAAAATCAAGGTCACTAGCATCAAGTAAAGTGGTAGTGGTGTCCTTTAGGTTCACATGTTTGGTAGTTTCTATAGTCATAGCATCACCATCAATAGGTCCAATGGGACCAGGAGTACATTGGGAGCTAAGAGTTTGGATATCCTCAACAACTTGAATAGTAGCAACAGTGTGGTGGGTAGGAAGGCTCTTAATTCTATCATCTTCCTCCCTTTATCTAGCCCATCTTTCTTTAAGTTTAGCCATCATCCTAATATTTTCATTAATTTGCACTTGGGTAGAATTAATAGGAGTGACCTTCCTCTCCTCAAGAGGAGAAGTTTTAATTTTAAGCAATTCTATCTCATTGGCTAAATGGTCTACCTTCAAAGAGAGATCATCTAGTTTATGTAGTTTTTCTTCTACACTCTTATTAAAGGCTTTTTGGGTAGTGATGAAATCTTTAAGCATAATCTCTAGTTCAGTATTGGAGTTCTTGGTGCTAGGATAAGCATTGTTGTTCCCATAAGAATTAGAGGGGAACGGTCTAGGATTGCTACCAAAATTACTCCTATAAGAATTGTTGTTAAAATTGTTTCTAGAGATAAAGTTCACATCTACTTGTTCTTGAGCAATCAAAGAATTTAAAGGAACATCACGAGGATCAACAGAGGATTGCTTCGAAAGTAGAGACATGATCAAGTCTACTTTTTCATTAAGGGAGGAAATCTCCTCGACAGAGTTTACCTTCCTACCTGTTGGAGCGCGTTCGGTGTGCCATTGGGAATAGTTGGTCATCATCTCATCGAGAAGCCTCGTGGCAGCACCAAGTGTAGTTGACATGAAGGTTCCCCCCGCGGCCGAATCTAACAGGTTCCGCGAGGTAAAGTTCAAGCCTGCATAAAAAGTTTGGATAACCATCCAAGTAGTCAAACCATGAGTAGGGTAGTTCTTGATAAGAGATTTCATACGTTCCCAAGCTTGGGCAACGTGTTCATTATCCAATTGTTTAAAATTCATTATGTTACTTCTCAGTTGGATAATTTTAGCAGGTGGATAGTATTTTCCAATAAAAGCATCTTTGCACTTGTCCCATGAATCTATGCTATTTCTAGGCAAAGACTGAAACCAAATTTTAGCTCCTCCTCTCAAGGAGAAAGGAAAAAGCTTAAGCTTAACAATATTACCATTTATTTCTTGGTACTTTTGCATATCACAAAGTTCAACAAAGTTGTTCAAGTGTAAAGCAGCATCATCTCTAGCACCGGAGAATTGATCTTTCATAACTAGATTCAGTAAAGCAGGTTTAATTTCATATGAAGGTGCTGAAGTGGCAGGTGTAGTGATAGGTGTGCTGATAAAGTCATTGTTGTTGTGACTAGTGAAGTCACACAACTTGGTGTTCTCGGTGGAACCCATAGTAGCAAGCAAGCAAGATAACTATTTTTGTGATTTTCGATAAAAGATACTAACGCAAAAACTGAAAGGTAAACTAACAAGACTAAAAGCAAAGGTAAAAGATTGCGTGCAACTCCCCTATCTTGAAGAGTGGAGTCCCCGACAAGGGCGCCAGAAAAACTCTTGCTAGGCTTCTCGCCCCTCGTTGGTTACCCCAAGTGGAAGGTGTGAGATGTAGTGTTGCGGAAGTTTTTCCCTTGGCAAAGATACCAAGGATCGAATCCCCAGAGACTCCTAGGTTCAACAAGAAGGTGTCAACTGCTACAGCGCCAGATATTAGCAATCAACGTGGACCTGCACATAGATACAAATAACTTTGCTCCCAACGAGTACAGAGAGGTTGTCAATCCCTCCGGCCTTGTAGTTCACAAAGGATTAAACATAAGTGATAGTAGTGATAGATATAATTGCAATAGTAAATAATAGGGAAAAGTAAATAGCGGATGTGATCAATGATGGTAATATGGACCGGAGTCTCATGATGTTCACTAGTGATATCTCTCTCCCAAAAGACGATAAAACAGCTATGTGAGGTAAACGAATTACAGCTGGGCAATTGACAGGACCATGTGCGCAAACCAATGCTGACTACGTTGCAAGAAAGGTTGAGGTTCAAAGCATGGGCGGTACGCCAAAGTAAGTAGACCAAAATCCATTAATTTCTACTACTAATCATCCACCATGAGATATCTATCCAGAACATCTCGCTGGTATTAAGTTGCGAGTCCCACCCATAGTGTAAACTCAATGCAACAGACAACTGCATTAAAAGAACTTTGCGTAAAGTAAACAATCCTTGCACCCGCGGGCACAAGCACCGTTGTTTTCCCCCTTGTGGCAACAGCACATCCCCTAGACTCATGTTTCTGTCACTCAAACTAGTCATCGAGGGGCATGAACCCACAATCAAGCATAACGTTCCCTCTTGGAGTCACTACCTATTACTTGGCCAAAGCAATAAATAACAACGGAGAACATGCAAGAATTACTTACGAACATAAATATAAAAGAGGTAGATCAAATATATTACTCAAGCACAATTTGAACATAATCTCATAATCCATCGGATCCCAGCAAACTCATCATAGCAACAGCATAAGGATTACATATGTGCCTCGATCATGTAGGGCAACTCACGAGGGCTAATTAGTGAAGCACAAGAACGGGAGGAGAACATCACATAGCTACTGGTCATGGACCCATGGTCCAAGGGAGACTACTCACAACTCATCCGGGAGGCGTCCATGGTGGTGGAGAGGCTCCCGATGGTGATCCTCCCCTCCGACAGGGTGCCGGGAAGAGTTCTCCTGGTGCTCCCGATCTTGGAAGCGGCGGCGGCGGCAGAACAGAGATGGGATCGCGAAAAGAGTTCCTCCCTCGAGCGTTTCGGGAGACGCTTTAAATATATGCCAAAGGGGGGCATCGGAGGAGCCTCGGGGGGCCCATGCGCCCCCCCCCGGCGCAGCCCAGGGGGGCGCGCCGCCAGGGCGCCTGGAGCCATGGTGCCCCCCCCCCCCGGCTGTACTTCGGGCGCACGGTAGGTTCTGGAACACTGATTTTTTATATAATTTTTCTGGATTTTTCCTGGCAGTTCTCGTAACATGAAAACCTGAAATACAAAAACAGCCGAAAACAGAAACTGGCACCGGGGTGCACTGAGTTAATAGGTTAGTCCAAATATGATCAAAAGTGTATGGAAGTGTATAAATATCATAGCAATATCACCCAAAAGAGGCATGGAGCAAGCAGAAATTATAGATACGTTTTGGACGTATCACTTGTCATCGTGATTTAAGTTTTCAATTGGATTATACTTCACATGATAGTTATTTTGTTGAGTTTGCTCCCACTACTATGAATGAGAAGAATTTTGCTTATGTGGAGAGTAGTAAAATTTATATGCAAGTAGATCATGAAAACAATGCTTTATGTGCTGGTTATATGGTTGAATTCATTCATGATGCTACTGAAAATTATTGTGAGAGAGGATCAATTGCTTGTAGGAATTGCAATAATATCAAGTTTGATCTCTATGTGCTTGAAGGTTTGAAGCTATGCTTGTTTTGCTTTCCTATGCTAGTTGATTATTGTTCCCATAAGTTGTTTGCTCACAAAATCCCTATGCATAGGAAGTGGGTTAGACTTAAATGTGCTAGTCATATTCCTCAAGATGCTCCCTTTATGTTTCAATTCCTATCTTTTACGTGAGCATCATTGAAATCATCATGCCTAGCCAGGGGCGTTAAACGATAGCGCGTGTTGGGAGGCAACCCAACTTTATTTTTGTTCTTTGCTTTTTGCTTCTGTTTAGGAATAAATATTGCATCTAGCTTCTGTTTAGATGTGTTTTTGTGTTTTAGTTAGTGTTTGTGCCAAGTAGAACCTTTGGGAAGACTTGTGTGAAGTTTATGTGATCATGCTGTAAAAAACAGCAACTTTAGCGCTCACGAGATTAGCTACCATTTTTTACTGGAGAGTGATTTTTAGCTGATTATTTTTGTAGATGATTAATAGAAAAATTCCTCATGTCCACCAATTTATTTAAGAGTTTTTTGAGTTACAGAAGTATTCAAAAGTTACAGATTGCTACAAACTGTTCTGTTTTTGACAGATTCTGTTTTTCGTGTGTTGTTTGCTTGTTTTGATGAATCTATGAGTAGTATTGGAGGATGTGAATCATAGAGAAGTTGGAATACAGTAGGTTTAACACCAATATAAACAAAGAATGAGTTCATTACAGTACCTTTGAGTAGTGGTTTGTTTTCTTATACTAACGGAGCTCACGAGATTTTTGTCTAAGTTTTGTGTTGTGAAGTTTTCAAGTTTTGAGTATTGCTTTGATGGACTATGGAACAAAGAGTGGGAAGAGCCTAAGCTTGGCGATACCCAAGGCAGCCCAAGGTAAAATTCAAGGACAACCAACAGCCTAAGCTTGGGGATGCCCCGGGAAGGCACCCCCTCTTTCGTCTTCATCTATCGGTAACTATACTCGGGGCTATATTTTTATTCACCACATGATATGTGTTTTACTTGGAGCGTCATGTATTATTTGAGTCTTTGCTTGTTAGTTTGCCACAATTATAGTTGCTGGACACACCTTTTTGAGAGAGATAAATATGGCCTAGGAATTGTTAGAACACTCTATGTGGTTCACTTATATCTTTTGAGTTAAATAGTTTCCTCTAGTGCTTCACTATTATCTGTTAGAGCACGGTGGTGATTTTATTTTGTAGAAATTGTTAATCTCTCATGCCTCACTTATATCCTTTTGAGAGTCTATTTAGAACAGCATGGTAATGTGCTTTGGCTATAAAACTAGCCTTAACATGATAGGCATCCAAGATGAATGTAGTAAAAACCTTCATACAAAGTGCATTGAATATGATGAAAAGTTGGATGCTTGATAATTGTTTTGAGATATGAGGATATTAATATTAGAGTCATGCTAGTGGAGTTATTATGAAATTGAGAAATACTTTTGTTAAAGTTTGTGATTCCCGTAGCATGCACGTATGGTGAACCGCTATGTGACGAAGTTAGAGCATGAGGTATTTGTAGAGTGTCATCCTTTGTGTGGAGGTCAGGGGTGCGCGATGGTTAACTCCTACCAACCTCCCCCCTAGGAGCATGCGTTGATTACTTTGTTTTGATGACTCGTAAATTTTTGCAATAAGTATATCAGTTCTTATGACTAATGTTGAGTCCATGGATTATACGCACTCTCACCCTCCACCATTACTAGCCTCTCTTGTACTGCGCAACTTTCGCCGGTACCATACAACCACTATATACCTTACTCAAAACAGCCACCATATATCTTCCTCAAAACAGCCACCATACCTACCTATCATGGCATTTCCATAGCCATCCAAGATATATTGCCATGCAACTTTCAACCGTTTCGTTCATATGACACGCTTCATATTGTCATATTGCCATGCATGATCATGTAGTTGACATCGTATTTGTGGCAAAACCACCATGCGTAATTTTTCTTACATGTCACTCTTGATTCATTGCACATCCCAGTACACCGCCGAAGGCATTCATATAGAGTCGTACTATGTTCTAGTATCGAGTTGTAAATCAATAGAAGTGTGATGATCATCATTATTAGAGCATTGTCCCATGTGAGGAAAGGCCAAACAAAAGAAGGCCCCACCAAAAAAAGAAAAAAAAGGGACAATTGCTACTATCTTTTTCCACACTTGTGCTTCAAAGTAGCACCATGTTCTTCATGATAGAGAGTCTCATGTTTAGTCATTTTCATATACTAGTGGGAATTTCCATTATAGAACTTGGCTTGTATATTCCAACGATGGGCTTCCTCAAATGCCCTAGGTCTTCATGAGCAAGCAAGTTGGATGCACACCCACTTAGTTTCTTTTTTTGAGCTTTCATACATATTTAGCTCTAGTGCATCCGTTGCATGGCAATCCCTACTCACTCACATTGATATCTATTAATGGGCATCTCCATAGCCCGTTGATACGCCTAGTCGGTGTGTGACTATCTCCCTCCTTTTTGTCTTCTCCACAACCACCACTCTATTCCACATAGTGCTATATCCACGGCTCACGCTCATGTATTGCGTGAAAGTTGAAAGGTTTGAAAGAATAGAGTATGAAAACAAGTGCTTGGTTGAAACCGGAGTTGTGCATGATATGAATATTTTGTGTGATGAAGGGGGAGCATAGCTAGACTATATGATTTTGTAGGGATAACTTTCTTTAGCCATAGTATTTTGAGAAGACATGATTGCTTTGTTAGTATGCTTGTAGTATTATTATTTCTTATGTCAATATAAACTTTTTTCTTGAATCTTTCGGATCTGAACATTCATGCCACAATAAAAGAAATTACATTGAGAATTATGTTGGTTAGCATTCCACATCAAAAATTCTGTTTTTATCATTTACCTACTCGAGGACGAGCAAGAATTAAGCTTGGGGATGCCGATACGTCTCCAACGTATCTATAATTTTTGATTTTTCCATGCTATTATATTACCCTTCTAGGATGTTTTATGGGATTTATTATACACTTTAATATTATTTTTGGGACTAACCTATTAACCCAGAGCCCAGTGCCAGTTTCTGTTTTTCTCCGGTTTTAGGGTTTCGCAGAAAAGGAATATCAAACGGAGCCCAATTGACCTGAAACTGAGACCCCCTTTGTTTGGCCCCGACTCCAACACCTCCTTTATATATTGAAACCTCCGGAAAGTAACCAAGATCGGGAGTTCTGCTGCCGAAAGCCTCTGTGGCCACCAAAAACCAATCTAGACCCTGTTCTGGCACCCTGCCGGATTCAATCAATCCCGTATATGATTCTCTTTGTCTACCGATATAGTACTTGCCAGAGATTCGATCGTCGGTATCCCGATACCTTGTTCAATCTCGTTACGGCAAGTCTCTTTACTCGTTCCGTAACACATCATCCCATGACCAACCCCTTAGTCACATTGAGCTCATTACGATGATGTCTTACTGATTGGGCCTAGAGATACCTCTCCGTCATACGGAGTGACAAATCCCAGTCTCGGTTCGTGCCAACCCAACAGATGCTTTTGGGGATACCCGTAGTGTACCTTTATAGCCACCCAGTTACGTTGTGACGTTTGGCGCACCCAAAGTATTCCTACGGTATCCGAGAGTTGCACAACCTCATGGTCTAAGGAACAGATAGTTGACATTGAAAAAGCTTTAGCATACGAACTACATGATCTTGTGCTAAACTTAGGATTGGGTCTTGTCCATCACATCATTCTCCTAATGATGCGATCCTGTTATCAATGACATCCAATGTCCATGGTCAATAAACCGTAACCATCTATTGATCAACGAGCTAGTCAACTAGAGGCTCACTAGGTACATGTTGTGGTCTATGTATTCACACATGCATTACTGTTTCCGGATAATACAATTAAAGCATGAACAATAGACAATTATCATGAACAAGGAAATATAATAATAACCATTTTATTATTGCCTCTAGGGCATATTTCGAACAATTGAAATCGTAACCTCAGAGGAATACATAAAGGACACCTTCCAGAACGATTCAGACTCCAAAAAGGAAGAGGTATGTGCTACCTCTTGAGCTTGCGTTGTTTTCCCTCGAAGAGGAAAGGGTGATGCGGCACAGTAGCGTAAGTATTTCCCTCATTTTTTTGAGAAACAAGGTATCAATCCAGTAGGAGACCACACGCGAGTCCCTCGTACCTACACAAACAAATAATAACCTTGCAACCAACGCGATAAAGGGGTTGTCAATTCCTTCTCGGCCACATGCAAAAGTGAGATCTGATAAAGATAATAAGATAATATTTTTGGTATTTTGTTTTATAGATTGAAAGTAAAGATTGCAAAACAAAAGTAAAGTAAAGATAAATAGTTGATGGAAGATTTATATGATAGAATATAGACCCGGGGGCCATAGGTTTCACTAGTGGCTTCTCTCATGATAGCAGATTTCTACGGTGGGTGAACAAATTACTGTCGAGCAATTGATAGAAGAGCGCATAGTTATGAGAATATCTAGGCATGATCATTGTATATAGGCATCACGTTCGTGACAAGTAGACCGAAACGATTCTGCATCTACTACTATTACTCCACACATCAACCGCTATCCAGCATGCATCTAGAGAATTAAGTTCATAAGAACAAAGTAACGCTTTAAGCAAGATGACATGATGTAGAGGGATAAACTCATGCAATATGATGTAAACCCCATCGTTTTATCCTCGATGGCAACAATACAATATGTGCCTTGCTGCCCCTGCTGTCACTGGGAAAGGACACTGCAAGATTGAACCCAAAGCTAAGCACTTCTCCCATTGCAAGAACTACCAATCTAGTAGGCCAAACCAAACTGATAATTCGAAGAGACTTGTAAAGATATTTAAATCATGCATAAAATATTTAAGAGAAGAATCAAATATTGTTCATAGATAATATTGATCATAAACCCACAATTCTTCAAATCTCGACAAACACACCGCAAAAAGAATTACATTAAATAGATCTCCAAGAAGATCAAGGAGAACTTTGTATTGAGATCCAAAGAGAGAGAAGAAGCCATCTAGCTAATAACTATGGACCTGAAGGTCTGTGGTAAACTACTCACAACTCATCGGAGAGGCTATGGTGTTGATGCAGAAGCCCTCCGTGATCGATGCCCCTTCCGGCGGAGCTCCGGAATAGGCCCCAAGATGGGATCCCACGGGTATAGAAGGTTGCGGCGGTGGAATTAGGGTTTCGTGGTCCTCCTCAATGTTTTCAGGGTACGTAGGTATATATAGGAGGAAGAGGCACGTCAGGGAAGCCACGAGGGGCCCATGAGGGTGGGGGTGTGCCTACCCCCTGGGCGCGCCACCTGTGCTCGTGGCCGCCTCGTTCCTTCCCTGGCGTGTACTCCAAATCTTTTGTGTTGTATTTGTTCCAAAAATGAGTCTCCCGAAGGTTTCATTCCGTTTGGACTCTGTTTGATATTCCTTTTCTGCGAAACACTGAAATAGGCAAAAAAACAGGAATTTGCACTGGGCCTTGGTTTAATTGGTTAGTCCCAAAAATAATATAAAAGTGTATAATAAAGCCCATTAAACATCCAAAACAGATAATATAATAGCATGGAACAATAAAAAATTATAGATACGTTGGAGACCTATCAAGCATCCCCAAGCTTAATTCCTGCTCGTCCTCGAGTAGGTAAATGATAAAAGACAGAATTTTTGATGTGGAATGCTACCCAACATAATTCTCAATGTAATTTTATTTATTGTGGCATGAATGTTCAGATCCGAAAGATTCAAGACAAAAGTCTATATTGACATAAGAATAATAATACTTCAAGCATACTAACAAAGCAATTATGTCTTCTCAAAATAACATGGCCAAATAAAGTTCATCCCTACAAAGTCATATACTTTGGCTATGCTCCATCTTCGTCACACAAAATACTCGAATCATGCACAACCCCGGTTTCAGCCAAGCAATTTTTCATACTTCAATTTTTTCAAACTTTTTCAACTTTCACGTAATACATGAGCGTGAGCCATGGATATAGCACTATAGGTGGAATAGAGTGGTGGTTGTGGAGAAGACAAAAGAGGAAGATGGTCTCACGTCAACTAGGCGTATCAATGGGCTATGGAGATGCCCATCAATAGATATCAATGTGAGTGAGTAGGGATTGCCATGCAACGGATGCACTAGAGCTATAAATGTATGAAAGCTCAACAAAAGAAACTAAGTGGGTGTGCATCCAACTTGCTTGCTCACGAAGACCTAGGGCATTTGAGGAAGCCCATCGTTGGAATATACGAGCCAAGTTCTATAATGAAACTTCCCACTAGTATATGAAAGTGACTAAACAAGAGACTCTCTATCATGAAGATCATGGTGCTACTTTGAAACACAAGTGTGGAAAAAGATAGTAGCATTGTCCCTTCTTTTATTTTTTATTTTTTTGGGGGGGCTTCCTTTTTTTTCTTTGGCCTTTCTTTTTTTTTTCTTTGGGACAATGCTCTAATAATGATGATCATCACACTTTTATTTACTTACAACTCGATATTACAACTCGATACTAGAACAAAGTATGACTCTATATGAATGGCTCCGGCGGTGTACCGGGATGTGCTATGAGTCAAGAGTGACATGTATGAAAAATTATGCATGGTGGCCTAGCCACAAATACGATGTCAACTACATGATCATGCATGGCAATATGACAATGATGAAGCGTGTCATATGAACGGAACGTGGAAAGTTGCATGGCAATATATCTCGGAATGGCTATGGGAATGCCATGATAGGTAGGTATGGTGGCTGTTTTGAGGAAGGTATATGGTGGGTGTATGGTACCGACGAAAGTTGCGCGGTACTAGAGAGGCTAGAAATGGTGGAAGGGTGAGAGTGCGTATAATCCATGGACTCAACATTAGTCATAAAGAACTCACATACTTATTGCAAATATCTACAAGTCATCAAAACAAACTACTACACGCATGCTCCTAGGGGAAGGGTTGGTAGGAGTTAACCATCGCGCGATCCCGACCTCCACACAAAGGATGACACTCAATGAAATACCTCATGCTTCAAATTTGCCACACAACGGTTACCATACGTGCATGCTACGGGACTTGCAAACCTCAACACAAGTATTTCTCAAATTCACAACTACTCTACTAGCATGACTCTAATATCACCATCCTCATATCTCAAAACAATCATCAAGTATCAAACTTCTCATAATATTCAATGCACTTTATATGAAAGTTTTTATTATACACATCTTGGATGCCTATCATATTAGGACTAATTTTATAACCAAAGAGGGGATGCCTTCCCGAGGCATACCCAAGCTTAGGAATTTGCTTGTCCTTGAATTTTACCTTGGGGTCCCTTGGTCATCCCCAATCTTAGGCTCTTGCCACTCTTTGTTCTATAGTCCATCAAATCCTTACCCAAAACTTGAAAACTTCACAACACAAAACTTAACAGAAAATCTCGTGAGCTCTGTTAGTACAAGAAAACATACCACCACTCAAAGGTACTGTAGTGAACTAATTATTTATTTATATTGGTGTTAAACCTACTGTATTCCAACTTCTCTATGATTCATACCCCCCGATACTACTCATAGATTCATCAAAATAAGCAAACAACACACGAAAAACAGAATCTATCAAAAACAAAATAGTCTGTAGCAATCTGTAACTTTCGAATACTTCTGTAACTCTAACAATTCTGAAATAAATTGGTGGACTTGAGGAATTTGTCTATTAATCATCTGCAAAAAGAATCAACTTAAAATCATTTTCCAGTAAAAAAATGGTAGCTAATCTCGTCAGCGCAAAAGTTTCTGTTTTTTACAGCAAGATCGCAAAGACTTCACACAAGTCTTCCCAAACACTAATTAAAATACAAAACCACATCTAAACAGAAGCTAGATGTATTATTTATTACTAAACAGAAGCGAAAGGAAATAAAATAAAATTGGGTTGCCTCCCAACAAGCGCTATCGTATAACGCCCCTAGCTAGGCATGATACAAGAATAGATCTAGGTATTGCCATCTTTGGTAGACAATTATTCAACTGAACACTTATTATTCTTCGGAGTTTCTTCCTTCCTATTAATAATCAAACTCTTAGGCAAGAAATCAAGAAATTCATTTGTAGCAAAAGGTTCCCTAACGATAGTGAGAAAGTTGGGGTGAACACTTATTGATTTGAGATCTGTGGTTTCCTTACTAGAGGATTCACCCTTATTCTTAGGAACATACGTAAACTTGGCCATTTTAGTAGTGGAGGGGTTTGAAGTATTTCTCACAGCAGAAAAAGCAGACCCTATATTGGTAATAATATACTCAAGTTTATCAATTCTAGTAGAGTCTTGATCTATTCTCTCTTTAACTATGGGTTCTTTTTCTTAAAAAAAATTCAGAATGACTCCTACCTTAGATCCATATTGGGTAATTTGGTTATGGATCTTTTTATCCAAACTCTCAACCAACTGCACGGTGGAATCTTTATTTTCAATAATTTCAAGCCTTTGCATTACGTGCTCTAAAGTTAAGATAGTTCCATTAACCAAAAGAGGTGGTGGGCCAAACAAATCTATCTTTGCATTATAAGAATCAAAAGTATGGCTACCCAAGAAATTTCCTCCGATAATGGTATCAAGAATATATATATATTCCAAGGAGTGATGCCTACATAATATTTTTGAAGAAGCACGGAAGTGGAAAGCTTCCTAGTAGATCTATTCTGAGCATTTCAAATTCTATACCAAGCATCTTTTAGATTTTCTTCCTCTGTTTGTTTAAAATTAAGAACTTCACTCTCGGGAATATTAATAATGATAGAAGGGCTAGCCATGACGGCAAACCAAACGATAAAGCACATGGAGCAAATAAGAGGGCGAATAAAACGGCAAAGGTGAAGTGGGGGAGAGGAAAACGAGAGGCAAATGGCAAATAATGTAATGCGAGGGATAAGTGTTTGTGATGGGTACTTGGTATATGACTTTTGCGTAGATCTCCCCGGCAACGGCGCCAGAAATTCTTCTTGCTACCTCTTGAGCTTGCATTGTTTTCCCTCGACGAGGAAAGGTGATGCAGCACAGTAGTGTAAGTATTTCCCTCAGTTTTTGAGAACCAAGGTATCAATCCAGTAGGAGACCACGCGCGAGTCCCTCATACCTATACAAACAAATAAGAACATTTCAACCAACGTGATAAAGGGGTTGTCAATCCCTTCTAGGCCAGTTGCAAAACTGAGATCTGATAAAGATAATAAGATAATATTTTTGGTATTTGTTTTATAGATTGAAAGTAAAGATTGCAAAACAAAAGTAAAGTAAAGATAAATAGTTGATGGAAGATTTATATGATAGAAGATAGACCCCGGGGCCATAGGTTTCTCTCATGATAGCAGATTTCTACGGTGGGTGAACAAATTACTGGCGAGCAATTGATAGAAGAGCGCATAGTTATGAGAATATCTAGGTATGATCATTGTATATAGGCATCACGTCCTTGACAAGTAGACCGAAACGATTCTGCATCTACTACTATTACTCCACACATCGACCGCTATCCAGCATACATCTAGAGTATTAAGTTCATAAGAACCGAGTAACGCTTTAAGCACGATGACACGATGTAGAGGGATAAACTCATGCAATATGATGTAAACCCCATCTTTTTATTCTCGATGGCAACAATACAATACGTGCCTTGCTGCCCCTGCTTTCACTGGGAAAGGACACCGCAAGATTGAACCCAAAGCTAAGCACTTCTCCCATTGCAAGAACTACCAATCTAGTAGGCCAAACCAAACTGATAATTTGAAGAGACTTGCAAAGATATTTAAATCATGCATAAAAGATTTCAGAGAAGAATCAAATATTGTTCATAGATAATCTTGATCATAAACCCACAATTCATCGGATCTCGACAAACACACCATAAAAAGAGTTACATCGAATAGATCTCCAAGAAGATTGAGAAGAACTTTGTATTGAGATCCAAAGCGAGAGAAGAAGCCATCTAGCTAATAACTATGGACCCGAAGGTCTGTGGTAAACTACTCACAACTCATCGGGAGAGGCTATGGTGTTGATGTAGAAGCCCACTGTGATCGATGCCCCCTCTGGTGGAGCTCCGGAACAGGCCCCAATATGGGATCTCACGGGTACAGAAGGTTGCGGTGGTGGAATTAGGTTTTCGTGGTCCTCCTCGATGTTTTCAGGGTACGCATGTATATATAGGAGGAAGAGGCACGTTAGGGGAGCCACGAGGGGCCCACATGGGTGGGGGCGCGCCCCCTGCCCTCGTGGCCGCCTCGGTCCTTCCCTGGTGTGTACTCCAAGTCTTCTATGTTGTATTTGTTCCAAAAATGACTCTCTCGAAGGTTTCGTTCCGTTTGGACTCCGTTTGATATTCCTTTTCTACGAAACACTAAAATAGGCAAAAAAAACAGCAATTTGCACTGGGCCTTGGGTTAATAGGTTAGTCCCAAAAATAATATAAAAGTGTATAATAAAGCCCATTAAACATCCAAAACAGATAATATAATAGCATGGAACAATAAAAAATTATAGATACGTTGGAGATGTATCAGTATGTGGTACGGTAAGTAAACCGACTCCAAAACAGTTCTAATGGCAATTTTTCTCTGTTTTGGAATATTTAAAAATAGAAAAATAAGAAGTAGTCCGAACGAGACACGAGGCGTCTACGAGGGTGGAGGGCGCGCCCTACCCCCCTGGGCGCGCCCCCCTACCTCGTGGGCACCTCGTGTGCCCTCTGGACTCCGATTTCTTGCACGATACTCCTTTCGGTCGGTAAAAATCCATTATGTAATCTCCTGAAGGTTTTGACCACCGCACCACGCGAAAATCCCCTGTTTTTGTTTCGAGCTATTTCCTGCCAGAGCTGACAAGGACAAGCATCATGTCGTCTTCCCCCTCCAACAATGAAGGCATCGATGCTTGGCTAATGAAGATAGAGCTGAGGAGGGAAGAACCTGGGGAGATCAACAAGGAGGATAGGATCAAGAAGGCTATGGAGGATCAGGCTCCGGCAGCAGGAGAAGAAGAAGAAGACATCTTTCAACCTCTTCCAAACCTTTTTACCCCAACTGAGATTGAAGCTTTCAAGAAGATTGAATTAGCTCACATACAAAACAAGTATCTCACAAGTGAATTTTTTTTGCTGAAGGAGCATATCACCGCACTTAAGGGCATTATCCGCAAATTGGAGGATCTTCTACGCTCGATGTACGACACTCCATCATCACTGCTACCAACTCCATAACCACCACCCTCGAAGAGAGAGACGTAATCACATGGGTATGGGCACTCCCCTTGGCAACTGCCAAGCTTGGGGGAGGTGCCTCGGTATCGTATCACCATCACACTCCTATCTTTACCATTTTTCTTAGTTCAATCCTTTTGGTAGTATCTTGATCTAGTAGAATAAAGTTTAGTATGATCTAGTTGTGAGTTTTGCTTTATGATATTCATCTATGTAATCAAGTCCGTGAGCTATATATAATAAAGATTAGTTTTGAGTCAAAGGGCTTGATCATCTCACCATGATCATGAGAGAAAAAAGAAAGAAAAAAAAAGAGAATCAAAGAGATCATATTGATCTTATGGGGAGTAATGACTTCACATATAAAGAGTATGATGAATAAACATTGTTGAGAGTTGACAAACATAGTTTTGGTCATCGTTGCAATTAATAGGAAGTAATAAAGAAAGAGAGGTTTTCACATATAAATATACTATCTTGGATATCTTTTATTATTGTGAGAACTCATTAAATTTAAAATATGACATGCTAAAGAGTTGATGTTGGACAAAGAAGACAACGTAATGGGTTATGTTTTCTTATATCTGAAATAAAATATATTGCCATGGATCATCCAACATGTTGAGCTTGCCTTTCCCCCCTCATGCTAGCCAAATTCTTTGCACCAAGTAGATATACTACTTGTGCTTCCATACATCCTTAAACCCAGTTTTGCCATGAGAGTCTGATGACCCACAAGTGTAGGGGATCTATCGTAGTCCTTTCGATAATTAAGAGTGTCGAACCCAACGAGGAGCAGAACGAAATGATAGGCAGTTTTCAGTAAGGTATTTTCTGCAAGCACTAAAATTATAGGTAATAGATCGTTTTGTGATAAGGTAATTGGTAGCAAGTGACCAAAGGGTAAAGTAAATAAGGTGCAGCAAGGTGGCCCAATCCTTTTTGTAGCAAAGGACAAGCCTGGACAAACTCTTGTATAAAGGAAAGCGCTCCCGAGGACACATGGGAATTATCGTCAAGCTAGTTTTCATCACGATCGTCTGATTCGCGTTCGGTACTTTGATAATTTGGTATGTGGGCGGACCGGTGCTTGGGTGCTGCCCTTACTTGGACAAACCTCCCACTTATGATTAACCTCTAATGCAAGCATCCGCAACTACAAAGGAAGTATTAAGGTAAACCTAACCATAGCCTGAAACATATGGATACAAACCCGCCCCTTACGAAGCAACACATAAACTAGGGTTTAAGCTTCTGTCACTCTAGCAACCCATCATCTACTTATTACTTCCCAACGCCTTCCTCTAGGCCCAAATAATGGTGAAGTGTTGCTTGGCGGCTTCTCGCCCCTCGTTGGTTACCCCAAGTGGAAGGTTTGAGATGTAGCGTAGCGGTAGTTTTCCCTTGGCAAAGATACCAAGGATCGAATCCCGTGAGACTCCGAGGGTCAACAAGAAGGTGTCAACTGCTAACGGCGCCAGATACTTAGCGATTGACAGGACCTGCACACAGATACAAATAACTTTGCTCCCAACGAGTACAGAGAGGTTGTCAATCCCTCCGGCCTTGTCGTTTACAAAGGATCAAACACAAGAGATAATAGTGATAGGTATGACTGCAACTAGTAAATAAGAACAGGAAGTAAATAGCGGATGTGATCAGTGATGGTAATATGGACCGGGGTCCCATGATGTTCACTAGTGATGTCTCTCTCCCAAAAGACGGTAAAACAGCTAAGCGAGGTAAACAAATTACAGATGGGCAATTGACAGGATTATGTGCGCAAACCAATGCTAACTATGCTGCAAAGAAAGGTAGAGGCTCAAAAGCATGGGCGGTACGCCAAGGCAAGTAGACCAAAATCCATTTGCATCTACTACTAATAATCCACCTTGAGATATCTATCCAGAACATCTCGCTGGTATTAAGTTGTGAGTCCCACCCATAGTGTAAACTCAAAGCAACAGACAACTGCATTAAAAGAACTTTGCGTAAAGTAAACAATCCTTGCACCCGCAAGTACAAGCACCATTGTTTTCCCCCTTGTGGCAACAGCACATCCCCTAGACTCATGTTTCTGTCACTCAAGCTAGTCATCGAGGGGCATGAACCCACAATCAAGCATAACGTTCCCTCTTGGAGTTACTACCTACTACTTGGACAAAGCAATAAACAGCAACGGAGAACATGCAAGAATTACTCAAGAACATAAATATAAAAGAGGTGAATCAAATATATTACTCACACACAATCTGAACATAATCTCATAATCCATCGGATCCCAGCAAACTCATCATAGCAACAACATAAGGATTACATATGTGCCTCGATCATGTAGGGCAGATCACGAGGTCTAATCGGTGAAGAACAAAGAGGGGAGGAGAACATCACATAGCTACTGGTCATGGACCCATGGTCCAAGGGGGACTACTCACAACTCATCCGGGAGGCGTCCATGGTGGTGGAGAAGCTCCCGGTGGTGGTTCTCCCCTCCGGCAGGGTGCCGGGAAGAGTTCTCCTGGTGCTCCCGATCTTGGAAGCGCGGCGGCGGCGGAACAGAGATGAGATCGCGAAAAAGGGTTCCGTCCTCGAGGGTTTCGGGACGCGGTGTAAATATATGCCAAAGGGGGTCGCCAGAGGAGGTAAGGGGGGCCCAGGCGGCCTGGCGCGGCGGCCAGGAGGGGGGCCACCCGCTCTGGGCACCTCGAGCCCCTATGGCCCCCCTCTGGCCCTACTTCTGCCGCATGGAAGCTTCTGGAGCACTGATTTTTTATATATTTTTCCCGAAATTTTTCTGGCAATTTAAGTAATGGGAAAACCTGAAATACAAAAACAGCAGAAAACAGAAACTGGCACTGGGGTGCACTGAGTTAATAGGTTAGTCCAAATATGATCAAAAGTGTATGGAAGTGCATAAATATCATAGCAATATCACACAAAAGAGGCATGGAGCAAGCAGAAATTATAGATACATTTTGGACGTATCAAGTGTCATGTAGTAGACATTCACATGACACCACTGGAGGAGAGACAACATACATCTCATCAAAATATCGAACGAAGACCAAATTCACATGGCTACTAATAGCAAGACTTCTCCCATGTCCTCAGGAACAAAAGTAACTACTCACGAGACATAATATTGTTCATGATCAGATGGTTATTAATATGCATAATGGATCTAAACATATGATCTTCCACCAAATAAACCAACTAGCATCAACTACAAGGAGTAATCAACACTACTAGCAACCCACAGGTACCAATCTGAGGTTTGGGTACAAAGATTGGATACAAGAGATGAACTAGGGTTTGAAAGGAGATGGTGCTGGTGAAGATGTTGATGAAGATAGCCCTCCCCAAGATGGGAGAGTTGTTGGTGATGATGGCGGTGATGATTTCCCCCTCCCGGAGGGAAGTATCCCAGGCAGAACAGCTCTGCCCGATCCCTAGATTGGTTTCCACCTCGAGATGGTGGCGTCTGGTCCCGAAAGCCTCCTTATGATTTTTTCCAGGTCAAAACACCTCATATAGGATAAGATGGGCATTGGGGGCCTTCCGGCTGGCCCACGAGGCAGGGGGCGCGCCCTGGGAAGGGGGGGCGCCCCCACCCTCGTGGACAGCCGGTGGCCCCCCTCGTGGACTTCTTTCACCAGATATTTTTTATATTTTCTGAAACGAAGTTCTGTTGAGTTTCTGGGCTTTTGGAGTTGTGCAGAATAGGTTTCCAGAGTTTGCTCCTTTTCCAGCCCAGAATTCCAGCTGCCGGCATTCTCCCTCTTCATGTAAACCTTGTAAAATAAGAGAGAAAAGGGATAAGTATTGTGACAAAACATATAATAATAGCCCATAATGCAATAAATATCAACATATAAGCATGATGCAAAATGGAAGCATCAACTCCCCCAAGCTTAGACCTCGCTTGTTCTCAAGCGAAAGCCGAAATCGAAAAATATGTCCACATGTTTAGAGATAGAGATGTCGATAAAAACAAAATACAGACATGAGGGCATCATGATCATTCTCATAACAGCAACTTATATAAATATAGTCATATGATTCTTATATCAAAGTAACAATTCATCCACAATATCAAGTATGAATCATAAACTTCATTGGAAACTAACAAACTTTGATCTCGGTCATTGAAGCAATTGCAATTTATCGTAATATCGGAAAGAGTCAATACAAGACCTTTTTAGCAAGCCTACATACTCAACCTTCATATAGTCTTTCACAATTGCTCACACTCACGCAATACTAATGTTTATGGAGTTTTAATCGGACACAGAGAAAGATAGGGGCTTATGGTGTTGCCTCCCAACCTTTTACCTCAAGGGTAATGTCAACAGTAATAGATCATGAAAACTTACATCCAAGTGGGTATATATGTCAGGATCTTTCACACACAATGTGCTTGCCAAAGGATAAAATGTAAAAAGGAAAGGTGGATTTCACCTTGACACTTATTAGACAGGAATAGTAGATAGCCCCTTCGTAGAGGGAAGCAGAGGTTGTCATGTGTTTTTATGGTTAGATGCACAAAGTCTTAGCATAGAAGAACTTTGCTTTATATTGCCACTTCTTATAAGGACCTTTATTATGCAGTCCGTCGCTTTGATTACTTCCATATCACAAGATCGTATAAAGCTAATTTCTCCCACACTAATAAATCATACATATTTTAGCGAGTTTGCAACATGACAACTTACTTGGAAGGATCTTTCTCAATCCATGGGTAGATATGGTGGACTCTCATGGCAAAACTGGGTTTAAGGATATATGGAAGCACAAGTAGTATCTCTACTTGGTGCGAGGAGTTTTGGCTAGCATGAGGGGGAAAGGCAAGCTCAACATGTTGGATGATCCATGACAATATACTTTATTTCGGATATAAGAAGACAACTCTTTAGCATGTCATACTTTAATGAGTGCTCACAATCATAAAGATGTCCAAGATAGTATATTTGTATGTGAAGCCTCTCTTCTTTTATTACTTCCTATTAATTTCAACGATGACCAAAACTATGTTTGTCAACTCCGAACAACTTTTCTTTATCATACTTTTGTATGTGAAGTCATTACTTCCCATAAGATTGATAACATCTCTTTGATACTCTTTATGTTTTCTTTCTTTTTATCATGACCCAAGTGACGAAATCAAGACCTTGACTCAACACTAAACTTTATTATATAGCTCAGGGACTCGATTACAAAGGGTAAAGCTCACAAAGCAAAAGCTCACAAGTAGACCATGCTAACTTTATTCTTCTAGATCAAGATACTACCAAAAGGATCGAACTAAGTAAAACAGTAAAGATAGGAGTGATGGTGATACGATATCGGGGTCACGCCCCCAAGCTTGGCAGTTGCCAAGGGGAGTGCCCATACCCATATGATTATGTCTCCTTCTTTGGAGGTGGTGATGTAGGCTTCTTCCTTAACTTGCGCTTAAGGACAGAATTTTGCTCTTTTAGATCATTGATCTCTCTCTCAAGATTTAATATCTTCTTGCATAGTGCCTGCTTGTTTTCCTGCAAGAGGTTAAAAGGGATAAATTCGATCTTAGGTATCTTTACTCTGTCAACGAGGCTTGACTTTTTGAACTCCACATGCATATCCCCAGGTTGAGGTAGTGGGACTTCGTCTTCATCCGATCTAGTCCAATCCTTCCTTCCCCTTTGGATCATGGTCCTCTTCTTCCTCCGTGGTACAACCATAATGCTCCCAGTCCCCATAGACCTTAGGGTCCGCAAGGGAATCAGCCACATAGCTTTCTCCCTCTGAATCCTGGGACGACATGTTGCTTTATCTGCGACAGAAACAGCTCAAAAAAAGAACAGAGGATTTTTGCGTGATACAGAGGTCAAAACCTTCGGGAGTATATATAATGATTTTTTACCGACAAAAAGGAGTATCCCACAAGAAAACGGACTCCGGGGAACACACGGGGTGCCCACGGGGCAGGGGCGCCCCCTGGGAAGGGGGGCGCGGCCTCCACCCTCGTGGATGCCTCGTGTCCCCTACGGACTGCTTCTTATTTTTCTATTTTTCTAAATATTCCAAAACGGAAAAAATGCTTTTAGAACTGTTTTGGAGTCAGTTTACTTACCGTATCACATACCTCTTCCTTTTCGGAGGCTGAACCGTTCTGGAAAGTGTCCCTTATGTATTCCTACGGGGTTACGGTTTCAATAATATTGGTTTCAACATTTATAGGATTACCTGAGATATAATGTTTAATTCTTTGGCCGTTCACCACCTTCGGATTTGTGCCTTCAAAGTTGTTGATTTTTTTGGCACCGGAACGATAGACCTCCTCGATAACGTAAGGTCCTTCCCACTTGGAGAGAAGTTTTCCTGCAAAAACTCTTAAACGAGAGTTGTATAGCAAGACATAATCACCTACGTTAAACTCACGCTTTTGTATCCTTTTGTCATGCCATCTTTTAACTTTTTCTTCAAACAGTTTGGCATTCTCATAGGCCTGGGTTCTCCATTCATCTAGACAGCTAATATCAAATAGCCTCTTCTCACCAGCAAGTTTGAAATCATAGTTGAGCTCTTTAATAGCCCAATATGCCTTATGTTCTAGCTCAAGAGGTAAGTGATAAGCTTTTCCATATACCATCTTATATGGAGACATCCTATAGGATTTTTGTATGCAGTTCTATAGGACCATAATGCATCATCTAGATTCTTCGACCAATTCTTCCTAGACCTATTAACTATCTTTTGCAAGATTAGTTTCAACTCCCTATTACTTAGTTCTACTTGACCACTAGTCTGCGGGTGATAAGGAGATGCAATTCTATGGTTGACATCATACTTTGCAAGCATCTTACGGAAAGCACCATGAATAAAGTGTGAACCACCATCGGTCATTAGATATCTAGGGACTCCAAAACTTGGAAATATAACTTCTTTAAGCATCTTAATAGAGGTGTTGTGATCAGCACTACTAGTTGGGATAGCTTCTACCCACTTAGTAACGTAATCAACATCAACTAAAATATTTGTGTACCCATTAGAGGTAGGAAACGGTCCCATATAATCAAGCCCCAAACATCAAATGGTTCAATAACAAGTGAATAGTTCATAGGCATTTCTTGACGTCTACTAATATTACCAATTCTTTGACATTCATCACAAGATAAGACAAACTTACGGGCGTCCTTGAAGAGAGTAGGTCAATAAAAACCGGATTGCAATACCTTGTGTGCAGTTATATCTCCCGCATGGTGTCCTCCATAAGCTTCGGAGTGGCACTTGCGTAGGATCTGTTCCTGTTCATTCTCAAGTACACAACGTCTACTAATACTATCAACTCCTTCTTTATAAAGATGTGGGTCATCCCAGAAGTAATGTCTCAAATCATAGAAGAACTTTTTCTTTTGCTGGTGTGTGAAGCTAGGAGGTATAAACTTAGCAACAATATAATTAGCATAATTAGCATACCATGGGGCAGTACGAGAAGTATTTATGACAGCTAATTGTTCATCAGGAAAGCTATCATCAATAGGTTGTGGGTCATCAAGTATATTCTCTAACCTAGACAAGTTATCTACTACTGGGTTCTCAGCTCCCTTTCTATCAATAATATGCAAGTCAAATTCTTGCAGCAAGAGAACCCATCTAATAAGTCTAGGCTTAGCATCTTTCTTTTCCATAAGGTATTTGATAGCAGCATGATCAGTGTGAATAGTTACTTTAGAATCTACAATATAGGGTCTAAACTTATCACAAGCAAATACAACTGCCAAAAATTCTTTCTCGATGGTGGCATAATTTCTTTGGGCACTATCTAGAGTTTTACTAGCATACTGGATAACATTCAATTTCTTATCAACTCTTTGCCCTAAAACAGCTCCTACAGCATAATCACTAGCATCGCACATAGTCTCAAAAGGTAAATTCCAGTCAAGAGGTTGGACAATAGGTGCAGAGATCAATGCTTTCTTAAGTATTTCAAATGCTTCTAGACAATCATCATCAAAGACAAAAGGAATATCTTTTTGTAAGAGATTAGTCAGAGGCCTGGAGATTTTGGAGAATTCCTTAATGAACCTTCTATAAAACCCGGCATGACCAAGGAAACTTCGTATACCTTTGATGTCCTTAGGGCATGGCATATTTTCAATAGCATCAAATTTAGCTTTGTCAACTTCAATACCTCTTTCAGAAATTTTATGTCCCAAGACAATGCCTTCGTTAACCATAAGGTGGCACTTCTCCCAATTCAATACAAGGTTAGTGTCTTCACATCTCTACAAAACTCGATCAAGGTTGCTTAAGCAATCATCAAAAGAAGTTCCGTAAACGGAGAAATCATCCATGAACACCTCAACAATCTTTTCACAAAAATCAGAGAATATAGCCATCATGCATCTTTGGAAGGTAGCAGGTGCATTACATAAACCAAAAGGCATATGTCTATAAGAAAAGGTACCGAAAGGACAAGTAAAAGTGGTCTTTTCTTGATCCCCTTTTGACACAGGTATTTGAGAGAAACCAGAATAACCATCTACAAAGCAAAAATGAGTGTGTTTGGATAACCTTTCTAGAATTTGATCAATAAATGGCAAGGGGTAATGATCTTTCTTAGTAGCTTTATTTAACTTACGGAAATCAATTACCATCCTATAAACTGTAACTATTCTTTGCGGGATCAATTCATCTTTATCATTAGGAACGACAGTCATACCTCCTTTCATAGGGACACAATGGACAGGACTTACCCACTGGCTATCAGCAACTGGATAGATAATACCTGCCTCTAGGAGCTTTAGTATTTCCTTCCTTACCACTTCTTTCATCTTAGGATTTAATCGTCGCTGATGATCAATAATTGGTTTAGCATTTTCCTCCAATTTCATCTTGTGTTGGCATATAGTGGGACTAATGCCCTTAAGATCATCCGGAGTATATCCAATAGCAGCTCGGTGCTTCTTCAGAGTTTTCAATAGTTTTTCTTCTTCTTGATCTGAAAGGTTAGCACTAATAATAACAGGATATATCTTCTTTTCATCAAGATAAACATATTTAAGATTATCAGGTAAAGGTTTAAGTTCAAACACGGGATCACCCTTGGGTGGAGGAGGATCCCCTAGGATTTCAACAGGCAAGTTGTTTTTTAATACGGGTCCCTGTGTAAGGAATATCTCATCTATCTCCCTTCTCTCATTCATATGCATATCATTTTCGTGGTCTAGCAAGTATTGTTCTAAAGGATCATTAGGTGGCACGGCAATAGAAGCAAGACCAATAATTTCATCTTTACTGGGTGGTGCCTTTTGAAGGGGTTGTCTACGGAATTTAGCAAAGTTAAAATCATGAGACATATCCCCTAATCCAACAGTGACAATATCTTTCACGTAGTCTATCTTGGCATTAACAGTATTCAAGAAGGGTCTACCAAATATAATGGGACATAATTCATCTTGTGGGAACTAAGAACTAGAAAATCAGCAGGGTATTTAACCTTCCCACACAAGACCTCAATATCTCTAACAATCCCAACTGGTGAAATAGTGTCCCTATTAGCAAGCTTAATAGTAACATCAATCCCTTGTAACTCAACAGGTGCAATATCATGCATAATTTCATTATACAAATCAAGAGGGATAATACTCGCACTAGCACCTACGTCGCATAAACCATGATAGCAATGATCTCCTATCTTAACAGAGATAACACGCAAGCCTACAACAGGTTTATGTTTATTCCTAACATTGGGTTTGGCTATTCTAGCAGACTCTTCTTGGAGGTAAATAACATGTCCATCTAAATCTTCTACCAAGAGATCTTTAACCATAGCAACACTAGGTTCAACTTTAATTTGCTCAGAGGGTGTAGGTGTTCTAGTATGACTCTTATGAACTACAGTTGAAGCTTTAGCATGATCCTTTATCCTAATGGGGAAAGGTGGTTTCTCAATATAAGCAGTAGGAATAACAGGATCAACATTATAAGTGATAGTCTTTTCTTCAACTTTAATAGGTTCAACCACTTTTACCTCAATAGGGGGATGGTATTTAAACCACTTCTCCTTGGGGAGATCAACATGAGTAGCAAAAGATTCACAGAAAGAAGCTACTATCTCAGAGTCGAGTCCATATTTAGTGCTAAACTCACGGAAAACATCGGTATCCATAAAAGCTTTAACACAATCAAACTTAGGGGTCATACCTGACTTCTTACCTTTGTCGAGATCTCAATCTTCAGAGTTGCGTTTATTTATTTCCAATAAATCCCATTTGAAGTCAATAGTCTTCATCATATAAGAGCCAGAACAAGAAGTATCGAGCATGGAGCGATTATTAAGAGAAAGTCGAGCATAAAAATTTTGAATGATCATTTCTCTTGAGAGCTCATGATTGGGGTATGAATATAACATTGAATTAAGCCTCCCCCAAGCTTGAGAGATGCTTTCTCCTTCGTGAGGCCAGAAATTATAAATATAATTACGATCACAATGAACCGGCTGCATAGGGCAGAACTTCTGATGAAATTCCAACTTCAGACGATTATAGTTCCATGATCCCATATCATCGCATAGCCTAATCAATGTCAATGCATATCCCTTCAAAGATAAAGGGAAGACCTTCTTCTTGATAACATCCTCGGGCATACCTGCAAGCTTAAACAATCCACAAACTTCATCCACATAGATTAGGTGTAAGTCGGGATGCAGTGTTCTGTCTTCTGTAAAGGGATTTTCAAGCAATTTCTCTATCATACCCGAAGGAATCTCAAAGCAAACATTTTCAATAGGTGCAGTAGGTTGAGGAGAAACTCTTTGCCCTTCTGTTCAGGGTGAAGATACCCCGAACAAGCCCCTCAAAGGATTTTGAGCCATAGTAACATGTGACAATAAATTTCAGCACACTATATAAATTTTTCCTTACCAAATTCCACTTACAAAAGGCGCTTCACTCCCCGGCAACAGCGCCAGAAAAGAGTCTTGATGACCCACAAGTGTAGGGGCTCTATCATAGTCCTTTTGATAAGTAAGAGTGTCGAACCCAACGAGGACCAGAAGGAAATGATAGGCAGTTTTCAGTAAGGTATTTTTTGCAAGCACTGAAATTATAGGTAACAGATAGTTTTGTGATAAGGTAATTGGTAGCAAGTGACCAAAGGGTAAAAGTAAATAAGGTGCAGCAAGGTGGCCCAATCCTTTTTGTAGAAAAGGACAAGCCTGGACAAACTCTTATATAAAGGAAAGCGCTCCCGAGGACACATGGGAATTATCGTCAAGCTAGTTTTCATCACGATCGTCTGATTCGTGTTCGGTACTTTGGTAATTTGGTATGTGGGTGGACCGGTGCTTGGGTGCTGCCCTTACTTGGACAAACCTCCCACTTATGATTAACCTCTAATGCAAGCATCCACAACTACAAAAGAAGTATTAAGGTAAACCTAACCATAGCCTGAAACATATGGATCCAAATCAGCCCCTTACGAAGCAACGCATAAACTAGGGTTTAAGCTTCTGTCACTCTAGCAACCCATCATCTACTTATTACTTCCCAATGCCTTCCTCTAGGCCCAAATAATGGTGAACTGTCATGTAGTCTACGTTCACATGACACCACTAGAGGAGAGACAACATACATCTCATCAAAATATCGAACGAAGACCAAATTCACATGACTACTAATAGTAAGACTTCTCCCATGTCCTCAGGAACAAAAGTAACTACTCACGAGACATAATATTTTTCATGATCGGAGGGGTATTAATATGCACAATGGATCTGAACATATGATCTTCCACCAAATAAACCAACTAGCATCAACTACAAGGAGTAATCAACACTACTAGCAATCCACAGGTACCAATCGGAGGTTTGGGTTCAAAGATTGGATACAAGAGATGAACTAGGGTTTGAGAGGAGATGATGCTGGTGAAGATGTTGATGCAGATAGCCCTCCTCAAGATGGGAGAGTTGTTGCTGATGATGGCGGTGACGATTTCCCCCTCCCGAAGGGAAGTATCCCCGGCAGAACAGCTATGCCGGAGCCCTAGATTGGTTTCCGCCTCGACACGGTGGCGTCTGGTCCCGAAAGCCTCCTTATGATTTTTTCCAGGTCAAAACACCTCATATAGGAGAAGATGGGCCTTCCGGCAGGCCCACGAGGCAGGGGGCACGCCCCCCACCCTCGTGGATAGCCAGTGGCCCCCCTCGTGGACTTCTTTCGCCAGATATTTTTTATATTTTCTGAAACGAAGTTCTGTTGAGTTTCGGGGCTTTTGGAGTTGTGCAGAATAGGTTTCCAGAGTTTGCTCCTTTTCCCGCCCAGATTTCCAGCTGCCGGCATTCTCCCTCTTCATGTAAACCTTGTAAAATAAGAGAGAAAAGGCATAAGTATTGTGAAAAAACATATAATAACAGCCCATAATGCAATAAATATCAACATATAAGCATGATGCAAAATGGACGTATCAGAGTCCACCATATCTACCTATGGATTGAGTAAGATCCTTCAATTAAGTTGTCATTGTTGCAACTCTCTAATTATGTATGTTCTATTAGTGTGGACAAAATAAACTTTATACGATCTTGTGATATGGAAGCAATAAAAGCGACGGACTGCATATTAAAGGTCCATATCATAAGTGGCAATATAAAGTGACGTTCTTTTGAGCTAAGATTTTGTACATCCAACCATAAAAGCACATGACAACCTCTGCTTCCCTCTGCGAAGGGCCTATCTATTGTTCTTACCTTATATAAGAGTCATTGTGATCTTCACCTTTCCTTTTTACAATTTATCCTTTGGCAAGCACATTGTGTTGAAAAGATCCTGGCATATGTACCCAATTGGATGTAAGCTATCATGAACCATTGTTGTTGATATTACCCTTGAGGTAAAAGGTTGGGAGGCAACTCTATAAGCCCCTATATTTCTCTGTGTCTGATTAAAACTCCATACCCATAAGTATTGCGTGAGTGTTAGCAATTGTGAAAAACTAAATGATAGTTGAGTATGTGGACTTGCTGAAAAGCTCTTATATTGACTCTTTCCGATGTTATGATAAATTGCAATTGCTTCAATGACCGAGATCATAGTTTGTTAGTTTTCAATGAAGCCTCTGATTCATACTTGACATTGTGAATATATTGTTACTTTAGCATAAGAAATCATACGACAATATATATGATTGTATGTGTCGTGCACAAAAAAAATAGTTTATTACATTATAATATAGGCATGATTGTATTATTGTTACTTTAGCTTCATGCACCTTGGAGCAACCAGGAGTATTTGTCAATACCTATTCAATAGGGCTCATGCACCGCACACTCAACTCTAAACCTACATCCAGTTGTATCCATCCGTCAACACATAACCAGTCATCTTCGGAAACCGTTTACCTCGGACCTTCGAAACGCATCCGCTATACTAGCTGTGGCAATACTCCTGAACTAGATGTAGCATGCTCTAATCTCTGTTGCAAGAGTGCTACTTGTTATAAACTGCTGCTACTTGTTATTTTGTTGCCATGTTTGAGATATGATAACTTGGTGCATGTTTATCCAAATGATGCAAATGATATGTCAAAATGTTCATCATGAGATGCTCTACATGATGGTTGCTGTAGCATGCTTGTTTGAGTTCATATTGCCATGTTAATCTCTGTTGCAAAAGTGCATTTGGCTGTTAAGTTCTGAAACTTGTTAAGAGATGCTGATTTCAATTGCTCTTTGCTAGTGATGTGTTTGTCCCCATGTCACATGCCTAGATGTTTTAGAATCCCCATGATGTGGTCTTTGCTGTGGTGCATTCATATTTCCATGATATGCCTTGAGGTGACTTAACCATGCTTGTAAACATGCCATGTTGTTATTGTTGTTTAACACTTAGTGAAATTTCACTAAGTCTGGAATCTGTCTTATCCTGATGCTATGTTTGCTTGATATCCTATGCAAATCCATGTTAGTTTTGGGGTGACCATTGATCATTCCTTGTTGTATATGTATTTTTCTATCCATTCATGTCCTCACTTGATCATTTGACCTGCTGTAGCTTATTTAATTCTTGCTCCCAAGTTGCTATAAAATATTGCTGTCAGGTTTCTATTGTCATGATCAAAATGTTGTAGCTTGTTGCTATTGATCCATGCCTCCTATGGAGATGCTCCAATGGAGTTGTTTGCTGTAGGATATGTCTACTTCATGTCCATGTTTCTTGTCACCATGTTTGAGTGTTGTAGAGTATATTTTTCTTGCTCCAAAGTTGCTATGTGGCTGTTAACTTCAGCTTGTTGTTATATCTTGTTTCATGTGTATCTTTTAGCCCGTTGCTCCGTTTTGTATGTGCCTTATATGAAACTTGTGTGATTTTGCATGTAGAATCATAATATCATATTGTTTTCATGTTTGGAGTATGTTTGCTTGATGTTTGGGTGCTTTTAGTATTGTTGCCATGCTTAACTTGTTTTGCTCATATCTTCTAGGCCGTAGCTCCGAATTAAACAAACTTTATATGAAACTTGACTAGAATTTCGTGTAGATCATGATGGTGCATGTTAACTTGCTGTTTATCAACTTTAACTGAAGGTTTGCTCAGATCTGGACTAATTTCAAACTATGCATATGAGGACTTACCGAATTTGTAATATGTAGTTTCCGGCCTCTTTTAAACTTGTTGACTTGTGTTGTTTTTGAGTGCTTCCTGCCTTGCCATGTTTTGCATCATATATATAGAATTGTCTTGCTTCCTACTTGCTTGAGCATATTGTCATGTTCTTGTGTTGTTTTTCTGTGCTTCCTACCTTGCCATGTTTTGCTTCCTGTATAGACTTGTCTTGCATCATACTTGCTTGAGCATATTGTCATGTTTCTTGTGTTGTTTCCCTGTGCTTCCTACCTTGCCATGTTTTGCTTCCTATACAGACTTGTTGTGCATCATATGTAGACTTGTTTTGCATCATACTTGCTTGAGCATATTGTCATGTTCTTGTGTTGCTTTTCTGTGCTTCCTACCTTGCCATATATTGCTTCCTGTATAGACTTGTCTTGCATCATAGCTTGTCATGTATTGCATCATATATAGACTTGTGTTGTTTTTCTGTGCTTCCTACCTTGCCATGTTTTGCTTCCTGTATAGACTTGTAGTGCATCCTATATAGATCTGTCTTGCATCCTACTTGCTTGAGCATATTGTCTTGTTCTTGTGTTGTTCTAGTATGCTTCCTATGTTGTCGTGTGATGCATCCTAAGTGCATCTATAATGCATCCTAAGTGCATCATACCTTGCCATGTAATGCATCATATATAGACTTGTGTTGTTTTGTTGTGCTTCCTACCTTGCCATGTTTTGCTTCATGTATAGACTTGTAGTGCTTCCTATGTAGACCTGTCTTGCATCATACTTGGTTGAGCATATTGTCATGTCTCGTGTGGTGTGTTTACCGTATTGCTTGCTTATTCTCGTTAGTGCTTGTTCCGTTGCGATCGTGAGGATTCGTTCGTCTACCCATGGTTCTTCTCCAAGGCTTCTTCTTCGTCTTCTTCATGGATCCGTTCTTCTTCCTTGCGGGATCTCAGGCAAGATGACCATTACCTTGGATACCTTTACTATCATTGCCATGCTTAATTGTCTCGATGCTATCGTTACATGTCGCGCTACCCATCATTATTGTCAGCCTCTCCTTGTTGCCATGAAACCTCTAACCTTTGAAACCTTCCTAGCAAACCTTTGTTTGGCCATGTTACCCGCTCGCTCAGCCCCTCTTATAGCGTTGTTAGTTGCAGGTGAAGATGAAGATCGCTCCATGTTGGAACTTGTTGTTGGAATATCACAATATGTTATATATATAATCACACACCTATATACTGGGCATGGGTGGAAGGCTTGGCCTTTTGCTCGGTGTTTTGTTCCACACATGCCACCTTAGGCGCCTATAAACCGGCATTATGTTCCTTGATTTTGCGTTCCTTACACGGTTGGGTATATGGGGACCCCTTGACAGTTCGTCTTTGAATAAAACTCCTCCAGCAAGGCTCAACATTGGTTTTGATTTGCTCATAATAAGAACTTAAATAATTAATTAAATTGCATAAGGGGGACGCTCCTTGGAGATTCTTTTCTACATAACAGGGGGGCCAGTGCTGATGGTGTTGGCCCCAAACGAGGGTTATGCGGGGCCACCTCAGGGAAACTCGAGGTTTGGTTTTACCTATAGGATCACCCATCCGGTCGTGGCCTGAGACGAGATACGCGCGGCTACTATCAGGGTGTCGACACACCGGGAGGTCTTGCTGGACTTGTTTTACCATTGTCAAAATGTCTTGTGCACCGGGATGCCGAGCCTGATCGGATTTCCCTAAGATAAGGGGTGATGATATTATATTTATCACTTCAGCTGATCGTGAGAGCTTGTGATGGGCTAAGTTGGGACACCCCTGCTGGGTTATGATCTTTCGAAAGCCATGCCCGCGGTTATGTGGCAGATTGGAATTTGTTAATGTCCGGTTGTAGAAAACTTGACAGAGGATCCGAAGTAAAACACACAACTGTGTGAGTAACCGTGACTGTCTCTTTTCACTTTGAGAAGAGAACACGGTGGGGTTATGTTTGACTCGTAGGTAGTTCAGGATCTTTAGCGATCATTACTAGTTTGCGACCGTTTGCGTATATGCTCATCTTATTCTTGTACTCGTAAGTTAGCCACCATACTTTTGCTTAGCCGCTGCTGCAACCTCACCACTTTACCTCTTCCTACCTATTAAGCTTTGATAGTCTTGTTACCCATGGTTATGGGATTGCTGAGTCCTCGTGACTCACAGATACTACAACAACAGTTGCAGGTGCAGGTTTCCGATGTCTTGACGTGAGAGCGTTGTTCTTTTGTTGGAGTTCTTCTTCTTCAGTCTTGGGTTAGGTTCCGGGTCGGCAGCCTGGGACAGCAGATGGATGTCTTTGAGATTTTCTTGTTTGTATCCGTAGACGGATACCTTGTATTGTCGTTGTATTCATGTGACTTGTATGTATTGTTGTATCCCCCATGTATGTATGTAATGATACGATGTAATGATATCCATCTTGCTAAGCGCCCGAAATGCGGTTGTGCTCCAATCACGTAAGTGTCACGTGATCGGGATAGAATCGCATCTTGGGCCTGACAAGTTGGTATCAGAGCCTCGACCGACCATAGGAGCCCCCTTGATTGATCGTAGCTTGGCCGTTGTTGAGTCTAGAAGAAAACTTTTTCGGAGTGTAGTTATATCGGAGAGTAGGAATTGTTTTTACTCCCCTGCCCCTTCATCGCTCTGGTGAGGAATTTTGACGTAGGTGTTTTGAATTACTCCTCTTCCCCTTCAAATTTATTTTAGGATCACGTGGATAGTTTTCGTTCGTTGCGTTGTTAGTACTTTCATCTGGTGCATCTCTCGTCAAGTGGACTCGACCTCTTCTTCTTTGCAAGTTCAACCTCAGTTCTTTTCAATCCTTTCAACGGTGTTTTCCCCGTCTGTTGTGGTCTTTTCTTTTCCCTCCCGCCCACCCTTTTTTCTTCTCGGACCGGAGTCCTTAATCGAGTATCCATCCTACTCGTGTGATCCTTTGCTTTCTTTCATCAATTATTCCAACTGGTCAATTTTCCTCTAGTTCGTCATCATTCTTCTCTTTTCTTCTCCCGTGAATTCTCCTCTCGTTTGATATTATTCATCTCTTTTTTTCCGGTGGTTCCAATTCTATTAGTATTCGGTGTTCATCATATTCTTTTCCTCGGCTCAATTGTTTCCTTTTTGCTCGTTTACCTCTCGCCATCTAATTGTTTCGGTGTTCCAAAGACATTCTCAAGAGATTTGTCTGTGTTCCAATTAATTCGAGGTTGTCACCTCATTCGAGTCTTTTATCCGTTCCGGCGCATTATCTCTTTTCGATCCTTTCGACGGTGGTTTTCTCTTCGGTGGGCTCATAACCCACAGGTCTTTTCCCGGGATCTTAACCGACTCTTCTAATATTTCCCAGAGTGTTCCGAAATTCTTTTCAAGTGTGACGTAAGTATGGATCCCATCAGTCATATGCCTTCCGAAGATCGTTTTCAAATTCTTTTCATCGGTGGTTCAACATTTTTCCTCATTGCGTTCATCCGGAGTATTTCATGAATTCTTTTCTTTGTGTTCCTCCGAAGGCCATCATTCAGAAGATTTCTTTGTTCTCAGTTTTCAACCTCGTCCTCCAAATATTCTTCATCGATGCCTCTTCGTTCGTCTCACATTCTTCCGGTGCTTGTTCAAGCATTCTTTAATCAGTTCGCGATCTCTTCGTGCTCGTCATCTAAATACACCAAGTGCTTTTTTCTTTCCGGTGATTCATGGTATTCACTCGATTCACTTTCTTACGGTGGCTTGTCCTCTTGCATCGTTCTATTTCATTCCTTACGGTGGTCATTTTCGTTCTTCACTCGATTGTAATTCTTCTCGGTGGTTTGTTCTTTTCATCATTCGTTTAATTCTTCCCGGTGGTTTGTTCCTTTTCTTCACTCGGCTTCAATTCTTTACGGTGGTTCGCTCAAGAGTTCTTTTCCGGTGTATCAATCCATTCATTTTATTCCAATCCTACCGGTGTTCCATGAAGATTCTCGCAAGTTAGCGTTATATTCCTCTTTAATCATTTCACGTGAATAAGTGGTTTGTAAATCCATTATTTCTCATCAATTTTATTGGTGGAGGATAAGCATAACATAAATCTTATTCTTTTCATCAAGTTGCTTAATTCCTTCCTTCGGAGTTTATTCTTGATGAATAAATTATAGTCCCAAGTGTTTTATTCTTTCTTTTCTGGAGTTCAAAGTTTCTCGGTTATCTCGTCGGATTCTCGTCTAAATCATCGCAAGGCTCTAATCTTATTCTTTTCGTCCGTCATTTCTACGTCATCATCCTTTTGTAACCGGAGTTCTTCATGGTGGTTCATCATGAGTTAATTCATTCTTCAAGTATTCTTCTAATCCTTCTGGAGCAGCTCATGCAATCTTATTCTTTTGCCTCTCGAGTGCAATTAATCCTCCGTATTCTTTTGAAGTGGAGTTTTGCATTCTTCCCTGATCTCATCTTCAATCTTTTATTTGTGGCATAATTCACCTCAAGTTTGAGATGTGTTTTAATAAGTCCATATCAAACTTATTCTTTTGTTGTTCATTTTCTCAACACCTCCGTTCAAGCTTTTCTTTTCAAGATGCTCTTTCAATTCATTCGCGCTTGAAATTGTCGTTTTATTCTCCCTTCTTCTCATTCTGTTTTTTATATCTTCCGGAGGCATTGTGTTCTTCATCTTGTCAACGTCTAGTTCTTGTTCCATTCCATTCATGTTCAACCGGTGTGCTATTCCTTCCAATTTCAGCCGGAGTGCTGCCCGAATTCCTTCGTTCGAATTCCTTTCTATCTCTTTTAACCGGAGTGGTTTCGAATTTATTCTTGCTCCTTCAGCTGTTGTTCCATTCCTTGCAGCTCTCAAGGTTCTCGTGTGTTCCCTGTTCCTCTTTCGTAATGGAGATTATCTTTCTCGTTCATCTCCATTATATTCTTTCTTTTGAAGTTGTTCATCCTCTCAAAGTTCTTTTCTTTCACTCTTTTGTCCTCGAAGAACTTTGTTCTTCCTTTTCCTTCCGTCTCGTTCCTAAGATCTCGGGACGAGATCTCTTGTTAGTAGGGGAGTGTTGTGACACCCCGAGACCGGTGCGCCAAGTGTCAGCCAGTTATTCGTAGACGTTGCCATGTCATCTGATTGCGTGTTGCATCTTGACATGTCATCATGTGTGTTGCATCAGCATGTTTTCAAAACTTGCATCCGTCTGAGTTCGCCCGTCCTTTTCGTTGTCCGTTCTGAGCCCAGACACACTTGCACGCGCCCGCGGTGCCTCCGAATATTTATTTTGTGAGTGGCTGAAAAACGTTCTCGGAATGGGTTGAAACATGTCATGTGGTCTTATTATAGCATAGGTAGACCGCATGTCAAGTTTCGTTGCGTTCGGAGTTCGTTTCATAGCCCAACGGTTAACCGTGTTAACCGCCGGAAGCCTTTTCTCTTTTGGCCCAGCACCCCCTTTCACACAGCCCACCTAGCCCATTCTAACCCCTCCATGCTCTTGGCCGTTCGATCACGATCACGTGGCCGCGAACGGCTCCTCATTTGGACACTCCTAGCTCCCTATGCCTATATAAACAGCCTCCCCCTCCATTTTTCGCGGTACAAACCCTAGTCTAGCCTCCCCGCCGCCGCCGGACGCGTCCGGGACGGCCGGACATGTCCGCCGCCGCCTACCGCACCAGTCCAGTGCCGCCACGTGGACAGCCAGCCAATCCCACCGCCGCGGCCCGTCGAGCCCGCAGCGGGCCCGACGAGCCCAGCCGCCGCCCGCACTCCATCCCCGCCCCCTCGTCGCTCGCGCCGCCTTCAGGCGCCCAGCTCCCGCTCCGCCGAGGCCCTCTCGCCGGCGGCCAGAGCCCCGTGCGCCTCCACCGCCCTGCCGGTTTAGATCCCGCCTCCCGGAGCTCCCATCGTCGGCCCTGGCGTCCACGGCGACCCCGCCGGCCCCAGATCCGTGGCCGGGCCATGCCACGAGTTGCTTCGCTCCGCCCTCGTCGGCTCCTCCCGCGAGCGTCGTCGCCGGAGTCGGACGAGTCGCCACCGCCGTTGCCCTATCGTCCTTCGTTCCAGCGAGTTCGGATCGAGGAGGGAGACGAGCCCAGTGCGCCAGCCGCCGCCCGTGGGCCGAAGCGCCTCCTCGAGGTCTAGCTCCCGTGGCTGGGCCGGCCTCCTCCTCCGCATGGGCTAGGCCCAGCAGCACCGGCCCGCCACGTCCACTTTCCCCTGGGCCGAGGCCCACTCTGGTGAGGACAACCCCCGGCCTTATCTCTCGTCCGCGGCGTAGTATAGTTTTCTTGCGCTTAGTTGTTTTTTTCCTAAGTCTTATAAAATCTGCTAAGTCTTTTCTGTCAGCATTTTGTTGCATCTTTGCATGCCCGTAAATAATTGTGTGCTTGCCCAAATTGAGTGAATAATATGTCAAAATGATCGTGGTGATGTGCTCTACACTTTGTTCCATTGTACCATGCTTGTTTGACTTCAACTAGATGCTCTAATCTCTGTTGCAAGAGTGCTACTTGTTATAAACTGGTGCTACTTGTTACTTTGTTGCCATGTTTGAGATATGATAACTTGGTGCATGTTTATCCAAATGATGCAAATGATATGTCAAAATGTTCATCATGAGATGCTCTACATGATGGTTGCTGTAGCATGCTTGTTTGAGTTCATATTGACATGTTAATCTCTGTTGAAAAAGTGCATTTGGCTGTTAAGTTCTGAAACTTGTTAAGAGATGCTGATTTCAATTGCTCTTTGCTAGTGATGTGTTTGTCCCCATGTCACATGCCTAGATGTTTTAGAATCCTCATGATGTGGTCTTTGCTGTGGTGCATTCATCTTTCCATGATATGCCTTGAGGTGACTTAACCATGCTTGTAAACATGCCATGTTGTTATTGCTGTTTAACACTTAGTGAAATTTTACTAAGTCTGGAATCTGTCTTATCCTGATGCTATGTTTGCTTGATGTCCTAGGCAAATCCATGTTAGTTTTGGGGTGGCCATTGATCATTCCTTGTTGTATATGTTTTTGTCTATCCATTCATGTCCTCACTTGCTCATTTGACCTGCTATAGCTTATTTAATTCTTGCTCCCAAGTTGTTATAAAATATTGCTGTTAGGTTTCTATTGTCATGATCAAAATGTTGTATCTTGTTGCTATTGATCCATGCCTCCTATGGAGATGCTCCAATGGAGTTGTTTGCTGTAGGATATGTCTACTTCATGTCCATGCTTCTTGTCACCATGTTTGAGTGCTGTAGAATATATTTTTCTTGCTCCAAAGTTGCTATGTGGCTGTTAACTTCAGCTTGTTGTTATATCTTGTTTCATGTGTATCTTTTAGCCCGTTGCTCCGTTTTGGATGTGCCTTATATGAAACTTGTGTGATTTTGCATGTATAATCATAATATCATATTGTTTTCATGTTTGGAGTATGTTTGCTTGATGTTTGGGTGCTTTTAGCATCGTTGCCATGCTTAACTTGTTTTTCTCATATCTTCTAGGTCGTAGCTCCGAATTAAACAAACTTTATATGAAACTTGACTAGAATTTCATGTAGATCATGATGGTGCATGTTAACTTGCTGTTTATCAACTTTAAATATTTTCTCAGATCTGGACTAATTTCAAACTATGCATATGAGGACTTACCGGATTTGTAATATGTAGTTTCTGGCCTCTTTTAAACTTGTTGACTTGTGTTGTTTTTGAGTGCTTCCTGCCTTGCCATGTTTTGCATCATATATATAGAATTGTCTTGCTTCCTACTTGCTTGAGCATATTGTCATGTTCTTGTGTTGTTTTTCTGTGCTTCCTACCTTGCCATGTTTTGCTTCCTGTATAGACTTGTCTTGCATCATACTTGCTTGAGCATATTGTCATGTTTCTTGTGTTGTTTCCCTGTGCTTCCTACCTTGCCATGTTTTGCTTCCTATACAGACTTGTTGTGCATCATATGTAGACTTGTTTTGCATCATACTTGCTTGAGCATATTGTCATGTTCTTGTGCTGCTTTTCTGTGCTTCCTACCTTGCCATATATTGCTTCCTGTATAGACTTGTCTTGCATCATACCTTGCCATGTATTGCATCATATATAGACTTGTGTTGTTTTTCTGTGCTTCCTACCTTGCCATGTTTTGCTTCCTGTATAGACTTGTAGTGCATCCTATATAGATCTGTCTTGCATCCTACTTGCTTGAGCATATTGTCTTGTTCTTGTGTTGTTCAAGTATGCTTCCTATGTTGTCATGTGATGCATCCTAAGTGCATCTGTAATGCATCCTAAGTGCATCATACCTTGCCATGTAATGCATCATATATAGACTTGTGTTGTTTTGTTGTGCTTCCTACCTTGCTATGTTTTGCTTCCTGTATAGACTTGTAGTGCTTCCTATGTAGACATGTCTTGCATCATACTTGGTTGAGCATATTGTCATGTCTCGTGTGGTGTGTTTACCGTATTGCTTGCTTCTTCTTGTTAGTGCGTGTTCCGTTGCGATCATGAGGATTCGTTCGTCTACTCGTGGTTCTTCTCCAAGGCTTCTTCTTCGTCTTCTTCATGGATCCGTTCTTCTTCCTTGCGGGATCTCAGGCAAGATGACCATCACCTTGGATACCTTTACTATCATTTCGATGCTTAGTTGTCTCGATGCTATCGTTACATGTCGCGCTACCCATCATTATTGTCAGCCTCTCCTTGTTGCCATGAAACCTCTAACCTTTGAAACCTTCCTAGCAAACCTTTGTTTGGCCATGTTACCCGCTCGCTCAGCCCCTCTTATAGCGTTGTTAGTTGTAGGTGAAGATGAAGATCGCTCCATGTTGGAACTTGTTGTTGGAATATCACAATATGTTATATATATAATAACACACCTATATACTGGGCATGGGTGGAAGGCTTGGCCTTTTGCTCGGTGTTTTGTTCCACTCATGCCACCTTAGGCGCCGATAAACCGGCATTATGTTCCTTTATTTTGCGTTCCTTACACGGTTGGGTATATGGGGACCCCTTGACACTTCGTCTTTGAATAAAATTCCTCCAGCAAGGCCCAACATTGGTTTTAATTTGCTCATAATAACAACTTAAATAATTAATTAAATTGCATAAGGGGGACGCTCCTTGGAGATTCTTTTCTACATAGCAGGGGGGCCAGTGCTGATGGTGTTGGCCCCAAACGGGGGTTATGCGGGGCCACCTCAGGGAAACTTGAGGTTTGGTTTTACCTATAGGATCACCCATCCGGTCGTGGCCTGAGACGAGATACGCGCGGCTACTATCAGGGTGTCGACACACCGGGAGGTCTTGCTGAACTTGTTTTACCATTGTCGAAATGTCTTGTGCACCGGGATGCCGAGCCTGATCGGATTTCCCTAAGATAAGGGGTGATGATATTATATTTATCACTTCAGCTGATCGTGAGAGCTTGTGATGGGCTAAGTTGGGACACCCCTGCAGGGTTATGATCATTCGAAAGTCGTGCCCGCGGTTATGCGGCAGATTGGAATTTGTTAATGTCCGGTTGTAGAAAACTTGACAGAGGATCCGAAGTAAAACACACAACTGTGTGAGTAACCGTGGCTGTCTCTTTTCACTTTGAGAAGAGAACACGGTGGGGTTATGTTTGACTCATAGGTAGTTCAGGATCTTTAGCGATCATTACTAGTTTGCGACCGTTTGCGTATATGCTCATCTTATTCTTGTACTCGTGAGTTAGCCACCATACTTTTGCTTAGCCGATGCTGCAACCTCACCACTTTACCTATTCCTACCTATTAAGCTTTGATAGTCTTGTTACCCATGGTTATGGGATTGCTGAGTCCTCGTGGCTCACATATACTACAACAACAGTTGCAGGTGCAGGTTTCCGATGTCTTGATGTGAGAGCGTTGTTCTTTTGTTGGAGATCTTCTTCTTCAGTCTTGGGTTAGGTTCCGGGTCTGCAGCCTGGGATAGCAGATGGATGTCTTTGAGATTTTCTTGTTTGTATCTGTAGACGGATACCTTGTATTGTTGTTGTATTCATGTGACTTGTATGTATTGTTGTATCCCCCATGTATGTATGTAATGGTACGATGTAATGATATCCATCTTGCTAAGCGCCCGAAATGCGGTTGTGCCCCAATCACGTAAGTGTCACGTGATCGGGATAGAATCGCATCTTGGGCCTGACAACAGCACTCCTGAGAATGCTGAGATCAAGGACATACATGTGACATGCTTCATCTTTACCATTTATGCATCTACCAATAAAGAGAGCAAAGTAATGAATAGCAGGAAAATGTATGCTCCCAGTGGTGGCTTGTGTGATGTCCCTGGATTCCCCCACTGTAATACTAGCTAGGAATTCTCTAAATTCAGATTTACGAGGATCACTCATACTGCCCCACTGTGGGAGCTTGCAGGCTTCATTAAAATCCTCTAAGTCCATGGTATAAGATTTATCATATAGATCAAACAAGACAGTGTGAGAATTACGTGAAGATGAAAATTTAAACCTTTTCACAAAGCTATCAGTCAAGCCACGGTATTGGAGGAACTTATCTTGCATGAAGTCTACGAGGTCAGCGTTACGCACATATGCGTAAAATTCATCTTTGATGCCCGATTGACTCATAAATTCATCTGACGGCCATTCACAAGGCCGTACATCAGCATCCCTCGGTGGTTCATCGTCGGGCTCACGGAACACAAGCCTCGGTCCTTGTTTCCTTGAAGGACCACCTTGGAAGTTTTTCCTAGACATTTTTCTGAAATTTTTAGTAACTCACAATAAAAGTTAACCAAACTCAACAAGATTGATAGCAACAACTCCTATAAGTGCCTAGAAGCTATATCATGCATTAGAACTACTTGGGACCAAGAAAATTTGACATGCAAGCTCAAGAACAAGGTCACCACAGCAGCACAAATTTGCAATAAATAAAGCACTAGAACAAAAACTAATTGGACCAATGGAGGAGTCACATACCAAGGAACAATCTCCCCAAACAGTTTGGTGAGTGGTGCTTTGAGCAAGGAGATCGAAAATGGCAGCAAAATGAGCTAGAACTCGGGCTTGAGCTGGTTGGGGATGTTTTCGGGAGGAAGAAGAAGGGCATAGGTGAAAGAATAAGTGGAGCGGGGCCACGTGGGGCCCTCGAGGCAGGGGGGCGCGCCCTGGGAAGGGGGGCGCGCCCTGTGCCCTCGAGACCACGTGCTGGCTCCCCTCGTTGTGTGTTCAGTGCCATATTTTCTTAAATATTGTAGAAAAAATCATATTTCATTTTCATGGCATTTGGAGAACTTTAATTTTCGGGAATTTTTTTTATTGCCCGGATAAGTCTGGAAACAGACAGATAATGCTATTTTTCTTTTATTTAACCTAATTAACAGAAAGTAAAAGAAGGGTATAGAAGGTTTGTGCTATCTAGATTCACCTATCCCATGTTCATCAAAAGGAATTCATTAACAAGGTTGATCAGGTCTTGTTAATAAACTCTTTCCGAGTAACACGAAACCGGAAATTTTTCGAATAACACTATGTTACCTCAATGGGGATATGTATGTCCACAACAATAAGTATGTCATATGCCTTCTTGATCATAGGAATAGGAAACTCAAAACCTCCAATAGTAATTGTTGAAGTTTTTCCAATATAACTAATACTATAAACTTGACGTTGTTTCCTTGGAAAGTGTACGGTATGCTCATTACCATTGACATGAAAAGTGACATTGCCTTTGTTGCAATCACTAACAGCCCCTGCAGTATTCAAAAAAGGTCTTCCAAGAATAATAGACATACTATCGTCCTCGGGAATATCAAGTATAACAAAGTCCGTTGGAATAGTAACATTTGCTACTACAACAGGCACATCCTCACAAATACCGACAGGTATAGGAGTTGATTTATCAGCCATTTGCAAAGATATTTCAGTAGGTGTCAGCTTACTCAAGTCAAGTCTACGATATAAAGAGAGAGGCATAACACTTACACCAGCTCCAAGATCACACAAAGCAGTTTTAACATAGTTTCTCTTAATGGAGCACGGTATAGTAGGTACTCCCGGATCTCCTAATTTCTTAGGCATTCCACCCTCAAAATTGTAATTGGCAAGCATGGTGGAGATTTCTACATCAGGTATCTTTCTTTTGTTGGTAATAATGTCTTTCATATACTTGGCATAAGGATTTGTTTTAAGCACATCAGCTAAACGCATACGCAAAAAGATAGGTCTAATCATTTCAGCGAAGCGTTCAAAATCTTCATCATCCTTTTTCTTGCATGGTTTCGGAGGAAAAGGCATGGGTTTCTGAACCCAGGGTTCTCTTTCCCTACCGTGCTTTAGCAACAAAGTCTCTTTTATCATAACGTTGATTCTTTGATTGTGGGTTATCAAGATCAACAGCAGGTTCAATCTCTACATCATTATCATTGCTAGGTTGACAATCATCATGAACATCATTATTAATATCATCACTAGGTTCATGTTCATTACCAGATTGTATCTCAGCATCGGAAACAAATATATCATTGGGATTCTCAGGTGGGTGAGCTACAGGTTCACTAGAAGCATGCAATTTTCTATCATTTTTCTTTTTCTTCATCTTAGAAGAACTAGGTGCATTTATATTAGCTCTCTGAGAATCTTGCTCAATTCTCTTAGGGTGGCCTTCAGGATACAAAGGTTCCTGAGTCATTTTACCACCTCTAGTAGCAACTCTAACAGCATAGTCATTATTCTTACTATTTAATTCATTGAGCAAGTCATTCTGAGCCTTAAGTACTTGTTCTACTTGAGTGGTGACCATGGAAGCATGTATACTAATAAGTTTCAGTTCATCTTTAGCATTAGATAGATAATCACTCAAGCACTCAATCATATGAGCATTGTGTTGTAATTGTCTACCAACATAAGCATTGAAGTTTTCTTGTTTCACAATAAAAATTGTCAAACTCATCTAAGCATTGGCTAGCAGACTTATAACGAGGAATATCACCTTCATCATATCTATAAAGAGAATTTACCTTTACCACCTGTGTCGGGTTATCAAGACCATGTATTTCCTCAATAGGCGGTAAATTCTTAACATCTTCAGCTTTAATACCTTTTTCTTTCATAGATTTCTTTGCCTCTTGCATATCTTCAGGACTAATAAATAGAACACCTCTTTTCTTCGGAATTGGCTTAGGGGCTGGTTCAGGAAGTGTCCAATTATTTTCATTGGCTAGGTTGTTATTAAATAGAAATTCAGCTTGTTCCACCGTTCTTTCCCTGAAAACACAACCAGCACAACTATCCAGGTGGTCTCTGGAAGCATCGGTTGGTCCATTATAAAAGACATCAAGTATATCATGCATCTCAAGAGGATGATCAGGCAAAGCATTAAGTAACTGGAGAAGCCTCCCCCAAGCTTGTGGGAGACTCTCTTCTTCAGTTTGAGCAAAGTTATATATTTCCCGTAAGGCAGCTTGTTTCTTATGACCGGGAAAATATTTAGCAGAGAAGTAATAGATCATATCCTGGGGACTACGCACACAACCAGGATCAAGAGAGTTAAACCAAGTCTTAGCATCACCCTTTAAGGAGAACAGAAATAGCTTAAGGATATAGTAGTAGCGAATCTTTTCATCATTGGTAAACAGGGTGGCTATATCATTCAACTTGGTAAGATGTGCGACAACAGTTTCAGACTCGTAGCCATGGAAAGGATCAGATTCAACCAAAGTAATTAACTCAGGATCAATAGAGAACTCATAATCCTTATCAGTGACACATATAGGTGAAGTAGCAAAAGCAGGGTCATGTTTCATTCTAGCATTCAAGGACTTTTCTTTCAACTTAGCTAATAACTTCTTAAGATCATATCTATCATTGCAAGCAAGAAAGTCTCTATCAGTTTCTTCATCCATAACATAACCCTCAGGCACAACACGCAATTCATATCTATTGGGAGTAGTTTCATCATCACTTTCATAAATATCATCAACATTTGCACTCTCCCTAACCTTAGCAATTTGTTCATCTAGAAATTCACCTAGTGGCACATTATCAGACACAGCGGTAGTTTCATCATACATAGCAGAAGTAGCATCATCAAGAACATACGACATATCATATTCAATAGCAGGAGTAGGTGTCGCAAGTTTACTCATAACAGAAGGAGAATCTAGTGCAGATCTAGATGGCAGTTCCTTACCTCCCCTCGTAGTTGAGAGTAAGATCTTGGTTTTTGAGTCCTTCAAATTCTTCATAATGATAAGCAGAGATAAATCCCAAGTGACTTAAAGAATAGAGCTATGCTCCCCGGCAACGGCGCCAGAAAATAGTCTTGATAACCCACAAGTGTAGGGGATCGCAACAGTTTTCGAGGGTAAAGTATTAAACCCAAATTTGTTGATTCGACACAAGGGGAGCCAAAGAATACTCTTAAGTATTAGCAACTGAGTTGTCAACTCAGCCACACCTGGAAACTTAGTATCTGCAGCAAGATAGTTTAGTAGCACAGTAATATGATAGTGGCGGTAGCAGCAATAAAAGTAAAGATAATGTTTTTCTAGTTTTTGTAATTGTAGCAACGGAAAAGTAAATAGGCGGCAAGCAATATAGGTAAAGCTCTTAGGCATTGGATCGGTGATGGGAAATGCAATTCATCATGTAGAAGTTATAACCTAGGGTGACACAGAACTAGCTCCAGTTCATCAATGCAATGTAGGCATGTATTCCGAATATAGTCATACATGCTTATGGAAAAGAACTTGCATGACATCTTTTGTCCTACCCTCCCGTGGCAGCGGGGTCCTATTGGAAACTAAGGGATATAAAGCCCTCCTTTTAACAGAGTACCGGACCAAAGCATTAACACATAGTGAATACATGAACTCCTCAAACTATGGTCATCACCGGGAGTGGTCCCGATTATTGTCACTTCGGGGTTGCCGGATCATAACACATAGTAGGTGACTATAGACTTGCAAGATAGGATCAAGAACACGCATATATTCATGAAAACATAATAGGTTCAGATCTGAAATCATGGCACTCGGGCCCTAGTGACAAGCATTAAGCATATCAAAGTCATAGCAACATCAATCTCAGAACATAGTGGATACTAGGGATCAAACCCTAACAAAACTAACTCAATTACATGATAGATCCCATCCAACCCATCACCGTCCAGCAAGCCTACGATGGAACTACTCACACACGGCGGTGAGCATCATGAAATTGGTGATGGAGGAAGGTTGATGATGACGATGGCGACGATCTCCACTCTCCGGAGCCCCGAACGGACTCCAGATCAGCCCTTCTGAGAGAGATTAGGGTTTGGCAGCGGCTCCCTCTCGTAAAATGTGATAATTCTTTCTCCTTGATTTTTTTTCTCCACGAAACGGAATATATAGGACCTGGGGATACGTCGGTGGGGCATCGGGGTGCCCTCGAGGTAGGGGGCGCGCCCCCACCCTCGAGGACAGCCCGTGGGCCCCCCGGTGTGGATCTTCTTGCAGGTATTTTTTATATTTTCTGAAATAAATCTCCGTTGATTTTCAGGCGATTCCGAGAACTTTTTATTTCTGCACAAAAACAACACCATGGCAGTTCTGCTGAAAACAGCATCAGTCCGGGTTAGTTCCATTCAAATCATGCAAGTTAGAGTCCAAAACACGGGCAAAAGTGCTTGGAAAAGTAGATACGTTGGAGACGTATCATCGTACAGGGTTCGTAGATGTCCATTGCATCCGTAGAGGAACTTGGCGATCTGGGTGATCTTGGCGTGCATTTAGCAACGGTGCGCACAGAACTTGGTGTCCATGTCTTCTCGCCGAAGAGCAAGGCAGCAGCAGCAGCGAAGAGCTGCTCATGGCCGAGGTCTGTCATTGGAGGCGGCATCCGGTGATGTGGCTGCGGAGAAGAGCTTCACAGGCGCCATGGCGGCGGGATCCAGCCGGGCGGAGTGCGGCGGCGAAGGACGCCTGTGGCGGTGACCTTGGGTGGGGTGGAGGAGACCGCGGCAGGGCAGCCGTGCTGTGTCGGGGTGGTGGAACTAGCGCAGAGCTCACGCGGCGCTCCGGTTTCCAGCGCGGTCGAGGGAGGAGCAGGCGGCGGCGGTCGTAGGCCGACGCGATGGAGGCACGGGAGGAGGAGAAGGGCATGGGGACGGGATGAGGCGTAGGGCACGGTGCGAGGTGAAGGGGTGCGGGTTGGATCCAGGCGGTGGCTCACCGAAGGAGCGACGGGGCGGTTGGGTGCGGGACGAGGAAGGAGTCGAGCGGGGGTTGGCTGCGTGTGCTTTAGAGGAGGACGAGGGAAAAAGAGATGGGATCGAGCGTGGGTCTGGCGGCGGCTATGGAGGACGAGAGGGAGATATGAGATCGAGGGGAGAGCTGGGGGTCGGGCTTCCTAGGGTTAGGAGGGAGAGGTGGCTGGGCCTTGGACCAGATGGCCAAAAGGAGGCTGCGGGGATGGCTGGCCACGGTGGCCTCTGGCCTGCTGGGCTGTGCCTCTTCTGCCTCTCTCTCTCTAACATAAAAACAAAACAGAGAAGTAAAAGAGAGAGGGAAAAGAAAAGGGCACTTAGGGAAAGAATTTGGGCCTGAGGGTAATTTCTCTGGACTCGCAAAAATGCGATGGTTCCAAGAAAAATAGAAAAGGGCATGATTGGAAAATAAATTTAAATTCCTTTGAATTTATTTCAAATGGTGTTAACAAAGACTATGATTTATAAGTGTCCAAAATGCTCGAATTTTTGGTGGAGCTTGGCCAAGGGATAAAAGAATTAACGACAACGTTTGACAGTCAAAACTGGAAGAAGGAAAGGTCAAAGGATTTAACATGCAAGTGTGTTGTGGTAAATTCCAAAGCAATGGAATATTTAATAAAGCTCCCTAATAATATTGAGAGGCTTTTATTTGTTATAAAGAGAAGTCACCATAGTGAGTATCCCTCAATTTAAATAGATCAAACGATCTATGCAATTTATTTAGTTGCGACGAAAAGATTAATGACATGATGGCATGATGACATGATGCAAGCACAAATAAAATGAAGGAAGCAAATAAAACACACGGCGAAACCCGGAATAGCTGGAAGTCTTCTGAAGCGTCGGTCTTGGGGCGTCACATTCGATCAGTGATGGATAACTATGTCGGATGCGATTCCTCGTGTAATAGTTATAACATAGAGTGACACAGAACTAGCTCCGGTTCATCAATGTAATGTAGGCATATATTCCGAATATAGTCATATGTGCTTATGGAAAAGAACTTTCATGACATCTTTTGTCCTACCCTCCCGTGGCAGCGGGGTCCTATTGGAAACTAAGGGATATTAAGGCCTCCTTTTAATAGAGTACCGGACCAAAGCATTAACACTTAATGAATACATGAACTCCTCAAACTACGGTCATCACCGCGAGTGGTCCCGATTATTGTCACTTCGGGGTTGCCGGATCATAACACATAGTAGGTGACTATTGACTTGCAAGATAGGATCAAGAACTCACATATATTCATGAAAACATAATAGGTTCAGATCTGAAATCATGGCACTCGGGCCCTAGTGACAAGCATTAAGTATGACAAAGTCATAGCAACATCAATCTTAGAACATAATGGATACTAGGGATCAAACCCTAACAAAACTAACTCGATTACATGGTAAATATCATCCAACCCATCACCGTTCAGCAAGCCTACGATGGAATTACTCACGCACGGCGGTGAGCGTCATGGAATTGGTGATGGAGGAAGGTTGATGATGACGACGATGACGATCTCCACTCTCTGGAGCCCCGAACGGACTCCAGATCAACCCTCCAGAGAGAGATTAGGGCTTGGCGGCGGCTCCCTATCGTAAAACGCGATGAATCCTTCTCTCTGATTTTTTTCTCCCTGAAAGTGAATATATGGAGTTGAGGTTGGTGTCGGTGGAGCCTCAGGGGGGCCCATGAGATAGGGGGGGCGCCCCCCACCCTCGTGGACAGGGTGTGGGCCCCCTGGTTTTGATTCTTTCGCCAATATTTTTTATATATTCCAAAAATATTCTCCGTTGATTTTCAGGTCATTCCGAGAATTTTTATTTCTGCACAAAAATAACACCATGCAAATTCTGCTGAAAACAACGTCAGTCCGTGTTAGCTCCATTCAAATCATGCAAGTTAGAGTTCCAAAATAAGGGCAAAAGTGTTTGGAAAAGTAGATACGTTGAAGACGTATCACCTGGACGGCGTGAGAGCGGGCGGCGCGGCCGGGGCGCCCGCCGTGGGAGCTCGCGGACAGCCAGGGTGGCCTCCTCCTGCTCTGGACGGTGCGGCCTGCGCGCGGCCGCGCTGGGAGCTCGTGGACAGCCAGGGTGGCCTCCTCCTGCTCTGGACGGCGCATCGTGGGCGTGGCCGGGCCTGCGCGGCGTGGGCGCGGGACGGGGTGGCCGCCGTGGGAGCTCCTCCCAGCAGTTGTTGGGTGGGGGCACGACTGGAAAAAGGTTCCACCCCCACGCCAATATTTTCACCGGCACAATCTCAGGAGGTTGAAAAAATGCCTTCTAAAAGGCGCAACGGCTGGAGATGCTCTTAGTAGTAGTAGCAAGGGGTAAAAATCCGCGCTACTAGTAAGTAGCAGTAGCGAGGGGTATAAACCCACGCTACTACTCCCTCCGTCCGGAAATACTTGTCAAAGAAATGGGTAAAAATGGATGTATCTAGAACTAAAATGTGTCTAGATACATCCATTCCTCCGACAAGTATTTTCGGACGGAGGGAGTAGTAAGCGTGTGCCTATAAGCTTTTTCCCTAGTATTGGTGATGTAACTTTTCTAGTAGTACAATGCAATGCATTGGCTGCGGAAGCACTGCCACGGCAATGCTTCCCTGCCACGGCAGCGAGCAGTCCTCTTTAGATCACCTTTTTCTCGAGCAATGTTTTTCACTAAAAAAAATTTCTCCAAAAAGCGAGAGCCGAGACATAAACCATCGATGATAACTGTATCGAAAACTGTAACTGTATGTACCAGTTGGCAGTGCCCAACCCAACAAAATAACAAATCGGAAGCAACAAAGCACAACGACTAATCATTGCGCACCCTCAATCACCCATTCGGCGATCACAACAAAGCCTAAAAAACTGCCCGCTCGCACAGCCTGTGAAAGGCGGACAAACAGAAAGCAGCAGCTCCAGCCAATGATCCTCCTTCTCATAGCTAGCCGTCCACAGCACAGCACGCCAAAGCAGCTCCGATGGCAGCTATATACCCGACGTGCCCCGCTCTTCCTTCCCATCCCAAACCATTCTGCTCGCTAGCATCCTGTTCTTCGCTTACACGTCTTCGAGTAATTCCCCAAGCATCGATCAACCGAGAAGGTAGCTCCTAGCGGAAATGGCGGCCACCCTCAAACTCACGATCCTCGCCGCCGCCGCCGTTGTGGCCTCGTCCATGATGGGCGTGGCCATGGCTGCCGAGGCGCCGGCTCCAAGCCCGGCCATCGGAGCCGCCGCGACCACCCCGGCCTTCGCCGTCGGGACGCTCGTCGCCGCCGCCGTTGGGTACCTCTTCTGTTGAGCTGCGCGCCCGCGGCGTCTGCTGGCTGGACCGGCACTCTGCAGTCGTGTTCCCGCCTTATTGGTAACTATTTTAATTAGCTGCTGATGTGCCATGTACGGGTTATGTTCTGATCGGTTGACGCGCATATTGTCTTACGGCTACATACTTATATATGAATTAATACATATCGTATTTATCTTCGTTCACTGCTAAAATGATTATGTACTCCCTCCGATTCATATCAATTGCCGTTGCTTTAATATAACTATGTACCTAAGCAGCAACAATTAATTTGAATAGAAGGAAGTGCCTGTTTTGCTAAAACTCTTTAGGCAGAGATCAGATATACCTTGATGTGATGTCATCAGGATACTTGATCAACTCAATGCGAAAGAACAGGAGGACATAGCATCGGTCTAGTTTCAGGCCGCAGACTGGCGACTAGTTTGGACTTGATCATTCACAGTTGAATGATCCATAAAAGTCACACTCTCTTCACGGATAATGATTTCTCAAAGCATGTCCCTGATTAGTGCTTGATTCCTACTCCATCTAGTGCTTCTCTGGTTTTGTAAAAGAGTTTTGCACCTCACTGGAATTTTGACTTTGTGAAATTTTGGGGGGAAATTGGCCTTCAAATTTCTTTCTAATCACAATTAGGATAGGACCTATGATAGCAAGTGAGCATTATTCTTTAAGAACAATATGAACCGGTGGTTTTGAAATTAGGCCAATTGTTTGACGAAAATATAGGCCTTGACATCCATCGAAACTCATCGAATTCACAAACTTTGCCTAGAGGTTGTCGAAAATATGGTTATCTGACTCTTAGCAATATTGTCGACTTCCCATCCTTCCTCCCATGGGGTGGTTTTATTGGCTAGGTCACGCATACGAGTTTGGCAGGAAAGACTAGGGGCATGTTTGGAACCTCTCCCAACTTCTCCAAATCCGCAACTCTGGCTTCCCTCGCTAGTTTTGGGCTCCTCCTGATGATCAGCGAACGTACGGCTTGAGTGACAGCTTCTCCTAGTGCGCCTTGGGCTAACAGCTCGGCTAAGGGGGGGTTCTGGCATGTTCGGCGACACTTTCGGCGATGGATAGTGTTAGCAGCGGGCAAGGGGTTACACGTACTGATTCAGGGGAGGTAGGAGAGAAACACATGTAGCGATTCAGGGGCTGCAGTGAAACGTTAACTTTTGTGGTGACAATTCGATCGTAAATTGGCTCTACTCTTGCTCTTCATTTTCATGAAGCCGGGCTTTCTTTGTCTTCTCCTTTTTACACCGGGGGAGGGCTCGGCTTTTTGAATTTGGTTCTGCGGAGCTCACACATTCCACTACTAGGTAAACCCTAGTAGTAGCACTTGAAATATGCATAGCAGTAGAGCTGGGTCCAGCGCTACTACTAGCGCGCTACAACTAAGTTGTAGCAGTAGCGCTGGTATGGGCAGCGCTACTGGTAAGTACTGTTAACAGTAGCGCTTCCCTAACCAGCGCTACCGCTAACTATCTGTAGCGCTTGAACAAACGGAGCGTTGCTGCTAATCCAGCGCTGCTATTAGATGCTTTCCAGCGCTACTGCTAGTATTCCTGCTTTCACAGATTTACACACCCTCTGCGTATTTGAGATGTATTTATACAGGCTCTATACACTAGTTTCATCAGATCATACTAAACATACAGTATTCTCATCATATCATAGACATACAGTACTCTCGTCATACCATCATCATCGGTCTAGTTTCAGGCCGCAGACTGGCGACTCGTTATGACTTGATCATTCCATAGTTGAATGATCCATCAAAGTCACACTCTCTTCACGGATAATGATTTCTCAAAGCACGTCCCGGATTAGTGCTTGATTCCTACTCTATACAGGGCTTCTCTGGTTTTGTAAAATTGTTTGCACCTCACTGGAATTTTGACTTTGTGAAATTTTGATGGGAAATTGGCCTTCAAATTTCTTTCAAATCACAATTGTGATAGGACCTACGATCGCAAGTGAGCATTATTCTTTAAGAACAATATGAACCGGTGATTTTGAAATTACGCCAATTGTTTGACCAAAATATAGGCCTTGACATCCATCGAAACCCATCGAATTCACAAACTTTGCCTAGAGGTTGTCGAAAATATGGTTATCTGACTCCTAGCAATATTGTCGACTTCCCATCCTTCCTCCCATGGGGTGGTTTTATTGGCTAGGTCTCACATAGGAGTTTGGCAGGAAAGACTATGGGCATGTTTGGAACCTCTCCCAACTTCTCCAAATCCGCAACTCTAGCTTCCCTCGCCAGCTTCGGGCTCCTCCTGATGATCAGCGAACGTTCAGCTCGAGTGACAGCTTCTCCCAGTGCGCCATGGGCTGGCAGCTCGACTAGGGGAGTTCTGGCATGTTCGACGACACTTTCAGCGATAGCTAGGGTTAGCAGCGGGCAAGTGGTTTCACATACTGATTCGGGGGAGGTAGGAGAGAAGCACTTGTAGCGATTTCGGGGCGGCAGTGAAACATTAATTTTTGTGGTGACAATTCGATCATAAATTGGCTCAACTCTTGCTCTTCGTTTTCATGAAGCCGGGCTTTCTTGTCTTCTCCTTTTTACACCCGGGAGGGCTCCGCCTTTTGAATTTGGTTTCGTGAAGCTCACACATTCGGTGTGGTTCACGCGCTGAATTCATGAATTTGAGACCTAGAGAGGATACAAACAGGCCCTAAGAGCATGTTTTAGCCATGGATTATCCCTCATTACGGTGAGATGTTCAGCAAGGAACAAGAAAACAAAAGCACATGAGTTTTTGTGTTCGACTACTTAGTTGGGGCTCAATGTAGCATGGGGGGCCTTGCCCAAATTTAGTATGTGATTTGATGCTTGTTACCTTTCTCATACACATTGTACATTTTTGCTATACATGTAAAATATTTTCAACATATTTTAAAATAAAATAAAACGCATGATTAATATTTTGTTTCAAATATATTTTTGATGTCTTTTTTTCATACACGTTGTACACTTTTCTTTTCAAATATATATATTGTTAACATTTGCAAATGCATGATTAACATTTTTTTTAGTATATACTTCCGATGTCTACTTGTTTCCATACTTCCGATGTATACACCTTGTACATTATTTATAAATCAGAAACATTTTTCTATACACGTTTAAAATTTTGAAATACATGATTAACTTGTTTTTCATATGTGTGTTTTGATGTCTACTTTTCTTCCACATTTAACATTTTTTAAATGCATGATTAACATTTTTTCAATCACATTTTTTAACATTGTTGTTTGAATATGTGTTCAACATTTTTTTCAAATACATCTTGAAACTTTTTTTTTCAAATGCTATCGACATTTTTTTTTAGTTTTTACACTACATATATTTTCTTTTCAAACTTAAGAGTGTTTTTTTATATCATGGGCAATTTCCCCTCTTCCTTGAGTGTTGGATGGACATGGTAGGTGATGGCACAACTCCTTGACGTCACTACTTGTGGTCTCACCCTCTCGGTTGCTACAATGGTAACTTAGTGGAGCTCGTCCTTGTCTACTTTGAAGTTTGCTCCTTGTCGTCTCCTAGTATGATGTGCTGCCTGCTTATGACATTACCTATGCTGCAACAACGACGTCCTTGATTCATCTGATGTACAACAGGGTGATCTTTGCATGGTGTTGTATCATTGTACTTGTATTTTTTTATCTATGTTTTTGCTTCCTTTGCATGGTGTTGTATCATTGTACTTGTATTTTTTTTTCTATGTTTTTGCTTCAGCAATATGTATTGGGCGAGGGGTTGTTAATGTATTTGAGCTGGTTTCCCTTATAAAGTGAATCGTGGTTTTGACCCAATTTCTCACATAAACCAGCTCAATTTCTTCTGAATTGAGATTAATATACAGGTGGGACTCTCCCTCGATTAATAAAACAACCACTGACTAATAATGTGGTACACATACTGAAGGGTCAAAAAGGAAAATTACTAACCATACCTGAGCATTTGGCACTTATCAACATTGTGTAAACTTTAGTTGCAACTTATTTGCTAACAAGCTTTGCCGCCAACTCTTGGATTATCAAGAAAATCGATATGCTGGGGCAAAACCTTTTTGTGGATTGTAGACGAGGAAACGAATGGAGGGAGGTGCATTATGAACTGGAAAAAGAATATGCGCGCCAAAGAGATTTACTGGGTTGAGAATCAAAGTTATCTCAACTTATATAAGAGCTCTTAGGTTGAGGTCGACGTGGTAAGAATGGGGAGACGAGGATAGACCATGGGAAGGAACTGCAATGCCATGTGACAAGGTGGATGTGTTCTCTGCATGTACGAATATAGAGTTCGTAATGGTATCCATCATGTCCAAAATATGTATACAAAGTACTTAATTAGTAATTACTACTACATCTGTTCACTAATTTAAGACGTTTTGCCAGGGCCAAGCCGGCAAATCCAGGCCCTGTGCGAAACAAAAAAATGGAGCCTTATCTCACTAAAAAAATAACAAGAAATTATAATGTACTCCCTCATTTCCCCAATATAAGTCTTTTTAGAGATTTCAACAAGGAACTACATACGGAGAAAAATGAGTGAATGTACACTCTAAAATATGTCTACAAGCATTTGTATGTTGTAGTCCATTTGAAATCTCTAGAAAGACTTATATTCAGAAATGAATAGAGTATATGATATAATGTCAAACAATTGAATATATAAAAAATAATACCTCTTCCACTCTCCGTTGCATAGTATTTATTTAAAGAACATCAATTTTTAAATACTTTTTATACCAATTCAACTCCCAGCGGCAGGCTACATGTTTTGGCAAGAGGACATGTCGCCGTGTCGCCTTTCGCCGGCACTCTGGTGTTTGGATGCTGATTTTGTTTTGGCAAGAGGAGAGGAATTGTTGCCGACTCGCCGTGTTTCCGATCCGACGATCCCGTTTCCAGTAGGCTGTAACGACACGAGGGGGCGTGAGGATGCTCGACGCGAGGGGCATGAGGATGCTGAACACAAGGGGCCTGAGGATGCATGCACGCGGGATTCAGGCCTTTTGCGATCGATCTCGTTTCCAGTCGAGCCTCGACTCACACGGACGCGCCATCGAACCAGCGCCATGCACGGCCTAGTGCTCAGGAGTCTTTTTGTTTTTTTGCAACAGCGCCCAGCAAATCTAGAGTCATAGGCTGATGTTAAATTTTGGGGCCCCCAAAATTTGTGGACCCTTTGCAGGCCACATAGTTTGCACACCTATGGGACTGTCCTTGCGTTTTGCTAGTTCATGGCAAAACGTCTTACATTAGTATTTTATAACTTTTACAATTAGAATGTCGGTATTACCGACATGATGTAGATGTCATGCAACTTATAATTAATGGACAGAGGGTGTATTTTATAATTACCAACATTAATGTAATACATTGAACATGCAAAATGTCTTACATTAGTGGACACATCGTGTATTTTATAATTTCTACAATTACAATTTCAGTATACCAACATGATATGTATATGTGATGCAACTTTTCTAGTACAATGCAATGCATTGGCTCAGGAAGCACTGCCATGGCAATGCTTCCCTGCCATGGCTGCAAGCAGTGCTCTTGTAGATCACCTTTTTTCTCGAGCAACTTTTTTCACTAAGAATTTTTTTCTTCCAAAAAGCGAGAGCCGAGATTTAATTTTTTTTTCCGAAACGGAGGCAAAAGATTTGCCTCATCTGTTAAGTAAGAAGAGAATAGAGTTTGTTACAAGGGCACACTTTTACACGGCATGGAGGATTACTCACACAAAATAATATTCCCCAATTTCTTAGCTCCGGCGGTGATCCAAAAATTTGCCTCGCAGATGATGTTGTTTAGCAAGATTGGTGGTGGAGCGCTCTTGTTCCTGAAAAAACAGGCATTCCGCTCGTTGCAAGAGCCGAGACATAAACCATCGATGATAACTATATGTACCAGTTGGCAGTGCCCAACCCAACAAAATAACAAATCCGAAGCAACAAACCACAACGACTAATCATGGCGCACCCTTAATCACCCATTCGGCGATCACAGCAAAGCCTAAAGAACTGCCCACTCGCACAGCCTGTGAAAGGCGGACAGACCGAAAGCAGCAGCTCCAGCCAATGATCCTCATTTTCATGGTTAGCCGTCCACAGCACAGCACGCCAGAGCACCTCCGATGGCAGCTATATATACCCGACGTGTCCCGCTGTTCCTTCTCATCCCAATCCATCCAGCCCGCTACCTTCCTGTTCTTCGCTTAGTGCTTACACGTCTTCGACTGATTCCCAAGCATCGATCGGCCAAGAAGCTAGCTAGCGGAAATGGCGGCCACCCTCAAGCTCAGGATCCTCGCCGCCGCCGTCGTGGCCTCGTCCGTGGTGGGCATGGCCATGGCTGCTGAGGCGCCGGCTCCCAGCCCGGCCATCGGAGACGCCACGACCACCCCGGCCTTCGCCGTCGGGACGCTCGTCGCTGCCGCCGTCGGGTACCTCTTCTGCTGAGCTGCGCGCCCGCGGCGTCTGCTGGCTGGACCGGCACTCTGCAGTCGTGTTCCCGCCTTATTGGTCACTACTTATTTTAATTAGCCGATGATGTGCCATGTACGGGTTATGTTCTGATCGGTTGACGCGCGTATTGTGCTTTGGCACACAGCTACATACTATGAATTAATACATACTCCCTCTGTTCATTTTTATAAGTCGTTGAGGACAACAGAAATTGAACTGATTTAGATGTTATCTTAAATGTCTAAAAGGTCTTACAAAAGTGAACGGAGGGAGTATCATATTTATCTTCGTTCACTGCTAAAATGATTTGTACTCCTCCTATTCATATAAATTGTCGCTGCTTTAATATATTTTGTACTAAAGCAGTGACGGTTAATTTTAATCCGAGGAGTACTTGTTTTGCTAAAACTTTTTGGGCTGACATCATATATACCTTTATGTGATGTCATCAGGATACTAGATCAAGTCGATGCGAAAGAACAGAAGGGAGGAGAGAGCACCGGTCTAGTTTCAAGCCGCGGACCGGCCACTAGTTAGGACTAGATCATTCCACAGTTGAATGATCAATCAAAGTCACGCTCTTTTCACGGATGATGATTTCTCAAAGGACGTCCGGGCTTAGCACTTGATTGCTACTCCAGGGGTTCTCTGGTTTTGTAAAAGAATTTTGCACCTGATTGAAATTTTGATTCCATAAAAAAATATTTGTGGGGGG